>CM041810.1:18278843-18742706 GCA_023376895.1 Aspiorhynchus laticeps | reverse complement strand
TTTTTTTTTAAGTAAATTTAATTTCTCTTTACTATCTAGGCCCAACAATATACAAAAATATAAACAATTATTAACAAAACAGCACAACCATTTCATTCTCATTGCAAATGAAGTCACGTTTAATTTACATTTACATTTAATCATTTAGCAGACGCTTTTATCCAAAGCGACGTACAAAATGAGGAGAACAATAGAAGCAATCAGACCATGGAGAGAGCAACAGTATACAAGTGCCATGACAAGTCTCAGTTAGTCTAGCACAGTACACGTAGCTAGGAATTATTTTTTATTTTTTTATTAAATAGAATAGGTAAGTGTTAGTATTAGTTAGTCAGGTGCTGGCGAAAAAGATGTGTCTTTAGATGTTTTTTGAAAATGGCTAAAGACTCAGCTGTTCGAATTGAGATCGGGAGTGGTCATTCCACCAGCTGGGCACAGTCCAGGAAAAGGTCCGTGAGAGTGATTTGGTACCTCAAATTTAGTCTTGGTAATTTTTTTTTCTTTGATCTTGTACGGTTTATTTTTTAATAGTTTTTGATGAAGAAGCCATTTGTCACACAACCTATCCATGCTAGCATATGCATAATTTGGCTGCCAAATGACAGATGAATCAGCAGTGTGAATTTGATTGGACAGATATTCATAGCATTTTCTTTTTCCCTTAAGCACAGTTAATTGCACTTTTCTAAACTATGCACAATTATAGGGTTAGCAGTATTTAGTATTGTGCCCCTGCACATCCCAACAACCCCCCAACCCCTGGCCGTGACCCTTTTATAACAAATCTGCCACCTGTTTTTGGGTCACAACCGACCAGCTAAGAGCATCTAAAGTCAAACGTTGTGCCTCCCTAGAACAAATGCAGAGTATGATACATGACCTACTGACAACAACCCTTTAAATTTTCTTTTTTATCCCTTTAGGGGGTCACGGCAGCATTCAATCTCTAAAAACTGCTGCCAGAAAAGCAATCTGAACACTCAAATTCAAGCATAGGTCCAATCTGACTCAAATGCACACATGAGTTTAAAAAAGGCTTTGCAGCCCCTGAGCAGACCTGGAGGCTTACAACAGCAGCCTTTCTTTCCCCGTTGTTTTTTTTATCTACTTCCTTTTTTCTCACTCAAACCCTCACAAGCACACATACAGTATGTGCTTTAATTAAAGAGATGTGTTAGGATCAGTCCCCATAGTTTTAAGGTGTCTGATCAAACAGGTACAGAACGCATGCCTCTCAGCAGTTTCCCATCATTCTTTCGCTTTCCCAGACTCCCTCTCATCTATCCTCACACGGCTCTACCCCCGAGACCCAGCAGGCTTTTAGCATTACAGCAAGCTCTGGAGAAATGTGCACCAAATGTGTGTGTGAATGTGAGAACTTGTTGATCTGAGCAACTGCGTATATTTAGTGGAAAGAGAGTGGATATGAGCATTTTTGTTTTGTGTGTGTGTAAAGTTGGCTGTACACCATGCAATTTTTTCTATCTTTTACATTTGTTGCTTGTCAGACTGTATGATGTGACCTCAGTGAAATTGTGGGCAAAAGCCAAGGCTCATCAATTGTCTTGTATGTCAGGCTATGTGGTGCACATCTTTGCAGACTGTGGCCACGACTGACAGCGTTGACTAGGCATTTTACATCATCAATCTCTCACTGTCACTCTCATTTACACACTAAATTTAATATGTACGGCACAAATCCAATCAAGCCCCTATGCTAATGCTTGAAATGTTTCATCTGAAAAGAAAAGAAGTTATTGAAATAGGCTTTCTGGCTCAGAGTTATAAACTTAAAAAAAAAAAAAAAAAATAGGAAACCGTAACTGAGATATGTTGTGGGAAAGTTACTATATTAAGAAACAGTCATAATTGTGAGATGTTAAGACAAATTGTTTGATATAAGCTCACACTGTGACAAGAAATTCAAAGTTGCAAGACACAGTCAAAATTACAAGATATAAAGTTACTTTGAGATAAAAGTCAGACTGTGAGATAAAAAAAAAAGAAATAAAGTTGAAATTGTGAGATATCAAGTCAGTTATTGCAATTGTGAGATATTTACAATTGCAAATTGTTGAAGTCGCGATGTGAGATATAAATTCAGTTATGAGAAAAAGTTGTGGAATAAAAGTCACACTGTGTGAGATAAAAAATATATATCACATTCTGAGATATAAAGTCAGTTATGAGAAACAGTTGCATTTGTGAGATGTTTGCAATTGAAAACTGTGTAAAATGTTGTCATTTGTAAAGTCACATTATGAGATATAAAGTTAGCTTTACAAAAATCGCAACTGCAGGATATAAAGTCAAATATACAGTAGTTCCACTGTGAGATTAAGTAATTTATGAAAAACAAAGTTACAATTGGAAAATATTTATAACTGTAAGCTCACATTGTGAAATGTAAAGTTATTAGAAAATCTAAATTGTGAGATATAGTCAGATTAAAAGATATAAAGTCACACCATGAAATAAGTCACACTGATATAAGTCAGTTGCCAGAGATAGTCACATCGCAAGATATAAAGTATATTAAGATAATCGTAATTGTGAGATAGTCAAATTACAAGACAAAGTCACACTGTGAAATAAAATTTCACATTGCGAGACTATAAGATTTACATTGTGAGAAAACAGTCAGTTATGTGAAACAAAGTTGCAATTGTGTACAAAACATAGTGAAATTGTGAGATATAAAGTCAAACTGTAAGACAAGATATAAGCGCAGTTATATAAAAAAAAACTATACTGTCATACTGTATACTAAAAAGTCACATATACTTTGAAGTAGAAACAGGTTTTTCATAGTTGACTGCTCATGTTCCAAAGTAAACTCGAGGTAATTTTGCAGCAACATGATCATTTAAAGGGAACTTTCATTAACAAGAGATGTTGTTCTACGACAAAAGAAATAATTTACAATTCCAGATATGTGACAGAAATCAGTGTGAGTGTAAGCTGACCTAATGAGTGGGTGAAGCGTGTTCAGTGAAAAGTGTGAGAATTGTGTGTGTGGTGTTTCCTCTCTCTCTCTTACACTCGAATCAGTCTCCTCACACACAAACAAATATGATAAGTCTAGTTGAGTAATGCGATCAGCGTACGGTTTTCGTAAGTGTTGATTACATCCCCAGAATTGTTACTTCATCATGAAGCGTTAAACCTCACCACAAACAGAATGGGCCTACTGTGTACACAATAATAAGATCAACTGATCATGCAATGAGCTAAATAACACGCGCACACACACACACACACACAGCATTTGATGGGATTTGAGATTAAATTCCTCCAGCTCAGAACGGTTCAGTGGGAATGTGCCTGTATGCATGAAGACAAGTAATCAAGCCTAAACAGGTTTGTGTTGGTTAGTGTACATAGACTGATTTAATCAGTCTGCAAGATAATCATTTATTCCAGACAGCAGCTTTCAAGGCTGCTTATAAACTTTCTCAGTGCTTGAACTTCACTGAGAAGTGAAGCTGGATTCAATATAATGTTGATGCAAAGAACATACATAATGTTTGAGAAGAAATTTCTTTGAGACCTACGTTGGTTTGGATGCCTCTGCCTGGTCGGTCTGAAGTTTCTGTCCACCTTCCACCTCCATGGTGCAGTAAACAATCCGGTTTGGCGCTAAAGACTTTAGACCCTGTACCTCCATAATCACCACCTGTGGAAAAAATAAGATGAAATCTATAGAGACGACTCAATTGTGAAAAAAACAAAACCAATTGTGACTGTTAACCAAACACACTGTCGATAACCCCAAAACTTACATACACACACAGACTTATCTGCTATTCACAAATTCAGAATTCTCCTGCCCTCTTTTAAACCTGCATGATGAACATAAGGTGACATTTTCAATTTGTCTAATTGCTAATGCACCAACATGGTCTGTGATATGTTGATATGCAACATGTTGTAATGAGATATTCAAAGCAATGGCTGTGCAAATTAAATTTTCACCCGATAAAAGGAAGTACAGAAATCCTACGTCAAGCCAGTGATGAATGTCAAGACCATCACAGATTCAATTATTTTATTAGGACAGTGTTGTTTGCTGATGATCAGACCAATTACTAATCAAATCACAAGCTACAACAAGATGGTGGTGAAAAGGAAAGAGGCAATGTTGCTTTTGCATTTGTTTCATGTGCTCATAGAAATTATATTTTCTTAAGTGTGGGCAATGTGATGTGGTATTCTGGAAAGCTTAGTGTTCTGAAGCAAAGCCAAAAATAAGACAAATTTGTGTGAAAATTCAAAAGGCAATGTTTGATGCAATATTATTCAGAACACTGAAACTGCACAGGGTCAAAGCTGCAACATTTGAGTTATGAGCCAAGATCTTTAACCACTAGGTAAAAATGAACACTGATCTTTCATGCAGGCTGCGATTTACTCTTAAACCCTATTCAGTTGGTGAATTTTGTGTTTCACAGGTGTACTTTGTGATTTTACTCATACACAAATCAAATGTCTGTTAAAAAAAAAAATAAAAAAAATTACTTAATTACCTAAATTAGTTTTTCTCAGTGGTTATTTGAGAAATCTAACAAACAAGAGAATAAGAATAAGAGCAGGCACACCCATTTGTAAATTTAATATGTCTGGCTTCTAGTGTCATCCACTTCCAGCTAATTTTAGATGTACAAAACAGTGTCACACTGCTCGGGGAGCAAGGGAAATGAGGAGGCAAGCAGCTTCTTCAAACATTGACTTTATTCCAAACACAGGAGTCGCGAGATACACAGAACACAAGGGATGACACAGAGGCAGGGAAACACAGGGCTTAAGTACTAAAACTAAACTAGGAGTAAACTAGACAATACAGGAAACACAGCTGGAGACTAATAAACTGATGATGACACTAAATGAGGACAGGAAGAGGAAGACCAAATATGGGCACGAGAGGAGGGGAAACACAAGACACGGGGAACACAGGTCTGACATTACTGTGTCCCGCACCGTACACCATCCAACGGGGAGGGGGGGGGTGGGCGCTCTGGAGGCCTCAAGGGACACGGAGACAGGACAGGAGGCCTCCAGGGTGGTGTCCGTTCCGGGACCCACGGCGGAGCGGGGAGCTCGGGCGGCCATGGCGGGTCAGGAAGCTCGGGAGGCCATGGCAGGTCAGGGGATTCAGGAGGCCATGGCGAGACTGCCTCCGAGGCCGCGGGCCCCCAGCCCCCGCCCCGGCCTCTCTGGCTCAGGAAAAAATTCCTTGGGGAAAATAGGGGCTCGATCGGGCACTTGGGGGCGCTCTGGAACCGCAGACACTTGGGGGCGCTCTGGAAGCGCGGACACTGCATAGCGCATTCGAGGGGCTGGCACTGGAGGGCGCTCTGGAGACGCAGGCACAGCTAAGAGCATTGAAGGGGCCGGCACTGGAGGGTGCTCTGGAGGCGCAGGCACAGCTAAGCGCATTCGAGGGGCCGGCACTGTAGGGCGCTCTGGAGGCACAGGCTTGCCACATGAACCGCCGGCGGGCTTGCTATACTGACTGCCGGCGGGCTTGGGGAGCCGCGAACGGCGGCATGAATTTCTCCGCGGACAGCAGGCTTGTGTTGGCCACGAACGGCGGCGGGTGAGGAAGAGCCGCGAACGGCGGCGGGCTTGCGTTGGCCGCGAACGGTGGCGGGCTTGCGTGGGCCGCGATCGGCGGCGGGCTTGCGTGGGCCGCGAACGGTGGCGGGTGAGGAAGAGCCGCGGACGGCGGCGGGCTGGCGGGAGCCCCGAACGACGGCGGGCTGGTTCTGGCCCAGACATCGGAAGACACCTTCCCTCCAACTCAGTCCGGTGGTGTCTTGGAGGTCCACGGGACGTTGGTGGTTCGCCCCGAGCCAGAACATTCTATTAAGGGTGGCGTCATCCCACGCCGTCGCCGCGGCGAGCTTGCAGAACTCCCGGCGTACTCGTAGAAGGGGAGCCCCTGACGGGCTAGGGCGGCGAAACGGGAGGTGGCGTCCATGCCGCAGGAGAAAACAAACAGGAACAAAAAAAAACTCTTAAACAAAAAGGGAAGGTGGGACGCCGCTTACTTTAGTTGTGGGTTCGCTGTTCTGTCACGGTGCGCGGGGAACGAAGGAGCGAGGAGACATGGAGAATATTCAAACAGGAAAAAAACAAAAGACTTTTCAAAAATGGAAAATAAAACGGGAGGAAAAAGGCGCCGCTTACGGTTTTGTTGGGTCCGGTCTTCTGTCACACTGCTCGGGGAGCAAGGGAAACGGGGAGGCAAGCAGCTTCTTCAAACATTGACTTTATTCCGAACACAGGAGTCGCAGGAGACACAGAACAAAAGGGATGACAATAGAGACCGGACACAGAGGCAGGGAAACACAGGGCTTAAGTACTAAAACTAAACGAGGAGTAAACTAGATAATACAGGAAACACAGCTAGATGGAGACTAATAAACTGATGATGACACTAAACGAGGACAGGAAGAGGAAGACCAAATATGGGCACGAGAGGAGGGGAAACACAAGACACGGGGAACACAGGTCTGACAAACAGCTTGTTTTGCTGCTTGATATTGCAATATTGCACCGGTGTGTCTAACCATATTATTATATTATATTATATGTATTATTTAATGTATTTTTTTAATTATGAACACACTGGTTTGTAGTGCAAACAGTTTTACCATTTACTGCACTTTGCTATTCTTCTCTGTTGAAAAATTAGGTGGATAGCTATATTTAAATTAGGACAAAAAAAGTAGTCAACACGGAGAGTTTGATCCCAGAAATGGCTCAAAGTGCCTCTCAGACATGTTCAGAAAATGAATCCAATTCAAATGGTGGTTTAGAGTGTCAAGTGGTTTTATAACCCAATGACAAAACACTAAGCAAGAAGAAGTACCTCCAGAGTGAAAGACAAAACTACGTCAGACTTGGAGAGCTGATTCTCATCCTCTTGGCCCATGTCAATGATGGAAGTGTTATGGCCTCTTTTGAGCTTTTGCAGTTTGAACTCTCCTCCTTTAGACACTGGCATACTCTCCAGATTGGCCATCAGCAGGTTCACTGATGACTTCAGCTCCTCAATGTACATGGCCTCCATGTCCCTGGACACAAACTTGGGGAACCTGCCAGCCTATTCAAGATATTAAGGAAAGAAAATCAATTGTGACCAAGAGGGACAAAACGAGACTAGAATAGGCTCCTCTATAACCCTAAAAAATACAGCATGCAACAGCTTCATGTGTAACTGTTTGAGATCGGAACACTTACTTTGGTGAATTGATCAGCCATTTGGAGTCGTCCATCCAGCTCTCTTCTGATCTGGGCAGCCTGTTCATCCGGATTATCCAACTGTAAGAGACACACATTTTCATGCATTTACACCAGGGGTCTCCAACCCTGCTCCTGGAGAGCTACCATCCTACAGATTTCAGCTCCAACCCCAATCAAACACACCTGAACCAGCTAATCAAGGTCTTCAAGGCTACTTGTTAATTTCAGACAGGTGTGTTGGAGCAGGGTTGGGACTGAAATCTGCAGGACAGTAGCTCTCCAGGAGCAGGGTTGGAGATCCCTGATTTACACCAATAACTTCCAATAACTTTTCCTCCCTGTAACAAGATCAGCCATATCTGACCTTCACCATTACAATAAATAGTGCCAAAATATATCAGTTCAACAGAAAAGGTCATCGTCGATATTCACATTCACTGTGTGTACATGAAGAATTGAATGTTCATAAAAGGGCATACAGATCAGAGCCGAACACAGCTGTGATTTCAAAAAAAGATTTTTTTTTTATATAAAACACTACTGTTCAAAGAAATAGCTGCATTTATTCAGAGAAATAACTACATGTATACATAAGATATCAAGTGATAAGAGATTAATACTTGTTTTCAGAAAGTATCTTGATTTCTGATTTCATTATTTAATTTTATCTTTTGATTTGTTTTAATCATAAATCATTACATTTTGTTAGATGTACCATACCAACCATGCCAAATAAACCTCAAGCAAACTGTATTCAATATTTAATGCCTGCATGTGGCTTTCTGCAAGCCTCCATCCAATACATGCACAGCTCTGTCCATCTGAAAGCCCAGGACTGTTATTAGATTAGAGGCCAATGTCCATCAGTCATTTCATTTGTCATCATGTCACTTGAGAAGGCAACTTCCGAATCATTTAAAAATGAAGCATGAGCTTCTGTGCATATTTCTCTCAGACAAAAAAAAAGCAATATTATGGATAGAGAACTTGTAATGGTTTGAATCGCAAGCAATGGTTTGAAGTTAAAAACATCTTAATGATTGATTTGTTTCTTACAGATACTCAGCTTTTCGCTTTACAAGATGTTGATGGACTGGAGTTGAGTGGATTATTGTGATGTTTTTATCAGCTGTTTGAATTCTGATTCTGACAGCACCTATTCACTGCAGCGGATCCATTGGTGAGCAAACTAAGTAATACTAAATTTCTCAAAATCTGTTCCGATGAAGAAATAAACCCTTTTAGCTAACAGTGAACTCTCCAAGCCAGAAAAATCACCCTTGCTAAGAATAGGACAGACCTCAGAATTTCTTTAATTAGCTATTTTTGTACTGCCATCATTCAATGCCCAACCTAATAATGAAACTGTTAGCTGGCGGCCTGAATGTTTAAATACCTTGTTGTAAAAATCAAACAGCATGTCACTTTTTATCCTACAAACTTATCAGTTTATGGCCAAGGGATGCATCTTTAAATACCCAGTATGTTCTATACTAAAGGGTTCTGAACTAATGGTGAGTTCAGAGCCTTATGGGGGAAGAATTGGCCAGTCAGTTGTATGGTTGGGTGGAGGACCATCTGGACAGGCTGTGGCCATGGTGTCCCCATTCCTGACTCCAGCTGGGCTAAATTTAGTACTCAAATAGCTACAAACACCTACACCCTTCCATGAGGATTCCTACATGCAAATGAACGCACACACACCAGTGCACTTGCAACATACACATTGCTCACACAGAACAATGAGTGCATATAACTGTGCAGGCATACACAATTAAAACACATGCTCACATCACACACTTCATGACTTCAAGTTCTGTCCCACACATACAGTATATGAACACACACTCACATGCATCATGCCAGTGTGTGGGTGTTTTCATAATGAAATGCTTAATGTTACTGCATAATAACAGGATGGGTGTCCAAGACACAGATTAAGCCTCATCCCCATCCAAGATCAAAAATACTTTCCACAGAGAATGCACCTGTGTCCGGCAATTTCAGGTTTATTAGATGATAAAGTCATGTTGTTCCAAACCTGATTTTCTATTGTTTCTTAATGAACGAAAATATTTTGAAGCCAATGGGGTCCTAATAATGACATTAATAAATCTGGCACATCTTATAGTTGATTCTACAACAGAGCCAGTTTCAATACAGAAATAGCAAAGCAGTATATAAAATCTACCATTCAAAAGTTTGGTGTCGGTAAGAATTTATGTTTTTAAAATTAGAAAAGTCTCTTTGTCTCACAAAGGCGGCATTTATTTACTCAAAAATAAAATAAAAAACATAATATTATGAAATAGTATTACAATTTAAAACAAACCGTTTTCTGTTTTAATACATTTTAAGTGTAATTTATTCCTGTGAGGGCAAAGCCGAATTTTCAGCAGCCATGCGGTCTTCAGTGTCACACGATCCTTCAGAAATCATTCTAACAAGCTGATTTGCTGCTCAAGAAAGTTTTTATTATCAATGCTGAAAGAAGTTGAAAATATTTAATTTCTTCTTTTTTTTCAGGATTCTTTAATAACCAGAAAGTTCAAAATAACTACAAATAGAAATCTTTTTCATTATATATATCATTTTGTCAATGTCATTTGCTGAATAAAAGGGTTAATTCCTTAAAGAAATAACCCCAAACTTAAAAAGTAGTGCATTTGCTTTCAAGAAAATTGCTAACTTTAAAACACTAGTCTAACTGCTTACATACAAAACTATTTTATTAAGACACAATGCCACAAACCCCACAAACTTTAGCATATCCAGCAATCTTTTCTAAGCCCTTATTTTAACAGCCTGATAACTTTTAATTGAAATTAAAAACACTCATTGTCATCCATATGGAATGTGCATTAAATTATGGAAACCCAAAGGGACAAGGTCTACATTTTAAAATAAACACACTTACACATAAACACAACACACAACTTTGATTTTTAGTTGTAGCTCAATTAATATGTAGAAATTTACTTCTGAAAAAACACACTTAGTAAATGCAACATTATCAAATATATAAACATTATCAAATATATTCCATTACAATATTTAATCAAAAGTCTAGCCTAGCATTAAACAGAACTGCATTGACCACCACCAAATGAAACTACTTTCCCTAAATGGCATTTTTGAGTCTGGTCACAAACATTCTAACAGTGAAATTAGCTTTTCAAGCTGAGACCAAGCAGCACAGCATGCATGGTTCATCTCCTGCTGCTGTGGTAGACTGAACCAGTCAATGCTAAAGATGAATCAGAGTTCAATCTTTCTCACACATGCCTCACGTCTCAGCTGCCTCTCTCATTGTGTTGACATCGCAAAGACAAACCAGCTAACATAAAAGAACCTGCCACCACTGTCATTTAACTGCTCTGTGCTCTTTTGATTAGTTCTTTATTTATCTGCTCTGGCTTTGAGCCAGAATGTAAACCAGATGAATGGCATTGTTGTAAGCAACCAACCGTTCTATCGCGACACCTTAGATAACCTTGGAACCAGATTTAGAGAGGCTATTATCAAGTCAATGGAACCTGATAAAATGTAAAAGATGGGTTTTGCCAAACAAGGCCTTCAGATGAACAACAATAAACAAATAACCGGGCGTGCCATGACACATCCTAACTTTGTTAAGATTTTCATGCACCTGCAAGGGAGCAATCTGTGATGTCATGTCATTGCCTGATGATAATCAGATTTGGTGCAAACAAGACATGTGTAATTAAATTAATGTGCCTAATCTAAGCCAGCCAAGTCAGAGAGATTGTCTGGCCAGTGCGTGTGTACGTGTGTGTGAGTAGAAGGTGAGTCCAACAAAACAGAGTCAGACAGCGTCATGAAGAACAACAGTTTCTCAAACATTAAAAGAACAATGGAATGTTATTCCAAACTAATATATTTTTCCTTGATATTCAATACCCCTGCAGATTGACATCCCCAGACCACAAGAGGAATCTGTTTGTAAATCCTGTTCCAAAACAGATCACCTTAGATATTTTAAGATAATTAAAACAGCGTTATCTATTTTCCCAAAGCAGCTAACCCCACCCCGCAGCCAATTTCATCGGTCAATAGACCCTTAGCAAAAAAACACCCTGCTTAGTTACTGTTGCTATGTCCAACAAATAATGCCGTTCTCACACTAGACACCATGTTCTCACAAAGTAAAAAATACATCGCAGAGCAAAGAGAAAACTGACAACACGCTGACAGACAAGACAGAGCAGGTTATTTCTGGTATGAAACTCAGCTTTCAAAAATTTTGTAATTTTTTAAGAAATTCAAACAATAAATACCATTTTGTGTCTCTTTAATGTGTTGTGACAGATCACTGTATTGCCTCAGTTCAAGCAGCACACGTGAACCGATCGCCTTTTCATATTTACTTAAAGCATGAAATAAACATGAATGAACATCAGAACGTATTTTATTTCAACCACGGAAAGACAAATACACACAATTTTTCAAATTTAAGTCCACCAAAGTTAATCTACTCTCCTATCTGATTTGTTTGTCGGGCAAGATGGCGGATTCGGCGTTATGACTGGTCAGATCGCCTGTCAATCAAGCTCTTTGCAAATGGTCAATTCAACACCCAGTCACCTGCAGTGTAATTTTAGTATTATGTTATTTTTGTACTTTTATAGTATTCAATAATATTTTGATTTCACTTTTATTTTTATATTTCGAATTTTAGTAAGTTTTAGAAATTTTGTTATGTGTTTTTACAATTTTTTTTTAAAAAAATTCTATACAGCTTTAATTATTTGTTTATTATTTATTTTATTTTATTTATTTATTACATTTTAGTATGTTTAGTAACTTAAACTTATTTATTGCGGATGGTTGCAAAGGCAACATGTTTAACTTTGTTTGTTAAAGTTTAGGATATTGTATTTCACTTACCGAAAACTATTTTTAATAAATTTAGTCAACAATAACAACACTGGTCGCCTGTCAAGAAATGTGAAAAATCATGGACGAATCTGATCGTGACAAACAGTAATGCTATCTATCAGGATGTGCTATCAGAGCCAAGTTAAGTTTAGAGCTAGTGTTGCTTTCGTCAACGAAAATTATGACTAAATATCGTTGTCAACGAACCTTTATCACGAAAACGAGACGAGACGCAACGTAAATGCTGGTCATGTGACGATGACTATAATTAAATGTATAATGCAATATTGTTGACGAATAAAAATGAGACTAAATGTGGTTTACAAAATAAAAACTATGCTAAAATGTCTCTTCATTTTCGTTGACTAAAACGAGACGAAACGAAATGTTATAACGTTATTTCGTCTCGTTTAGTCGCGTTATTATTATTATTTTGCAGTATTTCTGTTTGCTGTGTGTCACTTCAGGGGCTTCAGGGTTGCCGGGTTCTAGCAACAAAACCCGCCCAATTGCTACTCAAAACTAGCCCAATCGCATTTCGAGGGGGGTTCCCCGGTAAAGTTCGCATTCCAGGGGCTAAATATCACGTTATTGGGGTCGCTTCAACCCGCGGACATGAAAAACATTTTTTCTGGCATTGTCATGTGAAGCTATTTTATTTTATTTATTGTTTTTATTTATTTAAATTTATGTGTGTGTACTTCTAACATGTTTGGTTGGTAAAATAAATGTTGTAAATTCAAATCAGAGTGTCTTTGGATGTATTCTTGAGTCTATAAGGTAACAATAATATAATAAGATAACCTTGTTTGAAATGGGTTTGGCTAAAAGAAAATTTTGGTTTCATCTATACTGCTAGGTACTTATACTATATTGACTGGGTTAAATAGAATTGCATTACTAAAAAGAGAGTAAAATACAATTTTCATTGACTAAAACTAGACTAAATGTCATCAGTTTTCGTTGACTAAAACTAGACGAAAATAGTCATCCGTTTTCGTCGACTAAAACTAGACGAAAATAGTCATGGATAATTCTGACTAAAATAAGACTAAAATGCTCAGACTTTTAGTTGACTGAAACTTGACTAGACTAAAAAGAGTATGAACGTGACTAAAACTAATAAAAACTAAAATGACAGCTTCACACAAAGACTAGACTAAAATTAAAACAGGCCGCCAAAAACAACACTAGTTAGAGCTGAGGTTAGGGTTTTGGGTTTACATTAGGTTCAATGTTGTGTATGCAATCAGCACTTTGATTGACATGACCAATGAATATCTTCAGAATCAGCTGCAAAGCGGAGTTTGCACTTAATTGGTTTGGGGGGGGGGGGGTCATGTATATGTAACAAGTAAGGCTAATTGGTTAGCAAAATGCTAAAAGAATAATCAGCTATAGCAGCATGCTAAAGTGGCCTAAAGATTAGCTTGTGAGGTTCCTGAAAATAAAACAGAATGACGAATTACTATTTATAGCTTCCATTGAATGAATGAATGAATGAATGAATGAAGCATTTATATAGCGCTTTATTGTGTATTGTTGTACACCCAAAGCGCTTTACAATCATAGGAGGGGGTCTCTCTTCAACCACCACCAGTGTGCAGCATCCACTTGGATGATGCGACGGCAGCCACAGGACAACGGCGCCAGTGCGCTCACCACACACCAGCTACAGGTGGAGAGGAGAGAGAGATAGAGCCAATCAAGTGGATGGGGATTATTAGGAGGCCATGATAGACAAGGGCCAGTGGAGGGAATTTGGCCAGGACATTGTAGGTTATAATAAGATCTGACATACAATTAAAAAAATGTTGACGATTATTACATAAAAGCACCAAGCTAGGCTATTACTGTCATCAGTGTACCATGGTATTGCTAGAGTATTTTGTAGCATTTGCTTCAATGTAACAGTAGAGCACACTGACAACACAGTCCCTCTCCAGGGATAAAAAAAACTAAAATGACCTGCTATGCACTCAGAATGTTCAAGAGTGCTTCTTAAACTGTGGTCGTTAAATATTTAGTCTGTTTGGTGAAGTTAGTTCTTCTGGGACGGAGGCAACTCAGTGGAACGCTGATTAGCGTAGGTGTAACGGTGGTTAGCATCCAACACCACATGATGGAGGCGTACAAAACTAGCAGGGGGTGAACTTTAATGCTAGACATCTGATTTCAAGTTTTTCTGATTCCAAGGCACAATGTTACACCCACAATAGCTATGTCAAATTAAAGCAAAGTCATACAGTGTTTTATTGTAAACATCTCTGCAACTGCAATCTTTGACAAACTGAAGGAAAAAGTGCTCTTTCCACCACTAGGCAGTGAAAGTCCAGGTTAGTTTTTACCTTTATCATGTAAAGAAAATGGACAGAACAGCAATAGGGGAAAAGTCAAATCAATGGAAAATTTTATTGAATCAATATTCCAATTTCACCAAGCTTTTGAGGGCAGGGAGATCGTCTAAGACAGGGTCACGAGTTTAACCACCATTACAGACTGAGAAAAACCACCACAGGAAGAAAAGCAGAGGACAGAACATTATCAAGATCTCTAACGGCAGAGCAAATTATTCTAGCTATAGGAAAAAAACATGGTCTGATTGCCCAGGGCTCTGCTCCTGATCAATAGTGAGGAGATGGGTAATAAGAGGTGATCCATGCTGGTACTGAGCACAGGCAGGGAGAAAGTGGATCTTGACTAGCCAAGCTCTACTTTGATGAAAGAGGGGAAAATGGCTGCCATCCTCTTATCAAAAATGCATGTGATGAATTCATGCATGAAGACAATTGCAGAAGCGTGGATTAGTGCAAGAGGAATAAGGCTATGGGCAAGAAAGTGCATTATACACACAGGTGCACAGAGTCTCTTGTAATACAACCCTGTCTAAATGATTTTTGAAGCAGTCTACTGTTACCTTCACATCTATATCTCTGTTTACTTTTTAGTTCATGACACTGTTGTATTGTGCATTTCAGCATATACTATACATAGTGTACATACTATTTACTTTTACCAATGATAGCATGTCCTATGTGAACCCTACAACTATAAGCATTTCTTAAAAATATAGGATAATAATACATTTTTACAGTCTGTGTAATGAAAGGCCACAATTCCTGGGAGATACATACAGCTATACGGGAGCTATACGGTATGAATATGTATTAAATATTCCAACTAAGACCCCTGAAATAATTACAGAGGATTTACAGTATAGAGGGTGAAAGGAGAAAGGTTATTTATTATAATAATCCATTCCTACCGATTTGACACATCTTTATGGAAATAATACCACTGTACCAACGAGCCATGTATTTTTTTTTTTTTTTTTATAATTTCATTGTTTATTCATTTTAATGGATCATTTATTCTGGCATTTATAGCTTTAAAAATCAGATTTAAAAAAAAGGTCTAAATTATTTATACTTGTAGGTAGCTTATATTATGATATGGCACTAATGTGCTACAATACCATTCAAATGTTTGGAGCTGGCACTTTTACAAAAATTATTTGTGGGAAAAAAAATAATAATACTGTATAATATTATTCCAATTTAAAATGACAGTTTTCAATTTTAATATACTGTATGTAAAAAAGCTGAATTTTCAGCAGCCATTATGCAGTGTTCAGTGCCATGAGCCTTCAGAAATTATTCTAATATGCTGATTTGGTGCTTACGCTGCTTAATATTTTTTTGTGGAAACTTTTTTTTTTGTCTTTGTCACTTTTGATCAATTTAATGTCTCCTTGCTGAATAAAAGTAATAATTCTTTACTGAACCCAACCATTTGAACAATAGTGTCATTTATTTTAATTGTTTAATCTTTTTTTATTCTCAGATAACTGGATCATTTATTATAAATTAATGATTTATTCTGGCATTAAAGGTCCCATATTGTACACCTTTCTGGAGTTTTATTTTAGGTTTTGATGTCCTTAAGAATATTTGCGGTATAAGTACCAAAAACCATCTCAATATATTTTTACAGCTCTTCTCTCATGAGCTCTGGTAAAAACAGGTCGATTTTGGCCTGTCTAGTTAATATTCATGAGCCTCTCTTCTGATTGGCCTGTTGTTTTCTGAGTGACACATGGCCGGGCCATGTAGGGGCGACGTCACAATTACGTCACAGCGCTAGCTGGAAGCAAAACAAAGGGAAAACTGGAGGCGGCCCATTCAAACCAGCGCAGATTCGACTATATGAGGAGCTTAAAATATCATCTTGTGATGTTGGGTGCCAGAATCGACGTAATACAGCCTCAAATCAGAAATTTGATCACATACCTGCTGCCACTGCCAGACAAAAAAACGACGACAGCTGTGGTTAAACGCGAAAAAACGAGTGGACTGGACAGAAACGATCGTCAAAAATGCTCGCGTTTGAAGCGCACACTTCTTATCAGAAAAGGTTCAATAAAGTATTGTCTTTTGTTGTTATGGGCGCCTCTGAAGATGTCTTGCATCTCATGACTATGTCGTGTATGAAATACATTAATGTCTGTGTGCATGTGTGTAAAACAACAAACTGACGATTTATAACTGGCATAAAGTTGTCTTGACGTTGGACGTTCGATATTCGCATATTTAGGGACCGTCTCTAAAATTACATGCGTTATTGGTATACACTTTTCTAACTTAAATAGCATTTGAGCAGAATGACTTACAGTCATAAAAACAACTGTAAACTGTACATCTAGGTGTCAACTATAATGCACACCTTTTACATTTTTGATATTTATTAAAATCTACTGTAAATAATTTGTTAAAAATGGCTATTTTTCACTACAAAATGGACTCAAACGCAAATTTAAAGCTCAATAGCATTTGAGGAGAATGACTTACAGTCATAACACAAACTGTAAACTGTTCATCTAGGTGTAAACTATAATGCACACCTTTTACATTTTTGATATTTATTAAAATCTACTGTAAATCATATTTACAAATTGCTATTTTTCACATAAAAATGGTCTTAAATGCAAATTTAAAGCTCAATAGCATTTGAGGAGAATGACTTACAGTCATAACACAAACTGTAAACTGTTCATCTAGGTGTAAACTATAATGCACACCTTTTACATTTTTGATATTTATTAAGATCTACTGTAAATCATATGTAAAAATTGCTATTTTTCACCACTGAATGGGCTCAAATGCAAAATATGCCATAATTTAAAGCTCAATAGCATTTGAGGAGAATGACTTACAGTCATAACACAAACTGTAAACTGTTCATCTAGGTGTAATCTATAATGCACACCTTTTACATTTTTGATATTTATTAAAATCTACTGTAAATCATATGTAAAAAATGCTATTTTTCACATAAAAATGGTCTCAAATGCAAATTTAAAGCTCAATAGCATTTGAGCAGAATTACTTACAGTCATAAAAACAACTGTAAACTGATCATCTACGTGTCAACTATAATGCACACCTTTTATATTTTTGATATTTATTAAAATCTAATGTAAATCATATGTACAAATTGCTATTTTTCACTACAAAATGGGCTCAAACGCAAATTTAAAGCTCAATAGCTTTTGAGGAGAATGACTTACAGTCATAAAAACAACTGTAAACTGTTCATCTAGGTGTAAACTATAATGCACACCTTTTACATTTTTGATATTTATTAAAATAAACTGTAAATCATATGTACAAATTGCTATTTTTCACATAAAAATGGTCTCAAATGCAAATTTAAAGCTCAATAGCATTTGAGCAGAACATATAAAAGGTGTGCATTATAGTTGACACCTAGATGTACAGTTTACAGTTGTTTTTATGACTGTAAGTCATTCTGCTCAAATGCTATTGAGCTTTAAATTTGCGTTTGAGCCCATTTTGTAGTGAAAAATATAATTTTTTACATATGATTTACAGTAGATTTTAATAAATATCAAAAATGTAAAAGGTGTGCATTATAGTTGACACCTAGATGTACAGTTTACAGTTGTTTTTATGACTGTAAGTCATTCTGCTCAAATGCTATTTAAGTTAGAAAAGTGTATACCAATAACGCATGTAACTTTAGAGACGGTCCCTAAATATGCGAATATCGAACGTCCAACGTCAAGACAACTTTATGCCAGTCGATTAATATACAATCATTTGTAATTGCATATACATTGTTGTGATTAATTGTGGCTGGAATAATAATGTAGCTGTAAAAATAGTTGCTTCTGAAATTGAAATGTATATCTTCATCATGACTAGATAGTAGGGGTGGAACGGTTTGTGGAAAAAAATCGAACCATACGGTTCTCCACACACGGTTCGGCACGCGCTAGGACCGCGGTTCAACTTAAATCTGACAACGTATCTGCAATATGGTTTGTTATAAATAACACGTAAAAAAACAGGGTTCGGCTAATGTGTGCTTCTGTTGATGGATGCGCATTCTGGCTTCCCAGAACATTACAACAACAGCGATGAAAATATGAGCATTTGAGCTCATCATATTTGAGAATATGAGGCCTATGTGTTTCACTAGCTCCGTTCCCATGGACACCTTTTGTTTGATCTAATTCTGGATATTTCCAGTTGATGACTCAGCTTAAGACGCTGCTTAATAGGGATGGGCGATACCTCTTATTTTATTTTCGATCCGATATCGATATTTTCAAGCCCAGTATCGTCGATATCGATACCGATAACGATACCTGTAAACTAAAATGATCTTTTAAATTATTAAAAGAATATAATCAGTAATTATACTCACTTAATATTAGATTTTAAAGCCATGTTTGTTTTTAAACATTTCACAGGCCTTTTTTTGTTTACACTGTCAGAAATGAAATACTAAAATTGTGTTTTAGCCCTTTACTGGGGCAGTAACCTCAAAGGTGCACCTATACCCCTAAAAGGGAGCATATTAGTACCATACAAGTATGCATGCTTTAAGGGTATAGATAAGTTACAAAGGTGCACCTTTGAGGGTACCTCATGAAAAATAAACATGGTGTTACATACAGTAAGTACTAAAATTTATTATTATTATTATTACCATGGTAAATTTGTGGTTACTACAGTTTTACTACAAATACTGTGGTAAACTGTGGTTACTGTAATAAAACCATGGTTATTTTTTTTAAAAGGCTGCCAGAATGCTGTACTCCTAAAGGTGAAACTTTAGTATATTTTTTTTCTGACAGATTTATTAACAGCAATTACTGAACATAACACACATCCATTTGAACTTTCAACAACCAGTTTAAATTTACTTACACAATCTAGCCTATTTAAAATAAATATTAGGCTACATGTACACAAAAGTTTGGGGTTAGTAAGATTTTATAATATTTTTTAAATAAGTCTCATGGTCACCAAGGCTGCACTTATTTGAACAAAAATACAGAAAAACAGCAATATTGTGAAATTAATTTTCTATTTTAATGTAGGTCTATTTTATAAAAAATTATTTAAAATGCATCTGTGATCAAAGCTGAATTTTCAGCATCATTATTCCAGTCTTCAGTGTCACATAATCCTTCAGAAATAAATCTAATATTATTTGCTGCTCAGGAAACATTTCTGATTATTATTGCTGCTTCATATTTGTGTAGAAATCATGATGCACTTTTCAGAATTAATTTTATATATAGTAATAATGATATGTAATGTAATGTAATAATGTGGCAATGGTTTCTTATGATCTACTTATGCTTCTGATGCTTTTGAGAAACGCAGCTCTATTTGAACAAACACTGTGACTGAGCCACGCGTCCGCAGCGAACGCTGTCTGTGATTGATTGCTTCTGTCTTTCATCATTTGCGTGTGTTCCGATGAGCAGGAGAAATAGCTCTAACACAATTGTTCGCTAATATAGTCTATTTTTCCATTTAGAAGCTTATTTTATGCACAGAGTTTCTTAATAAATAAAATTAGTGGTTAAAAAAATGCACTTTAGAATCGATATTTTTATGTGAGGATCGATCCTTTCGATACAACATCAGTATCGAAAGTATCGATACTTTAGGATCGATCCGCCCATCCCTACTGCTTAATCTGTATCTAAAGCCGTGTCTACACCAAGAGAACCCATTATAATCAGTTGATGCGGTAACTGTCCACATGGGAAGTGGCACGAGGCGACAAATCTTCTACAGTAACCGATACCTCATTCTATCCCGAATCTTTGAAACATGCGTTGTATGCTTTGTATGTGTTGAAAGTGAAACCTAAAAAAAACAGCGCGCATAAGAAAGCGATTGCACACTTTCGCACAAGCTTCAGCACGCTCCCCCCCTCCCCTCCCTAGAAATTGAAATTGAAATTGAAATAATAACCCTTTTTGGCCATATTGCCCATGTCTAAGTCATTCGTTTGGCACCACAAGGTGTCACTGTGGCCTCAAAGCTTACCCCTCGCCTACTCTGGCTCCATTGCTATTCCTGAGATAAAACACGCCCTCCTCATTACCCTATGGACAAAGAAATGTATAAATAAATGTGAAAATAAATAAATGTATAAATAAATGTGTAAATAAATAAATACGTAAATAAATACATACATGTGAAAATAAATAAAAGTGGAAATTAATAAATGTATAAATAAATAAAAGAAAAAATAAATAAATGTGGAAAAAAACATAAATAAGAAAATAAAATTATAAATAATTATTTATTTTTGTTTTTTTTACTTTTCTTTGTACATTTATTTATATAATTATTTATTTATATTTGCTTTTTTACATTTCTTTGTACATTTCTTTTATTTATTTATTTATAATTACGGCAGCTTTGGCACTCCATACTTACATAGCCCCTAGACCTCAGTTATCATGAAAAAAGCCAGGAAATTTCAGTTTTGACAATATGGGACCTTTAATAGCCAAATCCTTAAAAAAAACAAAAATGTTTTTATTGTAGTATTTTTTTCATGACGTAATGCAGATGCTGCTGGGGGAAAAAAAATCATCCTTTTCAAAAATAAAAACGTTTGCACAATGGTTGAAAGCTTGTCAGTGATGGTGAAAAACGCTCACTGATGGAGGCTTTGGCACAACAAATCCACATATAATCCCTGTCGGCTACGCAGTTTGCCTGGCACTTTTTAATATTGCAAGTATTTACTGTAGTTCTGTCATGGTGACTAGCCAATTCAATCCCATTATTCTAGACACAGATTTCAGCTGGCGAGTGTGCAGATAACACTCTGAACGATCTCTCTCAGTTAATTACTCTTTACCACTGCAATCAGCACAGGAGTGGCAGCTTGTTAAGATACAGAAAGAGAGACAGCGAGCAGACAGACCCATCTTTATGCAGATGAGCGAGAATGTACAGACATGGGTTCAAACACACAGAACCTGTCCAGCACATAATCAAGACAACTAATTTAATAGATCTGTAAATAATTTATTTTTATGAGCTATGGGAGCCATAAGAGTTCTTGGTTCAATTAATTAAACCATTATAGTCTCACATGATCCCATAATCCTGCCTGAAGCAAATATGTTTTTGCGGGTCACAAAATAGATGACTGAATGTGTCAGAGTGCAAGAAAGCAAAGGCTGTGCTGCTTTCATGTCAGCTCTATTATGTCATTATTGTACATTTCACCTAATAGACCCTGCTGACCAGTCTTCTTGTAGCTACAGCAAATGACTGCATGGTCAACAGGGGCCTTTTCCAAAATGGAACTCTAACCATTTAATGGTTACTCTCAGCGTCAGTGAAAGTTTCTGAAAGGAAGTTAAACCTCAGGTGGGCATTGAAGTTTCAATCATTCAACAGCCCAGAGTAATACACTGCATTTATGAATTTGTTTATCAAGAGTGTCTTGCAACCGCCTATTAAATATCTAGCTGAGAAACAGTATAACCTGTCATTACTGGATTGAAAGGCCCCGTAATAATGTAATTCATGTCTGATATATAACTACAATGCAATCAGAAGGCCTAAAACTACTGGTACTGTATATATTTAAAAACAGCAACGGCAATGGCCTAGTTAGCCATTGCCATATCCACACCATCTGGGGGACTAAAAGCATAATTTTTATTTCCTTTTGTTATTGCAATTTTAATTGAAGCACAAAAATTACTTAAACTAAAATTTAAATAAAACTAAATTTAAATCCATGTATAAAAATGACAAAAGCACATAACAAAATTACCAAAACTTAAACTAAAATTAAATATAAAAACAAAAAGCTAATTCAAAGTATGAATTTATGCTACAATACAATAATATATATATAATACTAAAATAACACTGGTGCACTCACTCGATCCTTAATTATTATTTTTTTGTTTTTAAACAGCGATAACTCAGGTGATTGACACTGAGAAAAAGAGAGGGTGCGGAAGGACAGAGAAAGAAGTAATTATAAGGTTACAGTCTGTAATGTATTCAAAGGGAAGAACAGCTGATGGGCAAGAGAGTGTTTAAAAGCCCTGCGTGTTTACGATCCCCATGACAACTACCTCAGATCAGACAAGGGCGCTGAGGTGATTTCTGTCAAATAACAAGCACCTTTAAATGCACAGACCCTCAGCACTGCATAGTCACTGCGGACATCAAAAACACGCACCACAAAGTGCGCACACACATCATGGGCGCAAAGGGATTCGGTAAAGCACGACACAAACACATGGTCTTTATTTTCAGACCTTTCAAAGCTCATTGTGTAATCTGCAATCCAGAGAATACAGATAGTGCAACGAGGTTTGATGAGAGTCAATGAGTAGCAACAGCTGTCCTCGCTGCACCAGCCTATCAACGTCTGTTCGAAAAGACTTTGATAAAGCTTTGTAGCTCTTTAGCCATTTCTGTGCTATACGGAGAGTGTCTCCGTCATGAATGCATTCAAGTAGGGACGCCATTTGTTGAAGTGCATGTGTGCTTGTGTAGAACCGCTGCTGATTTGTTATCAGTTGGTGTTCGCTAACAGCAGTCAACCAGAGTGCGCACATCCCAGTCAAGTCACCTTGCTGCTCCTCTTGTATTTGCTGTTCATGCCAATTACTTCAGATTGGGCTTTCATTATCCAAGCCAGGAAGACAAAATTTAATTCAACAGAATAATGCTTCCTACATCAGGACGCCCACACCAAAATGCATATCCTGGGCGAATGGCTGAAATCCAATTTGTTCCAGTTATAGTCATAATTGCAGGGTAAAATGCATTTGTTAATCAATATGTACTGTCGAAATGAGAATGAGTGAAGGAAGGAGTGAAGAGGAAAGAGTGAAAGACTGTAGGCCAGCAGTGAGCTATTTTGTTGAGATTCCCATTGTGGCATCGGTGTCACGACTGACATGGAGTTGAAGAAGGTTCCTGCTGTGTTCTGTGAGGAGGATGCATCATCCTATGACTGCGCCCTCACCAGAGGACATCATCAATGGATTTGATCCAACGCCAGTGCATGAGAGGAGACCAGCATCAAGCTACCGCTTTGTATTCACTGTTAAGACATCTGTCTAGTCTAATTTTAATTGATTGTTGTTGTTTTTTTGTGAATTAAAAATGATAAAAGAAATTACATTTTTGGGTGAACTTGTTTTGAAAAATTTGCCGAATATATTTACTATCCAGTGAAAAAGTAATCTCATCTGAATCAGAAGAGAAATTTCCAATCAAGCAATGTTTTCAAGCAAAAACAAATATATCAGTGGGTTTTGATGTGAAACGACAACAAGGGATAGACTTCTTCATCGGAGAAAATGTAACTGATTATGGACTATTTTGGTCATAAGCACGCAGCTTTTTTTACATCACAAGATGTTAATTTATGGACTGTCGTGTGGATTACTGTGATGTTTTTATCAGCTGTTTGGACTCGTATGCTGATGGCATCCATTCACTGCAAAGGATCTGCAGAGGAATTTCTCTAAATCTGTTCCGATTAAGAAACAAACTCATGTACATCTTGGATTACATGGGGGTGGATCAATTTTCAGCAAATTTTCATTTTTAGGTGAACTATTCCTTTAAAATGCACAGCTCACGGAGGCGAGATGCTAAAAAAGCAACAACTAGACAACAGCCAAAGATTACATTTTCAATAAATTTAAATGACATTTAATTTAAATTAATGACATTGTTTTTATTTTAATCAATACAAAATTTGACTATTTTTTTTATAATTAATTATAAATTTAGATGAAAAATGAACACCTCTAATAATTACAGGTGCATCTCAATAAATTAGAATGTCGTGGAAAAGTTCATTTATTTCAGTAATTCAACTCAAATTGTGAAACTCGTGTATTAAATAAATTCAATGCACACAGACTGAAGCAGTTTAAGTCTTTGGTTCTTTTAATTGTGATGATTTAGGCTCACATTTAACAAAAACCCACCAATTCACTATCTCAACAAATTAGAATATGGTGACATGCCAATCAGCTAATCAACTCAAAACACCTGCAAAGGTTTCCTGAGCCTTCAAAATGGTCTCTCAGTTTGGTTCACTAGGCTACACAATCATGGGGAAGACTGCTGATCTGACAGTTGTCCAGAAGACAATCATTGACACCCTTCACAAGGAGGGTAAGACACAAATATTCATTGCCAAAGAAGCTGGCTGTTCACAGAGTGCTGTATCCAAGCATGTTAACAGAAAGTTGAGTGGAAGGAAAAAGTGTGGAAGAAAAAGATGCACAACCAACCGAGAGAACCGCAGCCTTATGAGGATTGTCAAGCAAAATCGATTCAAGAATTTGGGTGAACTTCACAAGGAATGGACTGAGGCTGGGGTCAAGGCATCAAGAGCCACCACACACAGACGTGTCAAGGAATTTGGCTACAGTTGTCGTATTCCTCTTGTTAAGCCACTCCTGAACCACAGACAACATCAGAGGCGTCTTACCTGGGCTAAGGAGAAGAAGAACTGGACTGTTGCCCAGTGGTCCAAAGTCCTCTTTTCAGATGAGAGCAAGTTTTGAATTTCATTTGGAAACCAAAGTCCTAGAGTCTGGAGGAAGGGTGGAGAAGCTCATAGCCCAAGTTGCATGAAGTCCAGTGTTAAGTTTCCACAGTCTGTGATGATTTGGGGTACAATGTCATCTGCTGGTGTTGGTCCATTGTGTTTTTTGAAAACCAACGTCACTGCACCCATTTACCAAGATATTTTGGAGCACTTCATGCTTCCTTCTGCTGACCAGCTTTTTAAACATGCCGATTTCATTTTCCAGCAGGATTTGGCACCTGCGCACACTGCCAAAAGCACCAAAAGTTGGTTAAATGACCATGGTGTTGGTGTGCTTGACTGGCCAGCAAACTCACGAGACCTGAACCCCATAGAGAATCTATGGAGTATTGTCAAGAGGAAAATGAGAAACAAGAGACCAAAAAATGCAGATGAGCTGAAGGCCACTGTCAAAGAAACCTGGGCTTCCAAACCACCTCAGCAGTGCCACAAACTGATCACCTCCATGCCACGCCGAATTGAGGCAGTAATTAAAGCAAAAGGAGCCCCTACCAAGTATTGAGTACATATACAGTAGGGGTGTAAGAAAATATCGATACACGTGAGTATCGCGATATTTTGTTTGGCGATACTGTATCGATTCTCAAAAACGGAATATCGATATTTAAAAAAAAAAATCATACAGGATTCATGTCAGTTGTTTCGTTTTGAGTTCATATCCCGACCGCTAGAGAGCAGTCTTCATCTCTGAACTTAAAACAGTGACAGGAAATACTAGCATTAGAGCACACCACTAATGTTCGCGTTAATCTAGTTCGCTGCCAGTAATGGAGGATGAAATAATTGTTCCAGTTCTCGTTTCGGTGTACAAAGCTGAAGTGTGGCGTCATTTGGGCTTTTGTGGTAATGTCCGCCCCGACGCTTGCCGTGCCCCGTGTGAAAAGCCTTTGCGCGGGGTGCGGCTGGCGGCAGGGTCGCCGCGCAGCTGCAGCTTTCTCTCGTGTTGGAGGCGTTTTGTGCAGTTGGGGCGGTGCTCGCGTCGCGATCTCTCGGTCCCGCCGCTTGCCGTGCCCCGTGTGAAAAGCCTTCACGCGGGTTGCGGCGGGGTCGCTGTGTGGTGCGGCTGCAGCTTTCTGTCGTGTTGGGGGCGTTTTGTGTAGTTGGGGCAGTGCTCGTGTCGCGGTCTCTGCGATTCCACGCAGAACATAAATATTAACTGAAAAACCTGTGAAATCCAAGTGGAAAGGTTCTGAGAATGTTCAACATCTGTATTTATTTTATTGTTTACATTTTGTTTTCATTAGGAATCCAGCAAGCACTTTATTTTTCATTAATATAAGCAGATGTCATTTTTTGCTCAGATCAAAATGTTATGACATTGTATATTACAATTGTAAACTTAAACTGTGAACTTTTAAAGCAGGGTCTAAAAATATATATGGTCTTTTTTTATAAAATACATTTTATACATACATTTAAGTAAAGAATCCTGCAAGCACTTAAATTTTTCCCCCTTGACTCGTACTGCACAAAAAGTGGTTCAATAATGTTGAATATTACAGGGACTGATTATTGCAAATGCAGATCCCAGTGTGTTCTGGTTAAACAATTTATATTTATTTATTTATTTATTTATTGCTAAGGTTTGCATATAGTGGTGTGCTTTTAATGACAGCTTTCCTAAAAATATATCCTATTCCTAAAATAAGAAATATCCCAATATATCGCCTTGCTTACAGTATCGCAATGTATCGCAATATATCGTATCGCAACCCCTGTATCGTGATACGTATCGTATCGCCAGATTCTTGCCAATACACAGCCCTAATATACAGTAAATTAACGTACTTTCCAGAAGGCCAACAATTCACTAAAAATGTTTTTTTTTTTTATTGGTCTTATGAAGTATTCTAATTTGTTGAGATAGTGAATTGGTGGGTTTGTGTTAAATGTGAGCCTAAATCATCACAATTAAAAGAACCAAAGACTTAAACTACTTCAGTCTGTGTGCATTGAATTTATTTAATACACGAGTTTCACAATTTGAGTTGAATTACTGAAATAAATGAACTTTTCCGCGACATTCTAATTTATTGAGATGCACCTGTATATATAATTAACCTCATAACAGTTGCAAGAGAGTTGCTAAAGTGACAGAGTTAGTTACGGGCGCCAAATCAATAGGTTCTTGATTTCCACTGATTGACTGATCCGTTTTACGGATTTAATTGCCTGTCAGTCACTTGCCATCCACAGCCGGTATCTTGAAATGCCCTCAAGAAGAGTCGATAGATTGGATTCAGAATAAATAAAAGAATGTGACGCGCCATTCCCGCATCTGCGCTCGCTCGCACCTTATGATTGCGGCTGAATGCAAATGATCATAATTGATGGACAACTATGCATAGTCCTCCTGTGAAACTTTTTTGGCTGTTGATGTTAATAACGTGTTTTAATGTTGGTAATAATTTCACCACCAACGACACATCTAATATTCTCTCTGAGTTTCCATGTTCCCTTACGAAAATTAGCCATGGTTTTAACACGAATAAAACCAAAAATCACGGTTCTTGTAGCCATGGTAACTGTAAATTAACCATTGTTTTGTTACTTCAAATAATAATTTACAAAGACGTATTAAGACGTATTTTGTGGTTATAAAAACAGACCTAAGCCAACAACAGCCTTTAAAATGACTTAAAATGCATTACATAAATACAATGAGGCAATAATGATTGGTTAATTTATAACATGGTTTCATAGAATAACACTGTTAAAATACATACTGTAATAAAAAATAAACAATTTATGTACATTACCATGTTATTACAAATGCCTGCAAAGGGAGCCAAAGGCCTGATAATTGCTGCTGTTACACTTACAGGACGATCGTATCCTTGTTTAATAGGCTACTGACCAAATATTTAATTCAAATATTCACTTAATCTTTAATTTTTGGCCACCTTTTTGCTATAGATGACACAGCCTCTATAATTTCTTCAACAAAAAAACAAATTAACCATGGTTTTATCGTAGTAAAACTGCTTAATTTTATTTTGCGTGATTTCTGAATGCTTGAGACTATAAAAATCAATCAGGCAACTGTATTAATAAAACAATAGGTAACTGTTTAGAGCTACAATTGTAATTTGTAAATAATACAATTTAATTACAATTTATTTATGTACTTTTATATTTTATTAAAGTTCTATTTTGACCTCTATAGTAGGTGTTTAATAACATAATATTTGAGGGAGGGGGCACAATAAAACAATCCTGTTTAGGGCACCCATTTAGCCAGCAGCGGCCCTGATTGGATTAAACTCCTACTACCCAGGAGACAGCCAATGCACTGATACTGAATTCTGTTATACACATAGACACACGCACACACAGCTGTTTAACACAGACTCTGCCTATCAACAAGATTTAATTGAAAAAGCAGGAAGGGGCTTGGAAGTTCCAGTGGAAAAACAGAAATAATGACTTGCTGTGAAGAATAAAAGACTTGAGCACCCTGCATAAACTAGCAGTGAGAATGACACAGAGACGAAGCTAAAGAAAGAGACAAATATGCCAGCGTTTGTAACCACAGGACCGGGGTGATGCCGAGATTTGAGGTAAGACCTGGTTGGCGTGTCCACCGTTGCTATGGTTACAGGGATATTACCATTCCTACACGCTAAGTAGGATTCCTGAGGCTAATAGAAAGATAATCAAAATGGAGCACACTCAAAGGGGCCCGCTTGGCTCCAGTGTGAACACAGACAGTGGAAAATGATGAATAGCTTTCTCCTATACTGACACCTCCTCCGGATTCGGTGCTTTTGTTTTCCCACTGGTCACAAATCCCACAATTGCCCAAAATCTGCAGGAGCCTTCATGAAATTCTGTATGAAGGTGTTTCCCATTCTTATCCCAATTTAAGTACACAAATCCATAAAACACAGAGGGGTCCAAAAAGACCTAATTATTATTATTATTTAATACAATGTCAAATTATGTTTCAGGTCAAGTGGCCTATTTCAGGTTCATACTTCTCCATTTTACGCAATTACTTATTTATCTATTTATTTATTACATATTTTTCAAGTATAAATCAGACATTGAATCTCAGTTTTTCAATGTCATTTTTTTGTCATTGTGCAGTGCAAGATGTGTGGAATTTGGGGCAGCATATAAACCATAAGCTTTCCACCCAAAATGTGGCAAGGGTCTAGGTCTGTTCCAAAATCTAGTGAGCCACTCACAATTGATTAAAATAAGAGTTTAACATAAGCACATTGCTAATCTTGTCAGGCAAGAGAGAAGTTGCTCAAGAGACATTTCTTCTTATTATGAACATTTAAAACAGTTGTGCTGCTTAATATTTTTCTGGAAAACATGATACATTTTTTTCAGGATTATTTGAAGAATACAAAGTTTGAAAGAACAACATTCATTTGAAATAGAAATCTTTTGTAACATGTCTTTATCAATATAATGCATACTTGCTGCATTAAAGTTTTTTTTGTTTTTGTTTTTTACTTACTAACCCCAAAGTATGTTTATTTTTTCTCACCTTTCCCACTATTTTGTATTTATTATTTTACTAATTAAGTTGCATACTGTACCATTTGGAACGATCTTAAAATACTGCATGGACAACTCACAAAATTTTGGAGCAGAGCTTATGATTACACTCTACAAATGTGACAGTCGAACGCTCCTCTGCTTTCCTTTAATTGTTTCTGTTTTTCTGTCTATTCTATTGTTCTGGAACCCACTCATTGTCGTTCTTCCATCTACAGCCACTACTGTGCTCCACTATTCTCTTCAATAATTCCTTCTACACCATTTCTTGTTGCCTGAAGCAGAGTCAATTATTCACTATCCATGCTATTGTCAGTGTGTCAGCTTTTCAACAAACTCACACTTTGCTGGTTTCCATTCATTTCATTTACCACAAACAGGAAATGACCACAACCCATAGGGCCTAGGATGACATCACCTTCTGAATTCATATCATCCTGCAGTGTATTTTGAAATGATCTACTGTGAGGACAGAGTATGACTTTTTGAAGGATGTCAAGTCAATGTGGGCAGGCCTCTGGGTTTTGTTTGACTTGTGTACATTTCGGCAGCTGGTCTAATGAAAGCTCTTCTAACTAAAGCATGATTTGCAAACTCACAACTCTTCAGCAAAGGCACTGTCGCTTTTCCTCAGCCTGCTGCAGGAATCTTGACAGGGGATTTTCTGGTCCATGCAGATGCTTTCTAGACCGATTTCTAGCAATTTGAAATAACACATAATTATGCTTGCTTTCAAGCCAACTCTTGCAAAGCTCTTTGGGTTTAGTCATCTTCCTCCAAAAAAAGAAAAGCATGGTAAAAATCTGATTACAGAGCCAAAACCAGACTCAGATAATCACATATATCTCTATATTTTCAATGTCATGTAGTAGAAACAAGTGTGCGCTTCCCTGACAATGAACAGACTTGCATAAATGTCCCCTCCTTACCTGACAAGCATTATACAGCAGCTGGTGCTCAAACTTCTTAATGCCAAGAATCTGTTGGAACATCTCATACAGCTGGTCCTTGCTGAGAATGAGCTCGGAGGCAGCGCTGGCTGTCATGCGCTGCTGGTGTTTGCGTGGGTCTTCTTCTCCCCTGTAGATGATATCAAATTTGGCAATCCACGAGCTGAGGACAGTCTCCTTGCTCAGACCGTCGATCTCAGGCAGGCTGCGGACTCGCTTCTCGATGTGCTTCTTGAAGACCTCACGAGAGTCACTGGCTGAGCAACCGCCACTTTGGACCATACGGGAAACACGGTCGCTTTTAAGGAACACCTGTGATCAAACATAAATCTTGTCACAGTAACAAATATGCACTATGGTTAACAGTTTGAAATAACCTCATGTTGGATGACAACAACATCCAGGCCCTTCCAGAACTCCCAGCTACCCTCAAGCACATCAAAGTTCACAATAACCAGCTGAGGAGTTCAGACATGCTGCATGGGGTTGGTAAGATTTTTTAAGCATTATTTGATGAATAGAAAATTCTTGTTGTAAAATTATACTGGAGGTGGTGATCGAGTGTGCATTATTTTCTAAGAATTCAACGGTCCGTCGTCAATTATTCCTTACATATATTCCGCATGAGAAGAGTTTCTTTGACGGGGCAAGGTGTGGTCTCAAAATTAAAGGTGAATGATACAACATAACACCGGCAGGGGTCACTCATACTTCATTAAATAAATAACAAACAGTTAATTTTGCTTAAATACGTAATAAATGGAACAGTTTTGATGCTATACTGCATTGTTGATTGTTTATGTTGCTAAGGGTGTTCCACAGTGATACACAGAACTGCTGGGTGAAGCGGTCATAGCCGTCATAGTTATGATAGCCGTGCTTTATCATGAATAAAACAGCTGCTGACCAATCAGCATCAAGGACTGGAACTAATTGTTTTATAAATATATACAATAATGAAAATTTTAGTGTTTTATTTAAAAAGTCACATTATATTCACATTTAAATATTCTTAAACCCAGTTTGGGTTGTATGAAATTAACCTCTACATTTATAGCCACAATTTCTTTTAAAACCAAATTGCACAATTCAACATTAATTTATATTCAATATATTCAGATTCCCATATGCAACAGCATCAGATCTACAGTGTATATTAGATATGCTGTATTTCTGATGCATTTTGTGGTATACACACTCACACACACGTGTATATATATATATATATATATATATAGAATATATATAGAATATATATAGAATATATAGAATATATATATATATATATATATATATATATATATATATATATATATATATATATATATATACACACACACACACACACACACACAGACTTGCTCAAGCCATCAATCTTAACTGCCACAGATTCATGTGTGATCTGAATAAAGGGAGGAGCTCGGAGAATCAGAGGCCAAGGCTGCTTCTATCAATTCCAAGCAAAGCAATTGTTGTGGGTTCAAAATTTGGCTGCAGGTCAAACATTGGCACAACCTTGTAAAATGGCTATTGAGGCACTTGAGAAATACTTTGTCCTAAATTAGGCAAGATTTTCCCTGTGTCATAATTTCCCAATACAATTCCCTTAACGTTCCTGGATAAGCAGGGGAGATGAGTTGACAGAGAGGGAACATCCAGCACAAATTCAATAAGAGTATCAGGGTTTAATTGTATTGAAAAAGCTGGCTTTGGCTGTGACTGAGTACAAAGCTCATTAGTTTCACCTCATTAAATTACCACCCATACTGAGACCAATCTCCTTTTCGCCACAAAACTCTATAGCCTGTGTGGCAATTTAATTCAGATTCACCTCTTCTAGGTCATAAAAGATAATATATCCCCTAAAATACAATTAAAATATGTGTCACTTTGAGACTACATATTAATCAGAGAGGAACTTTCACAAAATCCTTTGCAAGGACATAATACCTTCAACATCTTGAGCTGAAGTCACTTCAAACATTCAACAGATTGACTGCAACTGTGTTCTTATGCATTTAATATATGCACCGACATGGATTACTCTGCTCATCAAATCAGCATAAAGCAAACAGCTTAACATTTCTAAACAATCCCTTTTAAACTGCATTATATTAATGGGAGAGATAAAGGATCTGTTTAGATGTCCTTAAAAGTTAACCAAAGGTACCTCACTGAGCATTCAAAAGCACTTTTATCTGCACAACATATAATGTAGCTTAATGATGCACCAAGTCATTTCTTCTGCTGTTTGTGTTTTGTTAACTCATTTAACATGAAACATCCAACACACTAGCCTTGGGCTCTATAATGACACTTATTGGCATGCAACATCACACAAACAAAGCATTACTTCTTGCTTAAAAATACCCTGTTAGCAGGCACATTTTTGCAGGATTTACTTAATATGCTATCAAAAGTTAATAGAGGGGTTCCCAATTATCCATGGCATCAACATAGCAGACCACTCCTGTGTAGAATAAAATGTATTTTTTTAGGTCGCTGATATGACTTGAATTGTCTCATGTGTGAGAGACTTTCATGAAAGTAATTATATTTCATGAAAGTAATATTCACAAAAGTATATTTCACAAAATTTCTGTTTTTTACTGTATTTTCGATAAAATAAATGCAGCCTTGGTGAGCATAAAATACTTCTTTCAAAACATAAAAAAAACAAAACAAAAAAAACTTACCAACCCCAAACTTTTGAGCGGTAGTGTACAGGGTTTGCATGCACAGGATTTGACATTATAAAGCTAACTGAGAAAACCAGTTGATGAGCTAGTTTGTTAGTCTAGACTTGTTGCACTGATGAATAAAAAGAGCCTAACCTCATAGTAACTTTGGACAGCGTTGATGAAGGCTTCATCGGCTACAATCGGAGTCTCTCCATTCAGAAAGGCCTGGAAACGATCTTTAACTGTCTGAAGGTGCTGTTTGCTGATCTGAGAAGAGAAAACATCAGAAATAGTAAAAAGAAACAGTACTGTATTTATATTCCATGTGACAAAGAAAAAATCATCCAGATGTTAACAGCATCTGTTCTAGCTTGGAACATCTTCATTCACCGGAGGAAAAGATGGAAATGGCAATGCGGTCATTTGGTGACCAGGGGCTGGATTTACAAAAAATAAGAAATTTTCTTCTTAAGAAAGTTAATAATTTCTCAAAATTAAGAATTTCATATTGCAGTTCTTCAAAAATTAAGAAGTTCTTAAACATCTTCTTAAGAACAACCTTTTTTCTTACAAAGAAAATTCCTGGCTTTAGAGTTATCTGATTGTATGGCGTTTCTAGCCAAATACTTGCTGATCAACATTTTACCTTACAACATCTTACTCAGTTCTTCTGAAGTTTTTATAAAGATAAGAACATTCTTAGGAAGTGTTTTGGGAATACAATATATTCTTAACTTTTTAAGTAAGATCATAAGAAGAACATTTGTATTCTTAAGATTCTTTCATGAATCCAGCTCCAGAATGACTCAGCAAATGTTCCATTTGACTCATTCAGTAGAAGTTGGAATATGTTTTCATTCTGGTTTGACTTAAGATCAGTTTGAATTTCACTTAATGTTATAATTAGCATTTGATGAAGAGGCGATTGTGCCCTTGAACCACACACAAAAAAACTAAAACATAATAGCAACAGACTTTTTCCCACCAAGTATTAGACCTCTTGCCAATTTCACATAGCAAAAGCAGATCATATGTCAGCCAAGAGGCCACATAAAACCTCTAGACAGCTGAGAATGAGCGACACTGCCCATTTTGAAACACTTCTTATCCATCTGGACAGAGACTCGATTTGGAGGAAATGTGAAACAAGCGTCTGGATTACAGTTATTGCCCACAGAGTACTGCAGATGCTAATGAGTTTTGCTCATTATATTGCTATGAAACGATGCATTTTATGTTTGGAAGCTTGGCTTTTAACAGTTAAGCTTTGTATTACGTGTTCCTGTGGCTCAGTGGTAGAGTATTGCGTTAGCAGCGCAAAAGGTTGTGGGTTCAATTCCCAGGGAACACACATACTGATAAAAAAATGTATAGCCTGAATGCACTGTAAGTTGCTTTGGATGTAGAAAGCGTCTGCTAAATGTATTATTTCTTTAATGTTTTCAGAGCTCTTTTCATCAAATCAAATCACTTTTATTGTCACATCATCACAGCACATGTGCCTTGATGAGTGAAATTCTTGAGAGCGTGCTCCATACAGTGCAGAAACAATTAAAATATAGACAGTACCATTACTTACAGACTTATACAGATGACAATGTGTAATATACACATACATATACTCAGTACACACAGTGTACTGTTAAGCCCCGTTCACACCAAGCACGATAACGATAAAGATAACTATAAAGATAACGATATTAGCATCCACACCAGCGAACGATATCGTCTGTTTATTCTAAGCGCATGCGCGTCTGTCGTTTTAAATTCTCGAGCACATTATAGCAGGATGGATTCTGATTGGCTGTCAGTGTTTTTATCGTTCATCAGCTGGAAAAAATCGTTCTGGAAGTGATTCCAACGATATCGTTTCTCTGATCCTTTATCAGAGTTGTGGTGTGGACGCTGCTATTCTTTAATATTGAGAACGATTTTTAGAACCATATATTTATCGTTATCTTTATAGTTATCGTGCTTGGTGTGAACGGGCCTTTAGACATACTTACAGTTATCAATACACATTATACACCGTATGTACACATTCTACATTATGTACACATATATACATACACAGTAATATGCAAGGGTGCAGTAGATTGTACATAAGCTGGATATGCAAATGTCATGGATGTGCATTGGATGGTATCCAGTGGTAGCAGATAGATTATTGTATTAGTGCAGTGTGTACGTGTAGTCCAGTTTGAACTGTGGAGTTAAAGTGCAGTGCGTGGCATATCGTAAAGTGGGAGTGTGCTGTAGGGTGTATTTGTTCTGACTGTACATTAGCCTGATAGCCTGAGGGAAAAAGCTATCCCTCAGTCGGCTAGTGCGGGATCGGATGCTGCGGAGACGTCTTCCTGAGGGCAGCAGAGAGAACAGTCTGTGGGACGGGTGGCTGGAGTCATTGGTGATCCTCCGGGCTTTCCTTATACACCGCCTGGTGTAGATATCCTGGAGGGAGGGAAGCTCACCTCCAACAATGTGGCGGGCAGTTCGCACAACCCTTTGCAGAGCTTTGCGGTTGCCAGCGGTGCTGTTTCCAAACCAGGCGGTGATGCAGCCGGTCAGGATGCTCTCCACAGTGCAGGTGTAGAATGATCTGAGGATGCTGGGGCTCATTCCAAACTTCCTCAGCCGTCTCAGGAAGAAGAGGCGTTGATGTGACTTCTTCAGCACTGCATCTGTGTGAGCGGACCATGTGAGATCCTCAGTGATGTGAACGCCGAGGAACTTAAAGCTGTTTACCCGCTCCACAGGTGTCTTGTCGATGGTGATGGGTGTGTGTTCTCTGCTCTGTCTCCTGAAATCCACCACCAGCTCCTTGGTCTTGTCGATGTTGAGTGAGAGGTGGTTCTCCTGACACCATTTAGTCAGGGTACTCACCTCCGCTCTGTAGGCCGTCTCATCGTTGTCAGTGATCAGGCCTATCACCATTGTGTCGTCAGCGAATTTGACGATGACGTTGGAGCTGTGTGTGGCTGTACAGTCATGTGTGTACAGGGTGTACAGGGAGTACAGGAGTGGGCTGAGAATGCAGCCCTGCGGAGCACCAGTGTTGAGGGTCAGCGGAGATTAAGTGTTGTTGCCCATTCTGACCACCTGACTTCTGCCTGTCAGAAAGTCCAGGATCCAGCTGCACAGAGATCTGTTTAGTCCTAGAGTCTGGAGCTTCGCAACCAGTGTGGCAGGCACTATGGTATTGAATGCAGAGCTGTAGTCCACAAACAGCATCCTCACATAGGCGTTCTTGTTTTCCAGGTGGGAGAGAGCAGTATGCAGGGTGAAGGCAATAGCATCGTCTGTGGAACGGTTGCTGCGATATGCAAATTGCAGCGGATCCAGTGAGGCAGGCAGCACAGAGCAGATGTGGTCTCTGATGAGTTTCTCAAAACACTTGCTGAAGATGGGTGTCAGAGCAACGGGCCTCCAGTCATTCAAGCATGTGATTTTATTTTTCTTTGGTATGGGCACAATGGTGGATTTTTTGAAGCATAAGGGAACCACAGACAGAGAGAGGGAGAGGTTGAAAATGTCTGTGAAAACCCCGGCTAGCTGGAATGCACATGCTCGGAGCACACGGCCTGGGATGCCATCAGGACCCACAGCCTTGTGGATATTCACCCGTTTGAAGGATCGGGTTACATCAGCGACAGAAATGGAAATTGCACTTGCCTCTTCTGCAACAGCCGCGGGAGCACTCTCTGTGTGGGCGGGGTTGTGAGCCTCGAAACGAGCATAAAAAAGATTAAGCTCGTCCGGTAGAGAGGCGGCAATGTTCACTGTAGCTGGTTTATTCCCTTTACAATCCGTGATGTTATTGATGCCCTGCCACATGATTCTTGCGTTGTTGGTGTTGAATTGTTCTTCAACTTTGTTTTTATATTGTTTTTATCATGTTCTACTTAGCAGGTATTCATGTTCCATTTGTGACACTAAGGTGTTCTTCACTTTGCTCATACAGGTGCATCTCAATGAATTAGAATGTCGTGAAAAAGTTCATTTTTTCTAGTAAGTTATTTCAAAAAGTGAAACTTTCATATATTTTAGATTAATTGCATGTAAAGTAAAACATTTCAAAAGTTTTTTTTGTTTTAATTTTGATGATTAGAGCTTACAGCTCATGAAAGTCAAAAATCAGTATCTCAAAATATTAGAATATTTACATTTGAGTTTCAATTAATGACCATCCATACAGTATAAATTCCGGGTATCTCTTGTTCATGACACCCTCCACAAAGAGGGTAAGTCACAGAGGGTCATTACTGAAAGGTGTGGCTGTTTACAGAGTGCTGTATCAAAGCATATTAAATGCAAAGTTGACTGGAAGAATTTGGGTAGGAAAAGGTGCACAAGCAACAGGGATGACCGCAAGATTGAGAATACAGTCAAGCAAAGCTGATTCAAACACTTGGGAGAGCTTCACAAGGAGTGGACTGAAGCTGGAGTCAGTGCATCAAGAGTCACCACGCACAGACGTCTTCAGGAAAAGGGCTACCAAGCCACTTCTGAACCAGAGACAAAGTCAGAAGCCTCTTACCTGGGCTGTGGAGAAAAATAACTCAGTGGTCCAAAGTCCTCTTTTCAGATGATAGTAAATTTTTCATTTCATTTGGAAACAAGGTCCCAGAGTCTGGAGGAAGAGTGGAGAGGCACAGATTCCATGTTGCTTGAAGTCCAGTGTGTAGTTTCCACAGTCAGTGATGATTTGGGCTGCCATGCCATCTGCTGGTGTTGGTCCACTGTGTTTTCTGAAGTCCACAGTCAACGCAGCCATCTACCAGGAAATTTTAGAGCACTTCATGCTTCCTTCTGCTGACAAGCTTTATGGAGATGCTGATTTCATTTTCCACCAGGACTTGGCACCTGCCCACACTGCCAAAGGTACCAAAAGCTGGTTCAATGACCATGGTGTTACTGTGCTTGATTGGCCAGCAAACTCGCCTGACATGAACCCCATAGAGAATCTATGGGGTATTGTCAAGAGGAAGATGAGACACCAGACCCAACAATGCTGATGAGCTGAAGGCCACTGTCAAAGAAACCTGGGCTTCCATACCACCTCAGCAGTGCCACAAACTGATCACCTCCATGCCACGCCGAATTGAGGCAGTAATTAAAGCAAAAGGAGCCCCTACCAAGTATTGAGTACATATACAGTAAATTAACATACTTTCCAGAAGGCCAACAATTCACTAAAAATGTTTTTTTTATTGGTCTTATGAAGTATTCTAATTTGTTGAGATGAATTGGTGGGTTTTTGTTAACTGTGAGCCTAAATCATCACAATTAAAAGAACCAAAGACTTAAACTACTTCAGTCTGTGTGCATTGAATTGATTTAAAACACGAGTTTCACAATTTGAGTTGAATTACTGAAATAAATGAACTTTTCCACAACATTCTAATTTATTGAGATTCACCTGTATTCACAACACACAAATTATTAAGAGGCTAGGAGACCAAATCTCTTGTCTCATATTAACCGAGTCAGGGAATTGATAATTATAGAGCTTATCCCACGTTACACTCCTTTGTGTCTTTTCTCCTGCCATACGAATTTAAAAGTAAAATAAACCATTCAATATAAAATTTGGGCTTTACTGAGAGTTACAATTAAATACAGGCAAGGAATGAGATCGATTTGATGTTATTGTGCTAAAGGAGGAAGTTCTGGCTTCTTGAATCCAACTTGTGGATGAAATAAATATAAATGATTTATAATAGAACAAAAATAACATATTGACAATAGCCATAGGTGACTCGTGACTCATCGCTTAGTCCTTTTCAACAAAGAAGGTTAGTTACACAGTTGGGCATGTTACCTTGAAATTAGTCTCGCGTAGCCAGACCTTCAGACTGACGGCTGAAGGTCTTGGAATAGATGGCAGGCTTTATTGGCCAAGGCCCGCCCCTTGAGGCCGTTTGACCGACATGTCAAACAACCAATCACAGTTGTTTCGTTCAGCGTCACGTTTCGGTGCGTGGAAATGTCGCCACAACAGACCGTGTGTAAAATTCTCGGACGTATTCTATGCCGCAAACTTTAAATATTTCACATACTTTTGAAAATCCAGCATGTAGTTGATCCTGATAAGCGTTTGTCGTCACATTTGTAAACACGACGGCTTTCTTCTTTCGTGAGGGGGTTTGGCGCCATGGCATCTTTGTTTCCAGGCGGAACGTTAAAGAACGCGACACACACGTCTCCCGGAAATCCTGTATAATTCAACCAATCCGACGACGACTTCGACACTCCTGAAGTGTTTCCAGATAAGTGTACCATATGCATCAGACGTTTAGCCAACGGTCCGTGGGCGTGACGTCTGAGGCTGAGACTACCTTGATATAAGTGGCACAAAACAAGAAGAAAAGATAGAAATGATAGCACAGTGGTTGTAACATTGAAACATTCAATGTAACATTGAGAACTTGTAGTAATGAAAGGATATGTACTTCAGACCTTTGTTCTAAAGCATTATGGTTAATTTTATACAACTAATGCTGCTCGAATTCCATTTTACTTCTGAAATGACATATTTCCAAGTGCACCAGAATACTGGATGAAGAAACGTGGTTAGAACTGAAAATGTTAAACATTTTTTAATAAATGTACATCAACAAATAGTTCACTTTTTATCATATTGAAAAGATGCTATGCAATGGTTTACTTACAGTTTCTTGGTAATTTTTTTGGTTTCTCTTGAATACAAACACGAGCACACTCTGAATTGTTAATCAGAAGATCAATGTAAACACGATTTCCTTTTAATTTCATCATTGATTTAACTCAATGAGATGCTGCATTTAGTTAATTTTCTTTTGTTTGTCACACCTGACCGGTAAACAGCAGCAGGCCACCTCCAGGGTCTCAAACCATATGGTCTCTGTTTTCAGCATGGAGATCCGTGTGTGTGTGTGTGTGTGTGTGTTTATGTGAATGTTGGACATCCTTTTAAAATCCCAGGTGTTCCTTCTCTTTGAATATGTTGCCATGGTCACCGAGTACACATAAACACACCCTTACCCCATTATCCCCTCTCAGGTTATCCAACAGTATGACCTCATGACTATGAGAGGCAGCTGCATTAGCTCCATTACTCCCATGGTAACTGCTGGAGTGATTATTGTGGATAAGTTGATGTAGAGCAATTAAAGTGTATCCTCTAAACACTCATCGTAATGTTCTCTCTACGTCACCATAACAATGCGCGCCAGTAGACTCCAACATTGCTAACCTCATTACTGATAGCATAATAACATATTAGCCTACTCCTGCATTTTGTGTCATATAGGGCAAAAATAAATTCAGCTGAAAGTACAGTATACTACAGTATACATACTAGTTGAGTGCAAATATATTAGCATACTACTGCTATTTGTGCCATGTATGACAGAAACAAGGGATAAATGTTCTAATTCAGGTAAAATATACCATGCATGCTAATATGTTACTATTATTTGTGCTATATATACCAGAAATAATACAAGAAAATTCTAGCTTCTAATTCGATTACAAATTCAGCCAACGTACACTAGTAGTACGCTAATACTACTCCAGTTTTTTCTGCCATATATGGCAGAAATAAGAAAAAATGCTAGTGTGCTATTCCGAATTTAGTCAACATTTACTATTTATACTAGCAGTTCTCTATATACTAGCATATATACACTATATACTGTTGTTTCTGCCATATACAACAGTAACAATAAGGGTTGTATGCTATTTTGACATTTTCAAATCAAGTAAATTAAGCAAGTAAATGAAGATATAATTTTTGGGTGAACTATCCCTTTAAATTCAAGGGATAGTTCCCCCAAAAATGAAAATTATGTCATCAATTACTCACACTCATGTCGTTCCAAACCCGTAAGACCTTCCTTCATCATCGGAACACAAATTAAGATATTTTGGATGAAATCCAAGAGCTTTCTGACCCTCCATAGACAGCAACACAACTACCACGTTCAAGGCCCAAAAAGGTAGTAAGGACATTGTTAAAATAGTCCACGTGACATCAGCGGGTCAACCGTAACTAAACGAAACTACAAGAACCATTTTTGTGCACAAAGAAAAAAAAAACTTTATTAAACACTTTTTTCTCTTCCATGTCAGTCTTCGATGTGTTTTTTGTCACGAAGATGAACAGAGGTCTTACAGGTTTGGAACGACACAATGACATCATTTTCATTTTTGGGTGAACTATCCCTTTAAGTCGCACAGAAGTCCCTTCAAAGTCCCAAGTGAATTCACTCGACGACCATCTTGGAAATGCACTCGAGTAGCTATTTTCAGTCAAGAATAAGAAATAGCAAAATCTCATAAACTACTTAACGGTATAAAGTCCTGTTACTTATGCTAAATATCTGACATTGCTTAAGCTAAAATAATACTAAAATGCATATTTCAGGCCAACCGAGCCAATGTGCATGTGCAGTGTAGAGAAAAGGCTGAGCGCAGCCGCAGTTCAATGTTAATGTATTTTAGTCCTCACTCTGCTGTTCCTAAAATATACATAATACACAGCCTAAACTCTGTTGATCTAATGTAATTTGTTTTCAACCCCACAGCTGGCATAGCTAACACAAGGTTTTGAAAATCATATCAGTGTTGAATATCAAAGGTGTGCAGTGTAATAAATAAACAGCCTGTCACCGACTCTCATCAAGAATGGTCTTGGAATTAATGATTGAGCAGAATGAATCATTCACCTCTTCTGCTCCTCCATCCCTCATTTATTCCTGCCAGTCCTTTCCTCTTCTTTAATTCTCTGGAAATGACTAATTTCCTCCCTGTAAAGATTAAACTCTCATGTTGTTAAACTTCAGGTTATGGCTATTTTACTGCTGTTGGCACACGCTGGTGCAGCTGGAGCGCCTAGTCTGCAATAAATACAGCTAATGACTCTCACGCTGTCCATTCAGACACCAGTTCGTAAACTGTTATGTGCCAACACAGAAGCAGAATAATGTACAGTAGTCCAGTTTTGTTACACAGTCTCTCTATGTGCTAACAGTAAAACTGCTACAGGCTACACACATACAACCTCAGATCCACCTCACACCTGCCAGTTGCTGGTTACTATAGCAACTGACAAAACGCAGGCCCTTGTCATTGAATCCATGGTAGTAATTTACCAACACAGACACACACATGCTAATTACAATACTAGATAATGATGGTAAATCCTGGTTTGTATCAATCTGTTAAAACCTTACATGTATGATAATAGTGTTTTCTTCCACCGGAGTGGGGGTGGGGACATATGGGGGAAGGGAAGCTTATATGATTGAACAGATGACTAGAAATGTCCATGTTGGACTGTCAAAAAAAAAACTAAGCTAAAGCTAAGCTTACAATTGACTCCTGTTGACTTCATTAGAGCTGACCTAAGCCCTGCGCTCAAATCAGAGTGAGGTTTGCACATCCTCATCTGTTTAGGAGAGTTTTTCAACATGGTCTATATAAATTGTTGATCTTTTTAGTGCATCCTCCCACTAAAGTGTCAGTCCTCGATGTGAACTTCCTATAGTGTGGATGCTAGAAGCGCACAATTCCAGCAAGTGCTCTTCGACAGAGAGCTGCTTTTCACAGAGCAGAGTCTCTGCTTCCCTTCACGCTCAGTAGAGCGTCGCATTTGGTATTGTTCGACAGGAGAGTCAAATCCCATGTTCGTGGCTGTTTTTTGCTCTGTTTAACAGCGAGATGGACGAAGACAATAATGAGCTGGAGAGAGAGAGCTCGTGGGACAGACGAAAGGCTTTCCAAATGTCACTCAGTCAGAATGCAAGAATGTATTGTTTTAGTCATAAGATTTACTGTACAATAAGGAACTTCAAAATGATGCAATTTCAAGCATGTATAGTTTCTAAGAACACATGATCTAAATATACTGCGTAAAGATCAAGAAGCAAATGTGAAGCAGCTACTTCAAATGGTTTATACTGTTAAGAGCAAACCACTTATCGGTTTAAATACTGCAATTAACTTCAAGTGCATTCATAATTGTTAACAAATCAACTAATTTTTATTTCAAATGTCATTGTTTAAAGTCAACAAGAAGCGGCACTCGCAACCCATTTTACTTCCCTAATGTTACATGATAACAGAATGTTCATTGAGAAAAAAAAAATCATACTAATAATAATGACCAGACAGTTGGTGGGGAGGGACTGAAAAATAAGAGGGCTTGATGATGCTCACACAAAATTAAAAGTTGTTTCAAAGACGGAGGAAGTTATTACCTTTTGGAAGGTTACAAAGGCTTCACATAAAAAAAAAAAAAAAACTACAATAAAATAAAGTGAATTTAGAGCAACTAAGGGGCGTTAGACATGACGCGGAGCAGAGTAAATTCACTGAAGGCTTTTTTTATACCATGGTCTATCTGAACACTTGATTCTGATTGGCTGGCAGGTATGCATTAAAACCATTTAATGCACAGGTAGTTCCTGTAACAGTGACTGGGTCAGACACGGAGGTAAGGGATAACACAATGAGTTTATTTGACAGGCTGAGGATATATGAGCTGAGTTTGGAGACAGGAGGTGAGTAGAACCACTTCGGAGGTTTCTGTGGATAGGTTTGAGGGTAATCACAGGCTTTGTTTTCCACAGGAATGAATGGAGATGGAGCCAGGAGAACTGGATTGCCAGGAGCACACACCACAGCAGGAGGATAGCTGACGGCTGAGAACACAACTGGAAGTAGAGGTAGCAGGTGAGTAATACCAGGTAAGTCATAAACATGAATACTCAATATAAGAGATACCAGGAGCAGAGTCCACTTCATGTATACAAGATCAGACGACTACTGAGGCTGAGATGTGTGCTTATAAGCTGGGCTTGATGAGACTGGTGATGAGGTGCAGGTGCGCGTAATCAAGGCTCAAGTGAGACCAGGTGCAGGCGTGCATGTGATAGGAGAAAGTGGAGGACAGACAGACTCGTAACAGTTCCAAGTCAGTACTGTTAATCATTGCTCTATATTAATGCACTGCTTTCTTTGACACAAACAAACAGACACATCACTCGCACCCTGAGATCAGAGATTGTGCTGCGCACACACAGAAACATCCAGGAGCACAGAAACTTGTTGTCAACTGCCCTGTGACTTTTATTAATAAAACAGCTTTGATACTGATTTGCTACACTATATTTCCTAAAACTATTGCTGTATTTGAAGTAATCTCATCTCTGTGTCTGATTTGAAGTGGGCAGAATGCTAGCTCTAACGAACCATAACAATATTTATATGAATACACAATATTTATATTTATACACAGAAACTGACTTTGGCATGCATACGATACGCACATGTCTGATGTGCATATAATACAAATTTTTTTGTGCATATGATACATACGCACATTATTGGCGTGCATATAATATGCAGTTTGGTGTACATTTGATATGCACTTACCCCACATCCCTAAACCTTCCAATTGCATATCATATGCACACCAAAGTCCATTTCTGCATATAAATAGTTAGCCAGATATAAATCGTGCCATTGATTACACATTCATGAGATTGGGTTAAAAATAAGCTGTTTAAATGCTATTTGAGCAAAAGAAACAACATTTATGAGACATTTGTTGTCAGATTTCATTGGTGATTTTGAATATGAAATTTAATTGTAAGCTTGGCGAACAGTTCTGGAGAATTTGATGTTTCCCCATTCAAAGAGATAGGAGATGCACTTGCATGCCCGAGAGGCGTTTCAAAGATGGCCGCCGAGTGAAATGACTTGCCTTAAAGGGACTTAGGCGTTAACTGACATAAATAACCATCATTTTTACCCTTCTGGACAAATATTCCACTACAAACATCATTGTTGGCAAATGACCATGCATAAGTTGGATAATGCATGGCTAGCTGTGGATTAAATATTTTTAATGCATCCACGTCATGCATAGCGAGCAGTGCATTATACCTAACATAAAACAGTTAACATGCACTTGGACAACCCACTAAGTCAAAATTCACTTAACTGATTTTTAATCAGTTTCTTTGGCGTAGTAATACTAATAGCAGAATGGTTGCCAAGAAACACACAGACAAGGTGATGTATATTGATGTGATGAGGTCACAGGTGTATGTTTATAGAGTAATTTACAATGCCTTCGAACACAGCTCAACCAGTCATAATCAACCAGAATTATCTGTTTTATAAATTAAATTAAATTAATTCTTGGGAGAAACATATACTGACAAATTGTGCATAATAAGACCAGGAACATATAATGAGAACGTAAATCGTTGATTTAACTGATACTGTGTGTAAAGTGAGCTGATATCAAGCATAGCGTTAGTTCTGGCAGGTCACGTTAGTCAAGCTCGCATCAGCTTACTCTCAGCTGATCCCCATCTACATATAGGAATACAACACCTATCTAAGCATCCATATATAAGGTCCCTCAGTATTATCAGCAGTTTTCGCATTGCTCAATAGTTAATTACCCTCCTCCATCCCCAACTCCTCCTCTGTCAGTCAGGATCCAGCCTTCTGATTCACCTTTGAATCAGACTAATTCTAAAATGTGTACATAAAATTACTGAACTTTAACGATATCTGCAGTTCATTTATGTTGGTACTGTTCTGTATACCCTGGGAGGGGGGGGGGGGGGGGGGGGGGGGGGTATTGCTGCTCTCCCTGCTCTCATCCATGCTAGCTTCATGGATGCGCAGGGAGTTCTTGCCCAGAACAGAACCATACTGCCAATCCAAACTGTATGCTAATTGTCAATCATCTTTGACGATAGTGGTCATGACAGAATTAATGCAAGGTTAGATTTGTTGTTGTTGTTTGAAAGCATATTTATGAAAAACTCATTCATAAAGCACATCTCTGTGGAAGCCTGTTTCCCCCTCAGAGAACAAAAAAAAAGGGAAAGAAATATAGTCAAACTGTGAGATAAAGTCGGATTTCTGACAGATCATGTGATACTCAAGACTGGAGTAATGGCTGCTGAAAATTCAGCTTAGTCATCACAAGAATAAATCATTTTAAAATTATTTTAAAATAGTAAACAGTTACTTTAAAATATAATAATGTCACAATATTGTGGATTTTATGTTTGTTTTGATTAAATAAATGCAGCCTTGGTGAGTTAAAAACTTTTTTTATATATATTTTACCAACCCAAAACTTTAAATGCTTTTTTTTTTTCTACCTTTCTGTTGTTTATACTCCGAGGCAGCAGCAGGCTTCCATACATCTCAGCTCTCAGGTACAATACGTCAACTCTAGAATACAATAAATCTTAATACATGCATGATGCAGCTCATAATAGTACTAATAGAATGTTCTAGTCTTGTACTGCAACATTTGTGCATCATTTATTTACGCTCTGCACACTTATAAGACTGCCTGTCATTGTTAGTGCATCCTTTTGACTTTATGATGGAATGTGCCTTTTTGTGTGTGTGTGTGTGTGCGTGTGTGTGTGTGTGTGTGTGTTATGTTCCCCAGGTGCCCACTGGGCTCATGTTGATTGCGTGGGAATGGCAGACTGGAGTTTCTCTCTGAGAACAGATTCCCATTAGTGATCAGTGAGCCCAGGGTAGAGAGACACTGCTTTCATGTCCCTCGAGTCTCCGCCTGTCTGTCTTTCTCTCTCTCTGTCTTTCTTTTCATGTCTTCTGGATGTTATGTTCAGTTTATGAGCAATGCTGTCTGCGTTCCTACATTGATGGTTGACAGGAAAGCAAGCACCCCAGACTTAAAACTTTGACTGAGTGTTCAAAGGTAATTGTATAATAATATTGTATAGTCATTAATACACTGCATTCCCTTTGAGTAAAGCAGACACTGAACTATGTGTCATTTTGTTTCTTTGTTTATATGGAAGTATATTTATGCTTTGAGTTAAAAAAAATAAGGTAACTGCAATTTCATATTTCACATTTGCATCATTATTTCTTATTGCAACTTTCTTTCTCACAATTGCAACTTAATATCTTACAATTGCCGCTTCATATTTCACATTTGCATCTTTATTTCTTGTAACCACTACTTTATTTCTCTCAATTATGACTTAATATCTTGCAACTGCGGCTATTTTGCATAACTGTCACTTTATGTCTCACAATACTTATTTTAAACTACATCACAATTAACACAAATTTATTTTTTACTCTGAGGCAAAAACAGGCTTTCACAATTTTATCAGTATTGTTCTAAATATATAAAAGTACTACTTTCAGACACCCTTATCTTGAACCCATCTAGAAAAGATGTATTCTTAATCCAGTAGTACAATCACTGAAATCTTCATTCATACCTTTGAATGAACACATGATGCTGTCCACCACATATATGTGTAAATGTATCTTCAAACCTTCTTAATTCCCACAGAAACTCTTGTGTATATAGAGACAGTTACGTAACAGATCACAGAAGGCAAATGGATGTGTAATCCAAGATTACAAACAACCAACAAAGAGCACATGAAAGGGTCATCCTCCCACTGCCTTTACACTGCTTTATTCAAGCACATACTCACAAACACCCGTTCATACAAATAAACACACTCACCATGGATACACGTACATCTGTGTGTGGTTTGCTCATAAGTACTAATTTAAGATGTTTGCTAAATCCACACAGGGAAGTGTGCACGGATGTTTCTGTTTCCACTCAGTACAGTTTGTTTCAAATCTTAAGAAAAAAAATAGAAACATAAAAAGCAAGTGCAAAAAAAAATGACAAGCTGTGACCTAGAGGTTAATGCATGTATGTGTTTGAATGATAAAATAATAAAAAAATTAAATAAAATCAATTAAAAATGCAATAAAATGAAAAATAAACAAAACTAACTTGCACATAAAAAACATAATAATAATACAATAATAATAAAAACAAATGTATTAAAAAGCAAACCATTTTCCATTTTCCAAATTATACTGTTATGTTTGCTCTAAGTAAATGTGGACTTTTCCATTAGCAATTCTATTTCCAAGATATTATTTCACAAGATAACCGTTACAGAAGACAATTTGCACAACCTGAATTAACAAAAGTATAAATGGCATTTTTCTTTTACATCAACAACCCCATACTTAAAAACATCTATTCATATCTAAAGAGTTTCAATAATATATTTTCAATATGAGCTAATTCCAGAATACTTCTGTGTAGATTCCCAATAACAACCTAGTTAATGTGCCTCTCCTACTCGCAGCTGACCCAAGATCAGCCAGTGCTTGATTGTGAATCCATCATGGCTATCGCAATAGCAATCTTCCCGCCTGCCTGCACGTCAAGATCTTCAGCCCAATGAAAGCCTGCTGGCCTCAGATCAGGCCTATTCAGCTAGTAGGGCTCTTAAGACCATTTTGGTGCATCCGTCTACACTACACATTAGCTGTGAGAGGAACCTCAGCAGACCGTTCACAGACAGAAAGCTCTTATCTGGGTTATGGTTTGTCTCTAACACAATGGCCTTTCAGATTCTTGCCCTCCCAAGCACAAGATGGGAGCTGAACATCGCCTCTTTGCTCAGCGAAGGAGTGGAAAAGAAAATGGATTTGTGGAGGGATATATCAATTCACTGGCTCGAATATTCTTCCTTTCTCTCTGCCTAACAGAAAAATAACTAAATCCTGTAAAATAGGTATTTGTTATAGCAATACGAGACTCAAAAAGTGGAAACGATACTGTAATTTAAAAAAAAAAAACAAGGGCTGTAATTAACTCCACATCTACTGCATCTTAAGAATAGGCCCTGTAATTTAAATTGAGCAAATAATTGTATCTGAACATCTTGACGAGACAGGCACAACAGATTAGAGGAGTTTCATCATATCTCCTCTGAAAATGCTGCTGTGTGGTATTATAGTGCTTTTATTCTCTCTGTAAAGTAGATTGTGGTAAATGATGCCATACAATAACTCAATCAGCACTCTTGTAAGGGCATCAAATTACACAGCTAGCAGCTTATGTCTTGAAGGATCGTCTGAGGACACCTCCATGCTTACAATTTAGATTATTCTCATTTCTTGTCCAATCTTACAATATGCTTCTATGAAAAATGATCAGATCATGCTACATAATACTCAAATCCCTTTAAGGCAATTCATTTGACTCGCCGTCCATCTTGGTAACACCCTCAAGCAGCTATTTTTCAGTCACTCACATATAGCTCCTATGTACCTGAATGGGGAAAGGCTGAAATTCAAATTCTAAGTCAGAAATAAAATGTGCCAACAATAATTTTATAAAATGTGCTTTTGAAGCTCAAATCATGCAAAAAAAAAAAAAAATCATGCTGGTCCTTTAACTGTAATGCAGGACATCCAGTCCCACAGTTGGCATATGAAGTGAAACAATCGGATTCCAGAAATATAAAATCCTATTAATTTTCTTCATAGTGTAACTGATTTTTAACGATAACTAATAAACCATTAAAGACAGACCTACTGTGAGCTGCTATGTTGTTAATCGATGGTATATGCATTTGTTTAAGCCATCAGATCATGTTATTTATATAACAGCAGAATTCCTGGTGAAAACTACATTACCCATGATTCTGCAAAGAAATTTCCACCAATCAGAGAATTGTAGCTCATAGTGACTGCCCACTCTATATCCATTTATCTTTAAATCAGTAGTTTTATATTCCTCCATCACTTTTAATTCAATTGTCATTCGCAATGTCTTCTTTCTCCCACTAAAACCATTAAGCACACAGTCTTGTACCTTTCAGTCTTGTGCCTGGTTTTTTGTTTGATTTCCTAATACTTTATTGCTTCAAATCAATGGTATTTACCTCATATCTGGCTGGTTTGGTTAATGACTTACAACTCTTTAAAGGGGTCATATGATGCTTTTTTAAAGATCATTATTTTGTGTATTGATGCTTGAATGCTGAAAAATGCTTGAATGTTCAAAAAACACATTATTTTTCAAATACTGTACATTATTGTAAGTCCTCTATGCCCCGCCTCTCTCAAACACTTCGTTTTCTACAAAGCCCCTCCTTCCGACAAGCGCAGTCTGCTCTGATTGGCCAGCTGACACAGTGCATTGTGATTGGCCGAACACCACAAGCACACGTCGGAAATGTAACGCCCCTTACCATAATCGTGAGCTTCAGCTTTGAAGTTAATAATGTTGTTAGTTTTACCATCAGTTCAAGCCCGAGAGGGGAACAGAGTCACGTGACGGACACAGTGATGATGCGCGTATGTATTTGCAGTACACAAGCTGCAGTTAAAACAGCTGACGTGCTATGATTTCTGACGGGCTGTACACTCTATGATGTGACCCTGTTCCCCTCACACACACACACACACACACACAACGCGTTACTCTACACTCCGCATTTGAACAGTCAATAGCAAATACTTAAACTAATAACAAAACACACTTACAGTCGCTGATTCAGAAGCGCCAGATTGTTTTTTTTTTTAAATAGCCTTTGTGCACAGCCAGCCTTGTACTCTCCTAGGTTCACAAAACTTTCGTCCATAAAATGTGTTGCACAAATTCGAACATTTGGGTTGTGCTGTTCTGTTGTAAACAAATCTTAACCAATGATTCCTAATTGCATCTACTTTCAGAAGGCCAAATAAATTGATTTTGCTTTCGCATAGAAACACACAGCGTCTCCCTGACATGGCGGCATCAACACTACTGTGGTTACTGAAACCACGCCTTCTTTCTGTGCGTGAACATTTGGGCGGCATTACGCAAATATTTCCACATCGTGACGAAGACATGTGGGGGCGTGTTTGAATGAGGCGTTTTAGCCTGGTCTGGATAAGCCTTCTCTTTTAGATAGAATAAATCATTTTGTGGGACACTTTGAGCTTTGTAACTCTGCAGATCGTATACATGCACAAACAGCTACATAACACACTAAAGAAAAGGAAAACAAGAAATGGCATCATATGACCCCTTTAACAAAGACTTTTTTAAAGTCCTGATGAGTGAATGGGAAAATTGCTTCCGAAACCAAGACTGCTGAAAAAGTATGGTAGGACTGTTTCACTCTATTAAGCATTGTGATGCCACTATCAAAAAGCTCTTTCAACTGTAAGGCAGAGTGGTCTTTAGTAATACCAAGGTAATCTACCACAGATACCACCAGAGATGTTGTTGGACATCATATCCGGCACTGAGGTTAATGGAGTTCAAACCCTCTCCATATTTCGCCAGCTCTTGTAGTTGTGCTCTGCCCTAATTAAAGTCTCTATTTGTGACTTTTTTGTTGTTTTATTTTATGCAAAAGTCATTAGCGGCATAATTGACTGGGTTTTAGATGTGCATGTGTGCTCAGTGTAACTACCTTCCCTGAACAGTCTTTCTGTTGTGCCTGCTTGTTTGTCTCTAAATGTGTGCTGGTCTGTCAGTTAGTGTGTGAGAGAGTGAGAACGAGGAAGAAAGGAAGAGAGAGAAGACATTGTAGGAAATATTGTTAATAGCCTTAATTAGGCTCTCCATCCAGTGTGTGGGTGGGTGCGTGCCGGGGACAGTGAGCGGCAGTAGCGTAAGACATGGTCCTACTGATCATTAAGTATGTGACAGCGTGCACCTTGTCATCATGACTAATAAACTGACTAAACTACCATTTCTGAAGCAGACAGCAACAAGCACCATGAAGAGTTTCCATATTTAGTTGGCGGCATGAACAGGTCCTGCATTAATAAAAAAAGCAGAGCTGCTTATAATCTTAAGACGGGTGAATTAGCATGTCACTGCATCGTAATTAGATCAAAGACGGGGGAGGGGAGGTAAACAAACACTAATGTTAATTTGATATTTCCACAGAACTTAATAACAACAACAACAACAACAATTATACACAGTATTATACAGTAAAGCTAGCAAAAATGAGTGGATTTATAAAAATTTAAAGCTGCCATAGAATGGAAAACTGTATTTACCTTGGCATAGTTGAATAATAAGAGTTCTGTACATGAAAATGACATACCGTGAGCCTCAGACACCATTGTTTCCTCCTTCTTATGTAAATCTCGTGAATAAAAAAGACCACTGAAAAATAGGCGAATCAGAACATAACACCGACTGTGACGTAACAGTCGGGATCACTAATAGTTACAAATCAAATCAAATCGAATCAAATCACTTTTATTGTCACATCATTACAGCACATGTGCCTTGGTGAGTGAAATTCTTGAGAGCGTGCTCCATACAGTGCAGAACAATTAACATATAGACAGTACCATTACATACTTACAGACTTATACAGATGACAATGTGCAATATACACATACATATTCTCAGTACACACAGTGTACTATTAGACATACTTACAGTTATCAATACACATTATACACTGTATGTACACATTCTACATTATGTACACACATATACACACACAATAATATGCAAAGGTGCAGTGGATTATACATAAGCTGGATACGCAAATGTCATGGATGTGCATTGGATGGTATCCAGTGGTAGCAGATAGATTGTTGTATTTGTGCAGTGTGTACGTGTAGTCCAGTTTGAATTGTGTTGGAGTTAAAGTGCAGTGTGTGGCATATCGTAAAGTGGGAGTGTGCTGTAGGGTGTATTAGTTCTGACTGTTCATTAGCCTGATAGCCTGAGGGAAAAAGCTATCCCTCAGTCGGCTAGTGCGGGATCGGATGCTGCGGAGACGTCTTCCTGAGGGCAGCAGAGAGAACAGTCTGTGGGACGGGTGGCTGGAGTCATTGATGATCCTCCGGGCTTTCCTTATACACCGCCTGGTGTAGATGTCCTGGAGGGAGGGAAGCTCACCTCCAACAATGTGGCGGGCAGTTCGCACAACCCTTTGCAGAGCTTTGCGGTTGTTAGCGGTGCTGTTTCCAAACCAGGCGGTGATGGAGCCGGTCAGGATGCTCTCCACAGTGCAGGTGTAGAATGATCTGAGGATGCTGGGGCTCATTCCAAACTTCCTCAGCCGTCTCAGGAAGAAGAGGCGTTGATGTGACTTCTTCAGCACTGCATCTGTGTGAGCTGACCATGTGAGATCCTTGGTGATGTGAACGCAGAGGAACTTAAAGCTGTTTACCTGCTCCACAGGTGTCTTGTCGATGGTGATGGGTGTGTGTTCTCTGCATATACTGTATTGTGAAGAATTGGTATTGTGAAGAAACAAGCGAAAATGGCAGATCATGAAAATAAATGTTATGTTTCAGGCTGTGCAGGGGATGTGAAGTGCAGGGATGGGTTGGTGTCTGTATTCAGAAAGGCACAGAAAGCAAATAACGCATTCTAATAAAATAACGTGAGCCACTAAATGGACATGGTTAGCTCCTTGCTAGCGGTAGCCTGTTACATTGCAGTACATAAGATTTCACTTACCACATAAACAGAGAGGAGAGATGACTGAGGATGATGGCGAATGATTTACAGATCCTGAGCACCACTGGCAAGCATCTGATCTTGTAAAATGTCTGGTAAGTACTGCTGCTCCATAGTATAAACAGAGTACGTGTGATCGCGAATCTCGAAAGTGAAAGTGAAAAGTGATCGTGCATTTGAAAGCAGTTTCAGTGCCCCACATATTAATAGCGGCTCCCTGATGCCCGCATTTTATATACAGTATAATTACCCGACGATATAACTGCGAGAGAAAGTATTGAAATATATATTTTCCTCCCTGTGTTTCCTTCCTGCTGTGTGAGAATTGAGCTGAAATGAGCCGCACTGTGAAACAGCCAATCAGAGCAGAGCTCAACATTATTATTTATGACCCTTCCAAATAAGCCAATAACAGACCATTTAATTCTAGGGAGAAATCCTAGGGTTGTAAATGGACATGTAAAACCGTTTCTGAAGAATTTTTGCCCTTACCTAAGCCACATACTGTCAGGATTTTGGACTGTTTTTGTTGTGTTCCGTGACCCAGTTTCTCCCCTGTCTGATTAGTTTGATTATTAGTTGATTCAGTGCACCTGTCCTTGTATTTATCCTGTCTTTATAAGCTCCTCGAAAGTGCCCTCCAGTACCCATTCCTCGAAAATGGTCTGGTGTCGACCCGCCATCGCCTCGGGACTCCTCTCCTCTGGCTGCGCCTCGTCGCTCCGTCCCACCGGCTACATTGGGCTCCTTCCTCCCGTCAGCTCCACCTGGGTCCTCAGTCGCTCCGGCTCTGCTGCGGATCTCCGGATCTCCGCCTCCGCCTTGGACGCCAGAGCCCTCGGCTCCACCCTGGCCCCCCGGATCCTCGGCATCCCCCTGGCTTGTTGGCTCTCCGTCTCCGCCTCGGGCTCCTCCACCACCTGCTCCGCCGCCGTTGGTCGGCCCCCTGGAGTCAGCGGCCATTCCTCCTCCATGGCTCCTCCCTCCGTTGGCTCCACCGTGGGCCACCGTTATGGCTATGGCCTGGGTCCTGCCAGGCTCCTCCTGCTCCGGGTCCCTTCTGTCTCTTCCCTGGCTCCTCCCTCCTTCGTCGCCCCCCTGGTCTCTGTCTGCCGGCCCCCTCCCGGGTGTCTGTCCTCCTCCTGAGCTGCCTCCCAAGTTATCACCCGCCCCTCCCCATGTTGTTTTCACGGTGCGAGGACGCACCTTCCGGGAGGGGGAAAATATGTCAGGATTTTGGACTGTTTTTGTTGTGTTCCGTGACCAAGTTTCTCCCCTGTCTGATTAGTTTGATTATTAGTTGATTCCGTGCACCTGTCCTTGTAATTATCCTGTCTTTATAAGCCCCTGTCCTTTCAGTTCTTGTTTGCCGGTTCTTAGATGTCTTCTGTGTGAGTCTAGACCTGTTCCTTGCCTGTTGAGTCATTAAAGACTGCTATTTGAATATCTCCGTGTCTCCTCGTTCCGTGTTCCTGAGAAGCGTGACACATACCATCTATGTAGATATCAGAGAACAATTTAAAATATTGTATCAATGCATTCTATGGCACCTTTAAGGACATTAACCTCTAATGTAAAAAAACAAGCAGCTTTCTTCTGTTCAGTGCGGCAAATTTGTGAAACATGCATAAGCGTGAATTGCTATTGCAATGACTGGATTTCGGAGTGAAAATCAAAATTTGCTGAACAACAGTAAACAATATGACCACACGTTAGATGAATATCAGTTGAAGAAATATAATGGGTTTCTCAGAGTGACCATGGCAGATATCTAGCTGAAGATGTCTGACTAATGACTAGTGTAGACTATTATCTCTGTGCACTGAGTTGTACTGAATTTCCATCTATTCTCAAAGGAAAACCATCACAACATATATGGTATGACTGACCAGTGCATCTTTTATTGAGAAAACCAAATCTGAGAGGGACATCGGAGGCCCATTTTCCACAAGTTGGTATGATCCTTAAGGGTCTGCACGAAATGTCTGCAACATACTTTGGTTAAAATTCCTCAATGGTCGTGTAAAACAACACTCTTTTTACCTCGTTAAAAACAGCTCTGTTCACAGCGATCTGTTTCGGTGCATGCTTCTTTAAATGATAATGAACTACTGCTCACCCCTCCCCTCTCTTCCGTTTTTTGTGTATTCGGTGGCATGTTACCATCAAAAATAAAACTAATCCACTGCGTCCTCAGTGGCTCTGATATCAGGAGAAAATGAAGACACTTATGTTCACTTTTACATCCAACTACAAAACTAAAAATGGCGGACAGCGTACAACTGGCTGAGTGCAGAAATATGCTAATACGGGACAGTCTGTCAGCTGTCGTGGGCCCTGAGCAGTATTATGTCAAAAAGGCTTGATAATTGAGACTGTTAAAGAGTGAAAGGATTTTTATCATTGTAGGGTGGTTATGTCCACAACCTGCTAATACACATAAGAAAACACCATGTAAAACAGAATTTTGTATCCGATGTCCCCTTTAATGAAATACATTAATTCTGCCAATAAGATTTTTCTCAGCTATGAATGGTTCTGTAGAACTATAATGACAAAGAATATACAGGGTAAAAAAACACAATTGTATATCTAAGGAAAAATGCTGGTTCCTGATGTTTTGTCTCACATGAGTCTTATCTATGAGGACACAACAACGGCTGGAGAATAACTTCCCACAGAGACTATTTTTATTGTCCCAAGGCACTGGCATCGAAGACAATAGCAGCAAGAAAACAAGCCCCTGGGGACACAACCAAATAAGCCAGACATACTTGTTTTTGACTTTAGATTGTATGAAATTAAACTCACAGTGAGTCTTAAAATGAGGCAGAGCTGAAATTCAAACGCTACGTAATGTACTGGCTCTCAAATATCCACTTCACAATGATAAACTCTCCAAGATGAAGCTACTATATACGATAAACATTTTTGAATAAGGCACTCATGGATATGATGAACACTCATAAATTATTCAAGATCCTGACATAAAAGACAACTTCATTCTGTTAAAGCTCTGCCTTTGAATCTAAGCCAGGAGAAAATGTCTCTAACACCAAGTCTCGATCTCTCAAACATTGTGCTAATGTGGCACGGCTGCCTCTTTGTTAGTTTTCGGGATTAAAGAGCTTTGGAGCTTTTCGAAACTTGGATTTGATAAACAAAACATCTTAAATCAACTAATCTTATACAGAAGTTTGTTTTGCATGCAACTCCACACTGCAATGGAGAGATAATGACAACAAGTAAAAACAAATTTCATCATTCCTGAATAACAATCAAGCACTTTTTCCTCATAGGATCTGAGGGAATGCCTAGTGGTATTGCTATTTTCACAAGGGATACATACACCCTTGTTGATAGAAAGCTCTGGATAAACTATGTTTTCTACCATCTTAAATTCTTTGATGGGACCACTGACATGTTTATGACATTCATTATGTTCACAAAGCCAACTTGTCAGCACCATTGCCCTGAACTCCCAAAAACCTCTGGATTTATGCATCTTTACGATATCCATAGACAGCAAACACACAAAACAAGCATTCAAAGTAACATAAAGGAATTATCTTGCATGTTTTGGACTGTTTTTCTAAAGCACACTAGTAAACAACTCTGCACAAGTGTGAGACTCTCACAGTAAAATATTATATGGGTGGTAATCTATTTTGGCCACACTAACGCGCCACCTAAATCGCGCACTAAAGTGCTAACAATAAATGTCCCACTACCATTTCATCTAAACCAGTCCCACCTCAAATACAAGTCTTCTTAAACATAAGATAATCTATATTTTAAGCCTCCACTTTTCTCTTCAACATGCTGCAAACTCAACCAACAGAAGAACAGGATATTGATTGGAAACGTTTGACAATATACAGTATTGGAAAAGGTTTCAACAGTGAAAATATGGCAGTGCATTGGCTCCTTGTTTATGTGGGACATTTTTAGAGCATTTTGTAAACATTTCTTTCAGGTGGTCGGCTTGATTTAATATAGAGAGTTACACATATGCAATCGTTATTATTTTGATATCCTGGTGAAGGCATTTGAGATGCTGGGGGTTGCGGAGGTGAATGGTCTCAGTTTCTGAGTAAAAATATTGAAAAGGGCATCTCTGCAAGTGCTCAGATCAGTACACACTGTAAACAAAATTGTATGTTATATAACACTTTGCCACTGAGGCACTACACCTTAAGGTACAACTTTCTACCGTCTTTGCACCGTTATCTACCCTCATGCACATTAAGATTTAATTTTTGATATTTTTGGTAAAGTACCAGAAAGGATGTGAGAGAGCTACTTACCATGAGATAACGTTTATATCTTTTACATTATATTTTTTAGAGAAACAACTCTGAAATGAAACATTAAAGCATTATTTCGAGTTTTAATGCATTGGAAAATAGGAATCAATTAATTCGATGCATTTTTATGTTGATTCAGCTTAGCGCTGAATCAATCATCATCTACTATATGCTACAATTGTGTTTTTGCACAGTCAGAATAGTGCTCCTCACCAACTCTTCATTTCAACAGCAATCTGTTGCATGTGACTTTGCCCTCTTACCTTTTGCTGTCGTCTTGCCATGTCGGTCGGCTGCTTCGCATTAAACGGATAGGCAATGCAGCGCATCACAAAGACGTAAAGCTGAAGCCTCTTCTTTCTCTCTTCTTCCTCCCTTTGCATCTTTTCCAAATCGTCCTTTTCCTTCTCGATCGCCACTGAGGGGCTCGGGCTCGTTGGGCGGGCATTGGTGCTTCGGCTTGGCTGCAACCCACCAGAGCTTTCGCTGGTCCTGCTTGGAGACACCCGAGGACCACCAGCCTTGGGCGCCGCCACCACTTTGCGCTCTTCTTCCACAACCTCATCCGCCTCCTCCTCGCTGGATGATGGGTCCAACATTTTAACGTAAGTTCTTGCTTCTCTAAAATCAAAAGCGAAAAAATCAAGTGGCGTCTCTTTTAGTAACAAAACATCCGTAACTCGCTTCAGAGGACGAAAAAGTACGGAAGACGCTTATTTTTCCAAAGCCTACAATCCAAACGCTACATCAAAAGTGTCACTTACCCTCAGCACGAGTGATGAAAAAGCTGCTCCAACAGCCAGTAGTCTTCCACCGAATTCAATTGTTGCTGCTTACGTGTTTTCTTCGTTTAACTCTCCGTTTACCATAACGGATTTAATGGAAGATAACACGGGGAAGGTCGTAAGAACAATTCGCGGCTGCTGTTTTTCTGCTTTCCTCCGGCGGTCTTTCAATTAGTAGCTTACCGAACGGTACTGACAATCTACTGATGAGAGCAGCAGCGCTGAGAGCTGACCGTGGTTCTGAACTGAAGCTGGAGGGGGAGGGGGTCATTGACGTGGTTTCCGCGACAACCACTATCGCTGTTTCTCTTCGTGCACGATATTCACCACGTTTAATCGACCGTTAACAACTACAGCAGTTCCTGAAGCATTAGACAATCTATTTCGTCTTTTTCATAGTATAGAACTTTAGGGATTTATCCATGACTTCCTTTTTACTGATTTTACTTAGGTTAATCCAGCTGCGTTGTTGTCTGTTGTTATGATTTTCATATTGGTTTACAAACCAGTTGTTAAATTATTCATATTTGGCATCATTGGTAATGAAAACATTTCACACTAAAAATGGTTTGTCACACATGGGCCAGATCTGGCCTACACACATTAAGCCACATCTCACACTAAAACCGGATTCTGGCCCATATGGCATCTGCCATTGCCAGAACTGAGCCCTATGTGCCATAGTTGGCGCAGATGAGGCTCGGAAATGTATGCTATCTGAGTAAGGAGTAACATTGTAAAAAAAAAAAAAAAAAAAACATTGGACATGATAACAGGATGCAAAGTAGGAGAGAGAGCTGCCCCCAAGGCTATCGGCACCGTTTCCATTCATTTAAATTGAAATTTAAATTAATTTCTACTAGATTTTATGATATTATTTTATGTTTTGGCAGTCACTAGGCCTGTCCCTCACACTTGCACTCTTTGAACTCGACCACTATATGATACATATGTAAAGTTGTTGGAAATATAAGTAAAGTTTCTACAGAGTTTTATTTACACATTTAGAACATTCTTTAAAATAAATCTGTTCAGTAGTTCGTAGCACACACTAATTAAAGGTGGGGTATGTTATTTTCAAAAACGCTTTAGAAAAGTAGGCCGAGTACCAAAACAAACTTGTAGCCGATCGGACGCCGAGGTTGCTTTGTTTCTTCTCGATAGGTGATTAACACTGTATCTACTGGACGCGACCGTTGAAAATCATTTGAAATTTGTGTCAGCACATCATAAATTTTCTTTTGGAGATTTGTCGCGCCACGCAGCATCCAGTGTAGACACGGTGTAACATTGGTTTTGCTTTGTTTCACAGAACTAATCGTTGCCTGGGTTGAGTAGGCTACGGTTTGTGTGGGCGGAGCTATCAAAATAGGGGCAAGATCCTTTTGGGGTAGGGGCGTGTTTGTTTTGGTGATTTCAAATATCAACATTGGCTTCCAGAAATTGCTTACCCCACCTTTAAGTGATAAAAAAGCATCAATACAATCATGTGCAGCACTTTTACTTCCAAATTATATAAATCTAACTGGAGAGTTTTCCTCAACATCACGTGATTCTGAAGCATGTGAGTTTCTTTTTTTTATTTATTTTTTTATTATTATGCAAACAAACATACTATTTACAGGTGACAAATCAAATACAAAATAACCAAAGTAAATAAAACATACATGACAGCCAACGTGATTTGTGTGAGTGGATATGAGTGTGTGTGTGTATGTATATGTGTGTGAGTGTGACTGGGTATTGGGGGTGGGGGTATATAAACAAAAAAATAAATAAATAAGTAAAGTACAACAGACATAACAATAGTAAAAAGAAAACAATAGTAATGATAACAGTAGTAATAATAATAATAATAATAATAGCATTCATAACAAAAATTAGAGGATGGAGGGTGAGGAAGGTGATAATAGTAAAAGTAGCAGCAATAATATTAATAAATAAATAATAACAATAAAACAAAAATAATAGTAATTGACTCAATTAGTCAGAAATGAGGGGAAAGTTGGAAGATCAGGAAGAGGACAAATAGTAATAATGATAATAATAATAATAATAATGATAGTAATAGTAGTGGTAATGATGAAATAATAATAATAATAATAAAGCTATAGAGAGTAAGATATTGTAAGGCTGCCTCTGGGCCCTCTGTGAGCAAGGCATAAATTAGGCCCAAAACGAGCCATCAAGGAGAGGTGCTGCGGGGCACAAGGCCCAAAGTCCCACCCCTGGCCGCCACTCACATGCCACGCTTACCCTACATATGTATATGTATTGTTGAGTGTATGATGCATTAAAAAAGTGTGACGTGCAGCGTGGAGCCAGCCCAGTGCAAAGTCCAGGCCCCCATGCTCACGTCCCACTTACCCTGTGTGTGTCTGATATACATATATGCATTTTTTTTCCCTTTCTTTTTTCCTTCTCCCTTCTTCCCTTGCTTGTGTTACAATAGATGTGTGTATATCGTCTAGTGATGCATTAAAAAAGCAAGGCGTGTAGTGTTGAACCTGCCAGAGGCAAGAAAACCAGGCCAAAGCTGGTACAGGTTGGAGGTACAAGGTCCCCGGCCCCACAGCACACCCACCAACAACTAAACCGAACCACACAGGGCAGGAACTGAGATGCCACAGCCAACCGAGGCCCAGAGGCGTGAAAAGAGAAAGAGAAAAAAAAAAATAAAAAAAAACACACTAAAAGTGGAGAGAACAGCATGTGAGTTTCTTAACGTGATGAATGATGGCATACACTTATCCTGCTCTGAAGTGGTATTAAGGCTGATTTATACTCGAAGCGTCCGCAAGTTCGCTTGGGTGTGCGCGCCAAATATGACGTCATCGCGGTGTTGGCGGAAGTTCGCTTTTGGTGCACGCAACGTCTTTTCGCGTGGCGGTGTGCACGACATTTTTGCCGTTTCTCAAACGGAAGGCTGCATCCTCTGGAGGTCGTATTTGTAAGCTGCATACATCATAAAGAAGATCTTATTTTAGAATATTAACAGTTATAAATTTAACCATTATTCTTAGTTATGCGTAAATTGTTGTAATATGCTTATGATTCGCGAATGTAATGCTCAGTTAACTGAAATAAACCAGGCTTGATAACGTATGCAGCCTACAAATGCAACCTCCGGAGGATGCAGCCTTCCATTTGAGAAACTGCCTTTTTGTAACTTTCCGCGCAGCTCCGCTTCCGAAGATGCACGAGTTCTGGGCGATTCTAGCCGAACATGTACGTCTGTGTCGGCATTTGTGTGAAACAGAAGCAGTTTAATGTTAAGTTCAAACTCCACCAGGTGCAACTTTTAACGCTTTGAAGGAAAACAATGCAGAGGTGGTTTTTTTTGCATAGTTTGTCCAAGGCTTTTTAATTGAAGTACATTTTATTTTTATTGTATAAAAATAGAATTCATTTAGATACTATTAATACACCATTTGCTTAAAGTTGTCTTGTGTTTGATGCGAAATAAACACAATTTTAAAGATTATTTTAATCAGTTTGTACGTAAAGAAATTATTAATTCATCAACTCATTCATCACGCGAGAAATCTTGTACAGGTGTTGTGCCCATTTTCGACCCCCTGCCAAATTATTACCCCTCTCCTTGAAATCGCTATCTGATTGCCTAATCCTAACCCCTCCCCCACACCTAACCCTAAACCTACCAATAGGCGCGTTCGACTTTAAGCGGCGCTGCACAGAATGGTCAGTGTATGACATCACAGTACCGCGAGAGCGATAAGAGAGCAGACGGATCCTATGCTTTCGAATGGCTCTCGCGGTACTTTGATGTCATACACTGACCATTCTGTGCAGCGCCGCTTAAAGTCGAACGCGCCTGGGGGTAATAATCTGGCAGGGGTCGGAATTGGGCACACCACCTGCAAATGACTTCTTCTCACCGTGATTTCCGATGGTTTTAGAGGACAATTACTCTTCGTCGCCCCCTGTTGTTTCAAAGAATAGTACTGAACGGCGAACGCGTCAAGTATAAAAGCCTCGTCCGTTTGGGAAGGTGCGCGCGCAGTGAGCGGAGGCTCGCGAAGCGGAGCCAGTCGAAAGTATAGCCTACTGTAAATCCCCCTTTAAGTTTCAAGTTTCAAGTTTTATTTGTCACATACACGACTATACAGAGATTGTATAACCAGCAGTGAAATGTGAATTTCACTGAATTTGAATTTCACTTTAGAGATAGTGTATTAGAGATAGCATGCATTTAGTGGGCATAAAGGGCACTGGCATTTATCAGACCTTGGTCAGTCGTTTACTTCCTTTTGCTTGCATGCACTCTTAAGCGGCCAAGACTGCAAGTGTTGGAACTGGGACTTGGTATGGTCTTTAAACTGCTCCCTATAAAGGCGGGGTTGGTTTGAAAGCTTTTGTGATATGAAAAGAGGTTAGACATGTTATTGTACAGATAGCCTAGGGCAGGTTTTCCAATGCAAATTATATATCTCATAGACCTGCTGGATCAGTACTCACGTAATACTATCAACAATTAATAAAGATTATAAAAAAAAATCAGTTTGTGATGAACCACTCTTACAAATGTTATTTGTTGATGTGTCAAAAAATGTAGCCTGTTTACCTGGTTGAGAAATAGCTTAAAAGTTTTGCTGATCTATGATGGTCTTGTAAAGTGTCCAAAACTTATCTAAAATATTTCAAATCAACCAAGATGAAACCATTATATGGTTTAAAGTGTTTTTTATTTTATTAATTTTTTTACAGTAGGGAAAGCAAAACTAAAAGTTTTTAAAATGCCTGCCACGTTGTTTAATTAGCATTTACAAGAAAACGAAACTCTTTGAAAGTAACAGGCAGCACGGCAGCTTTTTCAAGCTTCAGATAGTCAGGCGCTTTCTGAGTTTATGTCCCCGCCCACTTTTACATCACCGAACGTAGGCCAGCGTCTCTTTCATACGTCCAGCGTGACTCCGCCCCCTTTCCACCCCGTTGTGTCATACTGGGCGATGCGACCTATCCGTGCGCGCCCGCACATATACAAGATACTGAGGTGATCGCGGTTCATTACATTTTCTCCTGGCATACACGAAAGGTATTGAAAAGAAGATTATCGAGACTGGTGTCACGCGGCTCGGATCACAGACATATCGGAGCGAAGCTTCACCGTTTCGCTTTTACTTTGTCCTCGATGATGGCAGCTCAGGATTTCAATATTTTACTTGCGACGGACTCTTATAAGGTAAGAATCGCCTGGCTCGAGTCGTTTGACAACAGAAACACAAAGACGCACGACAGAACTTTACCTGTTCTGACAGTAGCCCTTTGTGCTAAACCGTCACATATATGTGGGGATAAAACCAACTCTGACCTTGTAAATCGATGAAATGTAAATGAAAGCATGATTTAGAATAACCTACAGTTATGGTAAAATTGCGATTATTGTGTTTTATTCTTGTTTTGTTGAAGGGAATCTGCGTAAGCTCAGGTTCGTTTTAAATGCCCCACTCATTGAACGCTGTACGCAGGGGGCGGGGCTTATGTGGAATGACCTCGTGCAGCTTTTTAGCTTCTCCGAAGGCCATAGCGCGTGACGTCACGTCACTCAGTAATCTAGGAATCGAAACTAATTTTTTTTTTGAAAACCACATAGTTGTAAATAGTCACTTAGTCATTAGTTGTTTAATTTCACTTTGACAGTCTGACCGCATCAAAGGTCCAGGTAAGGAAACGGTTAAAACACGTAAAACAAAATATAAAACTACCATATCTGAAGTAGCATGATTTGAAATATTTAGTATTACAAAACAATTCAGTTAAACTACTACTATCATGTAACAAGACACTTGCAAACAAAATAGTTCTGTGTTTACTTTTGATGCATATGCGTCTTTTTACATAATCTGTTATACCTAATGTTACGTTATGTAATACTTTGTAATGCTCAAAGCTTTTTGGGATGTGGGAGCTAATTATTAAATGTCTTTAGCTGGGTTTAATGATCTTTACAAAACATTTAAGAATTTTACCTTTCTAACTCTCCACCTTTGGCCAATGCTGACTGGCCAAAGTTGTGTAATAATCTTTGTGCTTCACATTAGTCTTTAACCTCTGACAAAACAACCAGCCACAAATCCCATCTGGATCTATGTTGAAATCTCACACAACACAAATTAAATGTTAACGTGTTATTGATCTTATGATAGGATAACTAATTGTTTTATGATATTTTGATACCTGCCCATGTAGAATGCACTGTTGTTACACCATGCACAAACATGCCTCAAGTGGCAGATAGCAATCCATTCTAGCTCAACCTAAACAGGTTGCACCAGGTACACTGTAAAAGAAATAGTTGAACCAACTTAAAAGTTTAAGGCAACCAGCTTCAGCAGATTTTTGAGTTTTCTCAACTTCTTGTTTTAAGTTTATACAACAAAAAGTTGAGAAATTTCCTAAAAAATAAGTTGAGAACTCAAAAATCTGCTGAAGCTGGTTGCCTTAAACTTTTAAGTTTTTTTTGGCTCACTTTTTTTTTTTTTTTTTTTTTTTACAGTGTATCATTGATGAGTGAGTCAGGTTTGGGCTGATGATCAGGTCCACTCAGAATTCCACAGAATTTCCTATGAAGTGAAATACCCAGCATTCATAATGTTTCGCATCTTTCATGTCTTGCGTAATTATTTTGGCCATTGTGTTGCTAATTTGATCATTATTTTAAATACCAATAATAGTTTTTACAATTCAGTCCAGTTTAGAAGTCGGCATAGAATTTGCCAAAAAAAAAAAAAGTCCACAGCAGATTGTCTTTCCATACCTTACAAATCACATGGAAATTCTGTCTTTTTCTTTATATGTGACCCTGGACCACAAAACCAGTCATAAGGGTCAATTTTTCGAAATTGAGATTTATACACCATCTGACAGCTGAATAAACTTTCCATTGATGTATGGTTTGTTAGGATAGGACAATATTTGGCCGAGATACAACTATTTGAAAATCTGGAATCTGAGGGTGTAAAAAAAATCAAAATGCTGAGAAAATCGCCTTTAAAGTTGTCCAAATGAAGTTCTTAGCAATGCATATTACTAATCAAAAATTAAGTTTTGATATATTTACAGTAGGAAATTTACAAAATATCTTCATGGAACATGATCTTTACTTAATATCCTAATGATTTTTGGCATAAAAGAAAAATCAAAACTTTTGGCCCATACAATGGTTTTTGGTTGGCTATTGCTACAAATATACCCCAGCGACTTAAGACTGGTTTTGTGGTCCAGGGTCACATATAAGCAAAATAGACTTTCAGGGTTGATCTGATAAATAATCTTGGACAACCAAACTAATGGAACATCACATGGACCGTTATTTGTTTCTTAAGAAGCAGATAGAAATACATTTTAATTTGTTTTGCTTTGAAGGAGACGTGACACAAAACTAAGCCCTCCATTATGGGCATCAAGAAAGCAGCTGTTGTTTATGCAGATTGTATCACAGGGCATCGAAGACCAGCTGCTTTTTAGTATTAAAGGGGTCATATGATGCTTTTTTAAAGATCATTATTTTGTGTATTTGGTGTAACAGAATATGTTGACATGCTTTAATGTTCAAAAAGTACATTACTTTTCAAATACTGTACATTATTGTAGGTCCTCTATGCCCCGCCTCTCTCAAACGTGTCGTTTTCAACAAAGCCCCTTCTTCCGACAAGCTCTGATTGGTCAACTGGCACAGTGCATTGTGATTGGCCGAACACCACAAGCACGCGTTGGAAATGAAACGCCCCTTTCCATAATTGCGAGCTTCAGCTTTCAAAGTAAATATAAAGACGGTTAATAATGTTGTTAGTTTTACCATCAGTTCAAGCCCGAGAGGGGAACAGAGTCAAGTGACAGACACGTGATGATGCTCATATGTATTTGCAGTACACAAGCCGCAGTTAAAACAGCTGACGTGCTATGATTTCTGACGGGCTGTACACTCTGCTATGATGTGACCCTGTTCCCCTCTCACACACACACACACAGACACAACGCGTTACTCTACACTGCGCAAAACTGCGCATTTGAACAGCCAATAGCAAATAAAATAAAAAAAAGTCTCCCTGACATGGCTGCATCAACACTACTGCGGTTACTGAAACCACGCCTTCTTTCTGTGCGTGAACATTTGGGCGGCATTACGCAAATATTTCCACATCGTGACGAAGACATGTGGGGGCGTGTTTGAATGAGACGTTTTAGCCTGGTCTGGATCAGCCTTCTCTTTTAGATAGAATAAATCATTTTGTGGGACACTTTGAGCTTTGTAACTCTGCAGATCGTATACATGCACAAACAGCTACATAACACACTAAAGAAAAGGAAAACAAGAAATGGCATCATATGACCCCTTTAAATTTGTGTCCAGGATATAATGGCATCACGGTTTCTACAAAAATTATTCAGCACCACTACTGTTTTCAACATTGATAATTTACATTTATTTACATTTATGCATTTAGCAGACGCTTTTATCCAAAGCGACTTACATTGCATTCAAGTTACAGTTTTTACATTTTATCAGCTCTTGCTTTCCCTGGGAATCGAACCCATGATCTTGGCGTTGCTAGCGCCATGCTCTACCATTTGAGCTACAGGAAAGCTTAATAAAAAATTGATAATAAAAAGAAATGTTTCTTAAACAGCAGATCATCATATTAGAATGGTTTCTGAAGGATCATGTGACACTGAAGACTGGAGTAATGGCTTACTCCAAACTTTCGAATGATAGTGTAATTAATAAAAGTACTGGGGCCTGTTTCATAAAACAAGTTTACCAAATAAGCCAGGTTTATTTCAGTTAGTCTAACGTATTGTCAGTTGATTTGGTTCAAAATAAGTCAGACTAACTGAAATAAGCCTGGCTTATTTGGTAAACTTGTTTTATGAAACTGGCCCCTGGTGATTTTGAGATTGTGTAAACAATTCTAATACTCAAAGCTCCTCTCTTCTTTTCAGATTACCCACTACAAGCAATACCCACCCAATGTCAGTAAGGTGTACTCCTATTTCGAGTGTCGGCACAAAAAGGGGGGGCAGTTTAACGAGGTGGTGTTTTTTGGCCTCCAGTATCTTCTAAAAAAGTACCTAGCAGGTAATTCCAACTACTTTCATTATTGTGTAACCCCTTCAGTGAACAGAGAACCTTTGTGAAGTTCCACTTGGCTCACATAGACGTACTGTTTGTTTTTGAGTTTGTACATTTATTAGCACGGACGAAACATTTTTTCATGTATTGTCATTCACCTGATTGAGTAATGGAAAACTTGTCCTCGAAACTGCTAATAGCACACATTCCAGAACAGTTATAAAGGACGGACATGCAGTCAAAACAAGCTGCAAGAGTTTAAAAATGTAAGATTTAAGAAAAAAGAACCTAAAAATTTATGAAATTCATTAAAAAATTTAAATTTGTAAAACCATTCATTCTCTGTTGTGTCATTGCAAAACTGTATAACTCTATGGTGGAACACAAAAGAAGATATTTTAAAGAATCTTTTAGCTGTTTTTGTTCATACATTAAAAGTCAGTGAGGTTCAAAACAACATTGGACCCAACTGACTTTCATTGTGTGGATTAGGGATATGCCGGTGTCAAATTTTCATGCTGTGATTAATTGCTAATGCTTTTATCATGGTATACGGTATTATAACAATATTGAAATTTTGTTGCAAAAAAGTGTTGTCATGTGGACAAAGATTTTTAATAATTTGTTATTTTGTGCTCCACAAAAGAAAGTCATACAGGTTTGGAATGACATGAGGTGAGAAAATGTCATTGTTCCTTCGAGGTTTATGCTTTTAAGCATTTCATTTTTTATAAAAGTGGTCATGAACACAGACAAATACAGCCTAGTTACATAAGGCTAATTCCCCTTAAGCTTCCCATTTCATTTAAAGTATTCCAACCCAGAAAGTGTGTATTTTGTGGTTTGTGTTTTAAACTGCAACCATGAACAGAATTTGTGAACGGCAGCGTTTTTTTTTCCTGTCTCCACTGATTTAACATTTTCTTTCAGCCAAATTACTCACTCTTAACAAAATGAATATTTCATTGAATTTTAAGACAGTTATTCTGGCATTGCACTGTATTGCATTCTCCCTGAAAGAGGTCATGGGCGTTGTAAACTTTGCATTTATAACCACAGAAAATTGATATTTGATAATCGTTACTGAACAAAACTGGCCTCCTAGTTTAGTATTTACATGTTGGACATGTTCGAAAGAGCATATGCTTTATAAACAGATCTTAACATCTCTGAGCTCATGTAATTATATCAATATCTTGCAGGTCCAGTTGTCACGGAGGAAAAGATTCAGGAGGCGAAACTCTTTTATCAGATGCATTTTAAACAGTCAGTGTTCGATGAAGAGGGATGGAGGAAAGTTTTAGAGGTACAAACACAAGTTCATATCAAAGTCTAAGTTTGTTTTCAGATATTTGACCATTACATGACTTTGAAGTCTGCTTACTTTGTTCCGGAGATGAGTGCACACGGAGATAACGACCACCTGCCTTCTTCCTTTTCCTAATTGTGTTGTCAGAAACATGATGGTCGCCTTCCAATCCGTATCAAAGCAGTTCCCGAGGGGAAGATCATTCCCAGAGGGAACGTTCTTTTCACTGTGGAGAACACGGATCCAGATTTCTTCTGGCTCACCAATTATATTGAGGTATTACTTGTCCTCTTTCATCTATGCTTTTTTTTAATACAGTTTTTAAAAGAAGCCAGTGTAGATATTGCAAATGGTATAAAAGCAATTTAGTCATTCTGCAATGTCCAAATTAATGTTTCAAAAATTGTAGGAAGAACACAAATAAATAAAAATTTACAAAATAATACATACGCTACTGTTCAATTAGTACTTTTATTCTCCAATGCAAAATTTGTTTTCAAATAAATGCTGTTCTTTTTAACTTTATCCATCAAAGCATTCTAAAAAAAAAATATCATTGTTTTCGCAAAGAATTTAAGCAGTACAACTTTTTGATGATAATGAAAGGTTTCTTATGCCCCAAATAAGCATATTAAAATGATCTCTTAAGGATCATGTGACACTGAAGATTCAGCTTTGCAATCACAGGAATAAATTACATTTTAAAACATTTAAATAGAAAAGTTATTTTAATCATTTTACAATAATACTGTTTCTACTGTATTTTACATTTACATTTAGTCATTTAGCAGATGCTTTTATCCAAAGCGACTTACAAATGAGGACAATGGAAGCAATCAAAATCAACAAAAGAGCAATGATATGCAAGTGCTAAAACAAATCTCAGTTAGCTTAACCAAAGTCCCTTTCAAGGAAAGTCTGTTCACTCGGCCGCCCTTATGTGTTCCTGTGGCTCAGTGGTAGAGCATTGCGTTAGCAGCGCAAAAGGTTGTGGGTTCAATTCCCAGGGAACACACACATAGCCTGAATGCACTGTAAGTCGCTTTGGATAAAAGCGTCTGCTAAATGCATAAATGTAAATGTATTTGCAACATCTCCGGGCAGCTCAATCAAGACCAAGTCTTATCTAAATGAATGGGGGAATCCTGAAATCTCAAAAACGGCTTGCTGAACTCGCGATTAAATTACATATTTCAAATCAGCAAAAAAAATCTGACTTTACCAAATCAACGATTGGCTCTTTCATTTAGAAGGCGAGACTATTCCGCCATATTACGCATTGCACTTTCTCCCATTCATAAGTATTGGAGTGAACTGTCTTTGCATTTCTATAGTCTTTGGCTTAACGCAGTACATGTAGCGTGTTTTTTTTTTATTATATAATAAATAAAAAGAAATCAGATAGAATAGAGCAAGCTAGGGTTAGAAGCCTTTTTTGTTTTTGTTAATTGTATAATAAATAAAAAGAAAACCGATAGAATACAAAAGATTAGAAAAGCTAGTGTTAGTTTTTTTTTGTTGATTTCTTTTAATAGAGAGTGCTAGAGTTAGAGGGTCAAATAAAGATGGAAGAGATGTGTTTTTAGCCGATTCTTGAAGATGGCTAAGGACTCAGCTGCTGGGATTGAGTTGGGCAGGTCATTCCACCAGGAGGGAACATTTAATGTAAAAGTCTGAAAGTGATTTTGTGCCTCTTTGGCATGGCACAATAAAGCGACGTTCACTTGCAGAACACAAGCTTCTAGGGCACATAAGTCTGAAGTACTGAATTTAGGTAAAGGGGTGCAGAATCAGTGGTGGTTTTGTAGGCAAACATTAATGCCTTGAATATTTTTGATCAAATAAATGCAGTCTTGTTGAGCGTAAGAGACTTCTTTTAAAAATCTTAAAAAAAAAAAAAAAAAAGTTACAGACCTGGGCATTGTACGGCCCCCGGGCCACATCCGGCCCTCTGGCTATCCTTGACCGGCCCGCATGAGGTAATTTGTGAATTAAAAGTCAATCGCAAATAGGTGTAATTAGGTGTACGCAATACAACTGCACTGCTTTTATTTTCAAGGCAACAGCTTTGTTTCCTGATAATGAAACAACTTAAAATCAGTTCGAAACTGATTTTATTTCTGTTAACTCATAAAAACAACAAAACATTGCTTTTGTAAAATAATGAAAGCAGGACGCGCTTTCTGCCATCTCCAAAGCTGGAGCGCATCAGAAAAAAGAACCAAAACTCAGTGTACGGCTGCCTCACAGACATGTGAAATAGGCTATATCTATAGAAAGTTTAAAATGTCTAATTTTAAACTAACCAATTCAAAAACAAATATTTCCTGATTATTGTAATCTGTATGATGTTTGCATTTCTCTCTAAAGGCGTGTCCAGTGCATAGGCTACCTGTCAACCCTCCCATTTTTCCCAGGATTCTCCCGTAGGCCTATTTTACCATTCTATCCTGCTATCATCCCGTTTAAATATTTTCCCGTATTAATCTTTCTATTAAAAAAAATCCCACTGGGCATATTTTATGTTTGCTACATTCGCCTCCGGTAAAACTCCCGTAATTTGTATGGCCCAAACCTCATTATATGAATATTCACGTCAACATATTCCAAGGTTGTCCAGTTGCCAGATCTTGTATGAAATGCATCCTTCTCACACAATCAACACAAATTTCAACCCATTTGTCCCCTCAACTTGGCAACCTACAACCCAGTGATGCTGTTGATATCTGCGCAGTAGATGATTCTGCTGTACTGTTGTTCAGGATGACAGCAGTCTTTGATTTCCAGCAAGCTCCTAGCTGCTAATCCTGGACCAAAAAACTGAGGGAGGTTTGGACAGGCTGGTGGGGTCAGTGAGGACACAAGGTCATTAGGTACTGACCTGGCCTTCAGCCCTGCAGACTCGAGAGCTCAGAGCTCTTATACTGTTTTCATTATGTAGACAAAGTGTTTTTTTGGCTACCAGGTCTGAAGATGCATGCCTATAATCCATGATGAACATTGTGACTCAATTCATTTTCCTAATATAAATAAAAAAAACATAAAGGTTGAATATTTCTATTTATTAATGTATTTGACAAACACTTTATTTTATACATGCATGTTAACCGTTCATGCATTCCCTGGGAATCAGGCCCGCCCCTTGGTGTTGAAAGTGGTGTGTTCGACTGTTCTACTGGAACATTGTAGTATGCAATATTTTTCATTACAGTTCCTGATAGTTCCATCACAATGAGATACAATGTAGTTTTGCAGATCCTTCGCTCTTTCTGATCTTCAGTGGTAGAACAAGCTTACAACCCCCTCCTGACTTGCTGAAACCATCACAACCATTAAAACCTTTAAGAAGCAGCTTAAGACACAAGTCTTCCTTAAGAAATTTAATTAAACTTGCAGCAATCACAATCAAACTCACTTTTACTTACTGTACTCTTGAAACTTAATGTTGCAGACAGTACTGTACAGTACAGTATTATTGGTTCTTGTATGATAATTTGCTCTCCCTCAGTGATGTCCCTTGTTTGTAAGTTGCTTTAGATAAAAGTGACTGTTATGTAAATGTAATGTAGATGTCCTTGAGCAACGCACTTGTATTCCGGGTGGATTGTCCCTGTAATGAACTGGAAGTTTCTTCGAATAAAATTGCTAAATGACTGCAACTTGCAGAAGAAATGACATTTATGCTTATGATTAATTTGTTTTTGAAGAACATGCACTAGTATGTCAACAACATGTTTAATAACTTTAAAATAGTGTCTTTTATTCAAGATATCACAAACAATTTAAGCCAAACCTGACTGGAACATTTAGATCGTGCCTGTTGCTTAAAGTCTTATTGGTATTCTGTCAGCTTAATCAATGTACAAAGTTTATGTATTTATGTCAAGACTGGACTGATGTGGACTAGAACCACACAAATGGTTCAGAATTCTTTTTCTTTGTCAGTTCCTGACGTGCATGTCCTTAAGGGGCCACAGATCAATGAGTTGTGGTTTAAATGGTCAGGGCCATGAAAATTGTGAGCGCAATTACAAGCCTTTGGTCTTCTCTGACGTACATGTGATTGTGTATACATTCTGTCCCCGCAGACGATGCTGGTCCAAATGTGGTACCCCATCACCGTGGCAACAATCTCCAGGGAGTTCAAAAAGATTCTGGCCAAGCACCTGAAGGCCACATCAGGGAGCCTGGAGGGTCTGGACCTCAAACTGCATGATTTTGGCTACAGAGGGGTGTCCTCACAAGAGGTATGATGGGCGTGGATTGATAATTATTGGTAAAATACACTTCCTGGTCAGGACAGTGTTGTTGTTATTAACTAAAACTAAAACTTTTGGTAACACTTTAGTATGGAGCTGCTGTTTATTAGTACATGGTTATAAAGCACATATTCTGCATGACCATATTCTACATCCCTAATCCTATCCAATACCTAAACTGAACAACTACCTTACTATTAATAAGAAGCAAATTAGGAGTTTGAGGCAAAAGTCACAGTTAATGGTTTGTCAAATAGCGAGAATTGGACCTTAAAATAAAGTGTGACCAAACTTAGTTATATGCAGTAATTGACATAAAGCTGAGAAAAAATTAATTAAAATTAATATTAAATGAAACGTGTAAACTTTAAAAAAGGAACATAAACGATTATTAAAAATGTTGCCTAACCAACTGAAATGAATGTTACGCTGCAGTACTAAAATTAGAAATAACAATTAATTGATGCTATATGGATGCAGTATTAAAATAAAAATTAAAATGACAAGCACACTATAAATTACTATAAACTATAAATTAAAATTAAACTGTAAATATAAAAATAAAAGGTCATTTATATTAATAAATACTATAATATTTTATAAAAAAATATTAAAATAACACTGGATCAGCACAGTGAATATAAGCAGTATTGTGTGAGATATTTAAAGCATTGACCTTACACCATTATTTTCCCATGTTTTGTTTTACCATGGTACCATGCTAGTAATTCTGGATCTGTGTTTTCATAACCAATTAGTCTGTTTTGTGTTGTGTGATTGATACTTCCAAAAACACAATCTTTTATGTTTTATGACTCTAAGAGACTATATAGAAAGCTAGAAAATAACTGATTTTCATGTATTACTGATTGCATGACATTTTACCCTGAAGTTCTCATTTCTGTAGCCATTCACAGCACACTCTGAAGAACACTGAAATATCTTTTAAGTCAAACAGGAAGTGCCTCTGGTGTTAAAATCTCTACCTTTATTCTTTTTTTAGCCTTGAAATCAAAGCTGAAGCCAAATGTGGCCTTTCTCTCTAAAGAAAGCCTGGTCTTCTGGGGCAAATGAAATCAGACAATACTTGGTGAAAGCAGAAAATCGATTCATTATGAGACGAGGCCATTCCATTTAATCAAAAGCAGATCAGACCTGACCTTTAGAAACGCAAGCAATGGAGACCGCGCTTGATTTCTGTATTTTTCAAAGGTAGGAGAGCCCTAATTGTTGGCCGTGTTTGAGTGAGGTTGTCACGCTGACGGGTTTTGGGTCATTGGGTGGTGCTGTTTGAAGAGTTGTGTGAGTAAAGACGACTGTTTGGCTCTTGAATCAGTCCGTCTGCTGTGTAAAGGTCAACTCTGCCAGGTTTCATCTATATCAGTACGGGTTCAGGTGTTGGGTGACTAGTGATAAGCGGTGAGTCTGTTACTGACTGGCTGGGCGTGCTAAGCATAGGAGACCTTTGTGTGCGAAAGTGAGACCACTGGATTCTGATGAGGTGTGACATAACCCCTCTGTGGTGCCCTTTTGAGACCAGTACGCCATGATCTAAAACTGGACATGGTGACGCAGCCTTCATAGATCAATCCAGCAGCCTGACCGAACAGAAAAGGTGCATTTACCATTAACATAAATAAAATGCTTGACGGTTTAGGTCATATAACAAGCTGGATTTTTACATTTTAATCTTTCTAATTAACTAAAAGCAATTCTATATAGAAGGTACAAGGGAAGTGATGCTCAGGGGCATTGCTAGACCTGGCTAGACTCAACTCAGGGGCAGACCTGAAGTGTTTGACACTCTTAATATATATTCACTGTTGTGCTGTCAAATGATTAATCGTGATTAATCACATCCAAAATAAAAGTTTTTGTTTACATAATATATGTATATGTACTGTATATTTATTATGTATATATAAATGCACACACATGCATGTATATATTTCAGAATATATCTTATGTTTATATATTAAATATATTTATTTATGAATATAAATATAGACATGTAAATATTTTCAAAATATATACTGCATGTGTGTGTATTTATATATGCATAATAAATATACACAAAACACACATATATTATGCAAACAAAAACTTTTATTTTGGATGCGATTAATCATTTGACAGCACTACTTCACTGACATAGTTTCCTTTTAACGTAAAAAAAAAAAAAAATAAGTTTAAGTTTCTCAGATATTTGAACCTGCAACCTTTGCAACCCCATAGCACATATAATACCACTTTACTGAAAAGGTTTGATTTGATTACAAATTTTTATTGGATTTTTTTTTAATGATTATTATTTTATGATTTATTTACCTTTTTTTAACTAGCAGAGATTTGAACTTGCAACCTTTTGTAACCTCATAGCACATGTAACACCACTGTACTGAAAAGGTTTTTATTTGATTTGATTCAAAAGTTTGATGGTTTTTAATGATTAGTTACATTTTTAACGTTTGTTAAATAATCTAGAGTTTTGAATTTGCAACCTTTGTAATTCAATAGCAAATATAATGCAACTGTACTAAGGTTTCATTTTCATTTTTTTTTCTTTTTTTGATTTGATTCATAATTTTTATGATTTGTTTTTATGGTTTTAATATCTTATTTTATTTTCTTTGTTTTAATTAACTTTTTTTTAACTAGCAGACATTTAGCAGAGATTTGAACTTGCAACCTTTGTAACCCCAATGGAAAATATAATACCACTGTACTAATATTTTACTTTATTATTTTATTTAATTTTATTTGTGGTTTCATTTTATTTTATTCTCTTCCAACTAAAACTTGTCATTTATGTCGAACCACACCAGTAACAATCAGTTATGTCCTATAGAATTTCACGTGTTGTGTAACATGACTGTCCAATGCAAAAAAAGCCATCTGGGCGTCCTAATCAAGGTCCACTTTATATCTGGCTTTATGGCATATTTCTCTGCCAACTGTCAGTGTAATATTGCTATTGTGTGTGTTTAAGCCTGTTTGATCACTGGCAATTACATGAAATATGACATGACAATATTCCATGTCACTCTCATGCAGGACTTTGTCAGAAAAGTAAGTGCAAAAATGATTTTAAGAAAGGAAGAAACTATGAATTGGAAGGGAAAGAACATCAGTGTGGGATCTAAGAAAGCCCGAAGCGCTTCTCCCTCAGCAGCTGAAAACAGACTGAAGCATGCTGTGTAAAACTATCGAGTCTTCATTAGGGACAGTGAGATATTGATGGTGTATTTTCTAGGTTGCGGCTGACTGGATTAATGATGGCTTCAAGAGGAGATTAATGATGCCAAGCAGAGTTTAATGCCTCTGATACTCAGGGTTCCTGCTCACTCTCCATCACCACTCTCTTCTGTTCAGGGGACAAGCAGTGATTGATTTCAATGCTTTTAGAGGAGAGGTTCACCCAAAGTGAAAGTTCTGTCATTTACTCACCCTCAAATCCTTCTAAACCCATATGACTTATGTTCTTAAGTGGAAAAAGGGAAGTTTATCAGAATGTATTAAAGTATCGTAAAAGTACTCATACTAGTTGTGTGCTGTTTTTTAAGTTTAAATAGAATATTAAAAATAGAATACTAAATAGAATATAAAACATGACAAAAGCACAAAATTACTCAAATTTAAACTGAAATTAAAACTGAAAATCCAAATATAAAAGCTTATTCAAAATATTAACAATACAATAATATATAAATAATATTAAAATAACACTGGTATTTATGTTGATCCATCATATTGTGCTGGGCTGTGCTCCTCTACTGCATTGACAATTACATGACAAGGTCCCCTAGATCCTTGTTACAATCACAGCGGCAGACTAAAGCCTTGTTGCGGATCTGATTTCCCTGGTTTGATATCAAGCCCTGATCTCATCAGTTCTTAAATTAAAAAAACAAAAAGAAATAGACTCCTCAAATTCCCACATAAATATACACCTTGTAGTAGAGCAAGAAATATTGATGCTCTCCTCAGGGGGCTAAAGAGATATTGCTTGGAATCAAACGTGTTCACTTTTCAGAGCAAAAACCTTCCCTTGACTTTCACTAAAGGGCAAATCCCCCCTGATTACTGTGACCCTGCGATGAATGAACTGAGACACCGTCAATAACCTGAGTGTTTAATCAGGGGAATATAGATGTCGTCTTGGCTTTAAATTGGGCACACAGTTGATTTCAAAGGTCAAAGTCACAACCTCTCTCATGATTTGCTTCTTAAAAGCCACTGTCTATAATACAGTTACAAAAACAGGATCAGCATAATGAGAATCGGATAATGTTTTAAATGGGGTGAGAGAAATCACAACATTTGATCTTTGGGTTTCACTGCAGACACGAGAACATTAATGTACAATAAAGACTTCAGGGACTAGGGGTTTGACATTAAACGGGTTAATTGACTCAATTCTGTTGTGTCTTTCTTTACTGATCTAGTCGGCAGCACTTGGTGGAGCTGCTCATCTGGTGAATTTCTGCAGCACAGATACAGTGGCGGGTGTGCTGATGGCTCAACGATACTATGCATGTCCTATGGCTGGATTCTCCATCCCTGCTGCAGAACACAGGTAATGCACTTGTGTACTTACTAGGGGTGTAACGGTACACAAATATGACGGTTCGGTACGTACCTCGGTTTTAACTTCATGGTTTGGTATGATCTCGGTACAGCAGAGTTTTTTTTTTTTTTTAAATAAACAGTGGCTTACTGAACAAGTTGTTCTTTCTTAAAATGCATTCAGTTATAGTTTAAATTTTCTTAGTGATAAAAATCTACCTCAGCTTATGCTTAAAACTATAGGGAGCCCTTTTACATTATAAGGTTACAATTAGGCCTAACAATTTAACCCAAAATTAAATTTAATTTCTAATTATTTTTAAATAGATAATCAACACTCAACTTAAAAAAAAAAAAAAATGCAAACATGTAAATTGCACAATGCAGTTTTTAATTTAACTTATAAATAAAATTTCTAGGCTATTTGTTAAAATATATTCAATTACACACTGCTTAGCATGTTTCATAACAGATTCGTTTAAACATACATTAATTAAGACTAACAGGTGTAGTAAAATATAATGAGTATATGGTGTAATATTTTGCGAAATGCTCCTCTAGACTTCATTTCTCTAGTGAACTAACGAGCGGTGGACAACTGATGACTTGCTGAGGTAAATGAAATGCTACGTGACATTTTATTTCCATGCTGTTTTGTTGATGTCTTTCCGCGGTTGAAACACTGATTGAGCAATTACATGAGGCATGAGATGTTCAGTCATGTTTATTTGCGTTAAAACTAGTAGTATAGAGGAAGGAATGATCACGTTCACTCGCGCTCCGCTCTGCACAAGTCTGCGGCGCGTCACGGCTCAGACACGGGAACCATGCTTGTGTTGGGTTTATATCTGCACGTTTCTGAACCATCGCAGAAGCGGCTCTCCAGGGCGTTTATACAACGATCTGTCATGCCACATCAAAGACTGTCAAAACCAGTTTTTATTTGAATTTCCTGAAAAAAAAATAAAAAATATATATATACTGTATTCGTTTGGTACACATGCGTACCGAAATGGTTTGGTACAAATACGTGTACCGTTACACCCCTAGTACTTACTGCTCACTTGTTTCGTCAAGTCATAATCAAATTTGGTTTTGTGTAACATCCCGCCTAAAACCTGATCGCCTGAAAGAAATAAAGTTTGAGGAAAGTTTAATAACATGGATTTAAAGAGATTGTTTGCCAAAAAATGAAAATTCTGTCATTAACTTCTCACCCTCATGTCGTTCCAAACCCATAAGACCTTTGTTCATCTTCGGAACACAAATTTCACACAACTGAAATTTTCACACAACTTGACCCTCCATAGACAGCAACGCAACTGACACGTTGAAGGCCCAAAGAGGTAGTAAGGACATCATTAAAATAGTCCATGTGACATCAGTGGTTCAACCTTAATTTTTACAAAGATAAGAGAATACTTTGTGTGTAAAGAAAGAAAAAAAAATGACATTATTCAACAATTTCTTCTCTTCTGTCTCAGTCTTCCACACATGTTCACAAGAGTACCACGCCGGCTCCAGCGTCAGCAGCACCACACGCATGTGTCGTGGTACTCTCGTGAATGCACGGCGGAGACTGACATGGAAGAGAAGAAATTGTTGAATAAAGTTGTTATTTTTGTTTTCTTTGCGCACAAAGTTTTCTTGTAGCTTCATAACATTACAGTTAAACCACTGATGTCATATGGACTATTTTAACAATCTTCTTACTGCTTTTCTGGGCCTTGAATGTGTCCGTTGCGTTGCTGTCTATGCAGGGTCAGAAAGCTCTCGGATTAAATAAAAAAATATCTTAATTTGTGTTCTGAAGATGAAGGAAGGTTTTACAGGTTTGGAACAACATGAAGGCGAGTAATTAATGACAGAATTTTCATTGGGTGAACTAAAAAAATAAAAAATAAATAAAAAATAATAATATTAATTTATTATTATTATTTATTAATTTATTATTAATAAAATAATAATAAAAGTGTCTGCTAAATGACTAAATGTATCTAATCCTTTAAGATTGTTGAATATGATATGATATGGTACCTGGAATGCTGAAACCTGTTTTAGTTTATGTAAAATTCTGTTTAAAACATTAAACATTGTTAATTAAACATCCTTGCCCTTATATCAAATCAAACCCATATGACTTTCTTTCTTCCCTGATACACAAAAGGAAATACTTTGAAGACTGTAATGGTTGCTTTTTTCCATGCAATTATATTAAGTGGGGACTGGAGCTTTCAGAACTTCAGAGAATAACACAGAAACACCATATAAGAGGCATATGTGATTATGACGACAGAGTTTGTGTTCCCATTCAGTAAACCATTATTCAATGTGACCAGATTAGGCGAGTTTAAATGGAGAACCAGATTAATCTGATTCAAAAGAATGATTCATTCACATATCTCATGAACTCTTATGAACCTGTTAGGGCAGACATGGTTAAGTTAAGTAGTGGTTAAGATTTTTAGTCATTAACAGCTTAAGTTTTAGTCTGTTTTGACACTAAACTATTATATGGCTTCAGAACAATTTGTATGTATGTTCTTTCATAGCTTGAAAACTTCATTGTGATTGCATGGAAATTAGTGACCAGTAGAGAATTTCCGTTTAAGACTGATTGGGCAGCGAGTCAGTTAAACAGCTGCCTTCGATTTCAAACAGCTTGTGTCGTCAAATTCAACGTTGACGTTAAACACCTGCATGTTAATTTGCATTTGTTCCGTTGATTCTAATTAGTTCTATTAGTAGCTACACATTCATCCATCTCGCAGCTGCAGCGCCTTTTTCTGTGTGGTTGAGTGCATTTCCCAGTATAGCTCTCACTCTTTATTTCAAATCATGCCATTTCTTCTGTGACGCCATTCCATCCTCATATAGTTCAAATACAAGTTTTCAACCATTCCATGAATCACTCCGACATTTTTATAGCTCTACGGCCAAGGATTGTTAGACATAATGACTCCTTTGCAACAAATGATTCTTTCTAATTCTTGTTTAGCAAAGTGAAACCTGTTTATTTATAATGCACCTTCAAACTAAATGAAGCATGAGTGGGCGGGACTTCACTAATTGTTGTTCACTAATTTGAAGAAGGTTTGTCAGACTTTGTTTTTCATGTCTCTGTAGTACTATCATCTCCTGGGGCAAGAGCCGAGAGAAAGACGCGTTTGAGTGTCTGCTGGACCAGTTTCCCTCTGGGCCTGTAGCTGTGGTTAGCGACAGTTATGATATTTTTAAGGCTTGTAAGCACATCTGGGGGGACAAGCTGAAGGAGAGAGTGATGGAGAGGAGTGAGGATTCTGCACTCATTATTCGTCCAGACTCCGGGGACCCCGCTCAGACCCTCATAGAGGTGTGTGTATCATGTACCAAGTGTGCTCAAAGTGGAGTAGTGTTCACTACAGACCTTAAGGCAGCTGTTTCAGTGATTGAACTTTATTTTAGTGGAGTCAAGACTCAAACAAATAGGCTTTCTCCAGCACTGTGCTGCACTGTGACTTACAGAGCTAGCTGGTCTGTGTGAAAGTAATGCTCTAGAATATTCATTTCAGATTAGTTTGTTGCTTGTTTGTATTTGATGAATGAAATAGTGGAGTTAAGATTGATTAGCTGGCTTTATAGCCCTTTATGCTTTGAATTTTCACTTGCTTCCTCATTCATTTTACTTTTCTGTCTCGCTTTTAGGTGATAAAGATTTTGGAGGAGTGTTTCGGATGTTCTCAGAACTCATTTGGTTACAAGGTGCTCCCATCATACCTGCGCATTATCCAGGGGGATGGAATTGAGCTGAACTCGATTAATGAGGTAAACTAAACCTCAGACCAAGAGAGAAAAAAACATGAACTACCATTCAAAGGTTTTGATTCAGTAAGATGCAAATTGTAAATGTTACAATATTAATATTTAAGGCATTTTTTATTAAGTAAATGCAACCTTGGATGAGCTTAAGGGACTATATATATTGTTTGTTTGTTTATATATTAGAGCTGCACGATTCTGGATAAATTGAGAATCACGATTTTTTTTCTCAAATAGAGAGCACGATTCTCCCACGATTCTGAACTAAACAAAATAACGTGTGACAAAATATTAATTGCTGCAGTCTATTTAAAAGTGTTTAATTTAAATTAATTATTAAACATTTTAATATATAATACAGTATGGCCAGGTTTCACAGACGGGGCTTAAGCCAGGATTAGATCATAGTTCAATTAAGACATTCAAGCAATTTTTATAAACATGCTTAGAAAAAAACATTACTGGTGTGCATCTTGAGACAAAACAAAGGCACTGATATATTTTAAGATCAGTCAATGCGAGTTTCTTTCAGTTGAAACAGCTCAGATTTACATTTTTGTCTAGGACTAGGCTTAAGCCTTGTCTGTGAAACCCGGGGTATATGTATTTAAAATATAGTGTATTTAATACACCAACTTTTAGAATTAAAATTATGAAAAATTGGTTTGTATTAATGATTCAATGACTCACTCATACCTCACTTGTTTCATTAATGGATGAATCAGTGTTTTTGAACGAATCTCGAATGAATGATTCAATAACAAATAAATTTAAGTCACTTGTCGCCACCTAGTGGCGAAATGATGCAATCCACACAAACGTTATTTGAAGCGCCAGTTGCTTTCAAAAGATGAGTGGCTATATTTTGATCGCTACCATAGACATCAATGTTTGTAGCCGAACTATAAACTTTTATCCCAGTATTTCTATGAATGACTGTAAGACAGAAATAATACTGTGTAGTTGAAAAGACTGTTTGTGAAGCTTTTTCTTACCTAAACATGTTAACTGTCTGCTCTCTGGATCAGCAGCAGCGCGAATGCAGATTTGAATGTTCCGGTATGATTTTTTCAAAGTTTTAATAGACACGGGCGAATCGTTGTCATTCAGAAATTAGATCGTGTGGGTATTTGAATCGAGATCGCGATCTTTTAACGATTAATCGTGCAGCTCTATTATATATGTCAAATTTGTGACATTGATCATGTGAATTCCTTAGTACAGACTGTCATATGTTCTTAGTTTCATTGAAGCAAAAGATGCTCTTTTGGAAAATCGTCTTCAAATCATAATGGACAACATTCAGCTTTTACACAAAAGCAAACTTGAACACTGCTGCCAGTAAAGCAAAACGTCAAAACAAATATGTTCAGAAACCCATGTAAATTTTTCAATTAGCACACACATTATGCAAATTATTGCACAAATTAAATGCAAATCAAAAAGTTATGAGTAATTAAAAATAAATGGACTATATTAGAGAAATGCAAAATAGAAGCTGTTTCACTGTCGTTTCAAACTTTTGTACCTCACTCTAGGTGTGCTCATATGACTAGCAAGTTATCACATACTAATAACATATTAATAAATGTGTGGAATGTGTGTACAGGGTCAACTTGATACTGACCCTGAATGTTTATCAACCTTTCATGACTGTTTGATTATAAACAATTATTACAGATTACACAGTGGTAAATCATTGATCGTAATCTGATCAGTGTTACTTTTTATTTTTTTTCCTAGCGCAGATTCTCGAGAAACTGAGCGATGAGGGTTGGAGTGCTGAAAATGTGTTTTTCGGTTGCGGAAGCGCACTGCTGCAGAAAATCAACAGAGACACGCTAAACTGCGCTTTTAAGTGCAGCTATGTGGAGACCAATGGCAAAGGCGTGAGTTTCTTTATCACTTTCAAAACATCCCGTTTAAACAAGTTAAAAAAAAGTACATTTGAGCAGTATTATTATTATTTGTTTTAATATCATGTCATTTGTGTTTGCATAGATGGACGTCTATAAGCAGCCAGTGACGGACCCGTCTAAAGGATCCAAGCGTGGTCGTCTCTGTCTGAGGAGAAATTCAGATGGTCTCATTGAGACGGTGGAAAGTGGAGCAGGCAAACCACAGGAGGTTAGATCAGCTCTCTTTGCAACATCTTAACCTATTATTTCCCAGATTTTTCCTAAAGATATGCACATACTGTGCCACATTTTTGCATTTATTAAACTTTTTTTTCCATTTTAAACTTTAGTGAACGGAGGATACATATAGATAATTACATTTAATTCTGTGGCAATTCTAGGCTGAATATATTTGGTATGATCTTTTGTAGGACATGTTGGTGACTGTGTTTGAAAACGGGACCATCCTGCAGGAGTACACTCTGGATGAGATCCGTAAAGCTGCTCAGCTTTGGGAAGAAGACGTGAGCCCTTCCCAGCACAACAAAGAGGACGACACTACTCTAGAGATCCACCAGAAACGCATAATGAACGGCATGCATTAATAAACACACTATGCGGACTGTTTTCAACACTGCCCCCTACAGACCAAACACAGACCTATTCCACAACACTCAAATGTTCATCAATATAGCAGAACACAGTGTTGCCAATACAGTATACAAATACATATCACATCTGACTTTTGAGGCAACCCTTAAATTTTAAGGTATATGACGGCAGGGTTTGCATTCGATTGATTGTAATGTTGTTAAAGCTTCGCCTGGCAGTACACTGTTAAATGAAGGAAACTTCATTTGAGGTGATCTCATGATCGTATCTGGGCTTCTTCACCAGCAATTCTGCACATGAGCCCGGTTTCTGATGTGACATAGTGACACTGTCTACAAATGCAAAAATTAGATTTAGAAAATCAATATCTACTTCACTTCTGGAGGATTTGGGGTGTTCTTTTAATATTTTTTAGACACCCATAATGCTAAGATGGCAATGATGCATTTTTTTACAATAAATATTTTTTTTTAAACTATTCCCATGTTGTGTTCAACATAGAGATGCAGATTTGAAGATTATCCACCCGCTTTGTGTCATCTTGCTGCTACATAGCTCACTTAAATTTGCTTCAGGATAATACTTTTGTTGGTGAAGATTTACAAAGTCTTCTCTGGAGATAGAAGGTTTTCTTAGAACAGCAAATTGATCCTGATGTTAGTGGAGTAAACGCTACATAGAAAAGAATCAGACGTTTCCTGATAATAGTTATAGTGTGATTTTATGTGGAGCTGGTGTTAGACTTCCATCTGAGATGCACAGAATACATCATACAAACTCTTTCCTGGTATTCTGCCTCCATACAGCTGCTGATGGTGCCTTAAAAACCACTCAGACCTCGGTGCCGGTCACTCTTTCTTGCTTTGTCCTTTCCTCCCCTCATTTTTCACACTTAATATTGTCCATCATGCTCAATTTCTCTCACATATGAATGATGTTCAGTGATTGCTATTTTTTGCGTCGTCAAGCTTCTGTCATCTATATGCTGATGCTGAATGAGATGTGCAGTGGGTTTAATTACATTGAACATTGATTGTGTCATCATCTTTGTGTTCGATCATGGAAATGACGCATTTCCGGGTTGTTCCGAACATCTGAAATGAAGCAGTTTTACCCTACCTCTTTTTTAACCAATAAGAATGCATATTGAAGTAATGATCCTTACACTTAAAAAGCATTTATTCTGTTGTGTAAATGCTCTTTAATGGTAGTTTCAATGATACATTTTGTCTTGAAATTTTAGCGTTCCCGTTGCATTTTTTTTTCTTTTTGACTTTACATAAGTGATATTTTGAATGACAAATAGACAAGCAAACAGAAATAAAGATATACGGTAATAAATATAGATTGAACTTCATCTTAATATTTAACACGTCTCATCCTTTCTTTTTAGTGTTTTGATTATTTTGTAAGAAAAAAAGTAAATGTTTTGTAAATAGAAAAAAAAAAAAAAAAAAGGAAACAATATTTACCAAAAGCAATGATGGCCATAACAGTGCCAGTATGTCTGGATTTTTTTTCCCAGTTTTTAATTGGACAATTTAGACAGCCTGCTTTCTTCATAACTGTCATATCAGAAGAGGAATGGAATGCCAAAGGAAGGAATGTGACTTTCAGAATGTGATAATTTGCTGCTTTTTTTGAGTACTGCAAAACAAAATAGAAAAGTCTGCATTTCCAAATTCCACTGAAACCTGACAGTGGTTCAGTTTCTATTCACCAGATGGTGGTTTGCCTTGTCATTTTGTATTCAAACACATCCTCGTTGACATCACAAAATGCCTCCTGTCATTACGTTTCACTCTTGGAAAAAAGGTACAAAGCTGGGGTGGCAACCTAAGGTTCAAAAGTTAAAAGGTACATCTTTGTACCTCGTTTACCCCTAAATATTACATTAGTGCCTTCAAGTTACATTTTATTACCTCAAGTGTACTTTTTGGTACAAAGGTACCACCCCAGTGACAGTTTTCTTGAGCAAGACATGAGAGTCTGGTTTTCCACAGCAGAGTTTGGGTGAGTTTGTTCAGTTGACCATGTGCAGCATATTTGTATAATGCAATTTTGTCCACTGACCGAAATAGTCACACTCTTTCCATTTAGGCAAGGGTTTCATTGAAGTCAATAAGCTTATGTTTGTATGAGATATTTCAAATAATGTCCATTCTAGAATTTTAAATTAAGGTTTAAAGTTTTTTTTTTTTCTGTCTCATGCTAGCTTAAAAATACAGAAAAAAAACAATAATATTGTGAAATATTATTACAATTTTAAATAAGTATTTTTTTTTAGATTCTAAAAGTATTTTATACCTGTGACCTCAAACTTGACTTTTCAGCATCATTACACTTCAGTCTTCGGTGTCACATGATTCTTCAGAAATAATTCTAATATGCTGATTTGCTGCTCAAGAAACATTGATTATCAATCATTCTGACAGTTGTGCTGCTTAATAGTTGTGTGCAGACTGTGAGACCCATTTTTCAAGATTTCACTTTAAAAGAACAGCGTTTATTTGAAATGGAAAGCTTTTGTGACATGTCTTTACTCTCGCTTTTAATCCATTTCCTAATCCTTTTTGAAGAAACCTATAATTCTGCAGTGTTTAATAGTAATAATCAGTCAAATCATTTGCATAAAAACCAAACAATTCTTTATGAAATCTGAGGATGTTTTGTCAGTCTACAGATACTGTAATGAAATGGAGCCCTCTATTGATCATTTTCAAAAGTGCACTTCTAATTTCCCTCTGAAACCAGAAGGACCAAGTTTATAGCCTACTACATTAGTAAGTCTAAAGTTACAATCACATCACAATAAATCAGAAACTTAGCCTACTTTCATTTCCTGGAACGTCAAGCGACTACATCCGTTCTTCTCATTATGTGCGCCAATTAAGAGTAGTGTGAATAGAATTCCCAATATTTTTAATTCCAGGCAGCTCTTTGTAATTTACTGTTCGAATGGTGCTTTTTAAAATCGTGAACATGCCAATCAGCACATCTCATCCGGGACACAGCACTCATAATTCATAATTAATCCAGTTATACATGCATCTATTCAATAGGCTAAATCCAGAAAATGCGCACTATGCTCACACAATTCAATACGGCTGCTCGTGGTTGCTTGCGCAGGTGTCCATTAATGTCTTATTTTTAAATAAGCATGTCGCAGATCAGAAAGCAAACGGCATGTGAGAAAGCATCTTCAGAGTAAGTATCTGTTAATTGGCGAACACTGTCACTACTGATAGGCCGCTCGGCGCTCATTGGATTAGTTGCTGCTAAGCAACCTCTTTGCTGAGCGTGTTGTCATGGATTCAGATGTGAAATGGTCTGCTGACCACTGATAACAGAGTGAGGGCGGAGGTAACACTCCAGTTCTGTCGCACCTGTCTGACATTTGCGGTTGTTCAAATGTCACCGGCGAGCGCGTATCGCTGCGTCATGACAGACAGCACGCGTTGTGTAGACATGCACATGAACAACAATCGGTTGCATTTGTTCATTTTTACGGCGTCGGTTAACAAAGAAGCGCGAATCGTAAGCGGAGCGCCGCTACATTAATTGTGTCTGTGCGTCTGCCTATTATTTGGTTTCTCTCATTTGTACTCATTTCACCCCCGGAATGCAAATTTTAAATTTTAATAAAGTGGTGCAGAAGTAAGAGGAGGGATAACGCATTTACACAGCACAATTCCAGAATCTCACGTTTTGTCTTTTATATTTAAGCGTATTTCACTTCTTTTGTGTTTTGGTATGGGCATGGTGATTGGTTTAGCAGCCTGGTGTGAAAATGGAGCTGAAACCAAATTGAACTTTGCACCATCTCCATTTATATAAAGATGGTTGTCAAAAGAAATCTGAAATTCAAAAAGAGGAAGTGCTCGTTCAGAAACACTGCAGCACAGCACCAAAGGTTCGTTTTCAGCCCTGTAAAATGGTTCCTTCTCACTCTCACTTCTTCCAAAAAGTTCACAGTTAGCCTATTCAACTAAAACGATATTTAGATTTTTTTTTTGTTTGTTTGTTTTTTTGGCCCATAGAATTAAGATCAATTGGGCAGTGTTGTTTTGGACGCAATTAACATTCATAGTAATGGTAAAAAATATAATAATAAAATCTTCAAAATAACCTATTGTGTTCAAGAGAAGAAATAAAATCATAAAGGTTTGGAACAACATTAGGGTGAGTAGCATTGTTGTTGTTAGCTAAAACTATTAACATTACATATACAAATATATATATTGTATAAAATACAACATGTAAAATAAATTGAAGTACTAAAACAAAAAATCTATATATACAGTGGTGTGAAAAGATTTTTGCCCCTTCCTGTTTTTTTATTTTTTTGCATATTTGTCACACTTGAAAGATTCAGATCATCAAACAAATTTCAATTTTACACAAAGATAACCCGAGTAAATACAAAATGCAGTTTTGAAATGATGATTTCATTTATTAAGGGGGAAAAGCTGTCCAAACCTGCCTGGCACTACATGAAAAAGTAATTGTCCCCTAAATCTAATAACTGGTTGTGCCACCCTTTGCAGCAACAACTGCAATCAAGCGTTTGCGATAAATGACAACGAGTCTTTCACATGGAGGAATTTTGGCCCACTCTTCTTTGCAGAATTGTTTTAATTACCTTAAACAGTCCATTCATGCAAGAAAACCCTCCAATGTGGCCACATTGGAGGGTTTTCGAGCATGAATGGACTGTTTAAGGTCATGCCACAGCATCTCAATCAGATTTAAGTCCAGACTTTGATTTGGCCACTCCTAAACCTTAATTTTGTTTTTCTTGAGCCATTCAGAGGTGGACTTGCTGGGAAGGTTCACCACTGTTCCAAGTTTTCTCCATTTATGGATGGCTCTGACCGTGGTTCGCTGGAGCCTTAGAATTGGCTTTATAACCCTTTCCAGACTGATACATGTCAACTATTTTGTTTCTCATCTGTTCTTGAATTTCTTTAGATCGCGGCATGATGTGTTGCTCTTTAAGCATGCTTCACTTTGTCACACAGGTTCTATTGAAGTGATTTCTTGATTCAACAGGTCTGGCAGTAATCAGGCCTGGGTGTGGCTGGTGAAATTTATCTCAGCTTTCTAAAATAATGTGGTTAATCACAGTTCTTTCTAGGGCTGTGCAAATAATCGAATGCGATGATCATGCGCAGTAAAGCCAGTTCTGTGATTAGCGTTATTCTGTTTATTATTATTATATGTTCTGCGATATTATGTAGCTTGTCAGTGAACTACGAATCTGTGTAGTAAATGCCGCTTCATCTGAATGCACGTGACGGAGATTAACTACTAATCACAGAACCGGCTTTGCTGACTATCTATCATAGCATGATAGATAGTCAGCATGATCATCGCATTCGATTATTTGCACAGCCGTCTTTCATGATTTAACAGGAGGGGGCAATTCATTTTTCACGTAGGGCCAGGTAGGTTTGGACAGCTTTTTTCCCTTAATAAATTAAATCATCATTTAAAAACTGCATTTTGTATTTACTTGCATTATCTTTGTGTAATATTAAAATGAGTTTGATGATCTGAATCTTTTAAGTGTGACAAATATGCAAAAAACAAAAAATAAAAACAGGAAGGGGGCAAAAACCTTTTCACAGGCACTGTATACGTATATATAAACAAAACAATTACTAAAACTTTAACTAAAATTAAAATAAAAACTGAAAAAATAAAAATAATAGCTAATTCAAAATATTAATAAATACTATAATCAAATATAAATAATACTAAAATAATACTGATGACAAAATGTGCAATTTTGGGTGAACTATTCTGTTATTTAAACAGAGACAGACAGACAGACAGATACATACATACATACATACATACAGTGGGGAAAAAAATATTTGATCCCCTGATGATTTTGTACATTTGCCCACTGACAAAGAAATGTTCAGTCTATAATTTTAATGGTAAGTTAATTTTAACAGTAAGAGACAGAATAACAACAAAAAAAGCAGCTTGGTGAGAAGGTGACAACAGTTGGTGCGATTATTCGCAAATGGAGGAAACACAAAATAACTGTCAATCTCCCTCGGTCTGGGGCTCCATGCAAGATCTCACCTTGTGGAGTTTCAGTGATCATAAGAACGGTGAGGAATCAGCCCAGAACTACACGGGAGGATCTTGTCAATGATCTCAAGGCAGCTGGGACCATAGTCACCAAGAAAACAATTGGTAACTCTACGCTGTGAAGGACTGAAATCCTGCAGCGCCCTCATGGTCCCCCTGCTCAAGAAAGCACATGTACAGGCCCGTCTGAAGCCTGCCAGTGATTCAGAGGAGAACTGGATGAAAGTGTTGTGGTCAGATGAGACCAAAATCGAGCTCTTTGGCATCAACTCAACTCGCCGTGTTTGGAGGAGGAGAAATGCTGCCTATGACCCCAAGAACAGCATCCCCACCGTCAAACATGGAGGTGGAAACATTATGCTTTGGGGGTGTTTTTCTGCTAAGGGGACAGGACAACTGCACCACATCAAAGGGACGATGGACGGGGCCATGTACCGTCAGGGCCAGGGCATTGAAGTCAGCCAGGGCATTGAAACTGGGTCGTGGATGGGTATTCCAGTCATGTTTTAATGAGTGAAATAAATTCTTAAATCACTCATTAAAATGCAAATCAATTTATAACTGTTTAGAAATGCGTTTTTCTGAATTACTTTTTTTTTGTTGTTATTCTGTCTCTCGCTGTCTCTCAAATAAACCTACCATTAAAATTATAGACTGATCATTTCTTTGTCAGTGTGCAAACGTACAAAATCAGCAGGGGATCAAATTATTTTCTTTCCTCACGGTAGGTAGGTAGGTAGATAGATAGATAGATAGATTGATTTCCTGGGAGTTGAACCCATGACCCTGATGTTGCTAGCGCCATGTCTACTGACATCATCAACAAATTATATGGGAGTTTACTTCTTTCTTGTAAAGTTTGAGAAGCATATTTATGTTGCTATATTGTTATATGTTTTGGAGATACATTTTATCATGATGGAGACCCATTCACATTTTAGCATGATGATTTGGAATGAATCAAACCATATTATCCTTACTCTACAAGGATTTTTCTTCCCTTTTGTTTAATTCAGCCCCTCAGAACCCTAGGTGTGCTGCGTCTGAATGCAGACTGAGCCGGTTTTACTGTGGGAGTTGCATGCTTATTCAGTGTGGCAACTGTTGGCACAATTGGAGGAAGAGATCCAGCCATGCTGTAAATGTTCTGAGAGCTGCGTTGTGCCTCTCAGGCTCTCAGTGCAGGTTAAGTGACTGTCTTGGCCACTGCCATAATTCCTTGGTGAGCGAGCAGCGGTGTGAATCAGAATGATGTTGATTGTTCCCCAGGCCGCTCCATCGTGCGTGTGCATTCCCGAGGTTCATGTCGCTATTGTGCCGCACTTTACTCCAGATGCCAGTCATGCCACATCTAGCCTCTTCCCAGGCAGAGAAATTAGGACTGAGGAGTGGCACCATGCCACCACACATTCAAATATTACTCCTGAACCTGAAGCAGTATGGCAGCATAGTAAAAGGGTGTTACATAACATCAGTTACCTGTTATATAGTGCACTACAAGTGCTTGAAATGATTGTGGGTTAATGTTCTTTTGATATTCATTAAATTGCCATTTTAGATACTTTATCCAAAGCAGCCTACAGTGCATTTACATTTGTACACTCTCTGCTTGACTAGAACACAGAAACCTTACAGTTAACATTGATAAAGAGCATTAAAGGAGTAAAAATTCATCTAAAGCACAGCTGAAGGCTCATACAAGAATGTGCGTACCTCAATTGGAGTTTGTTTGGTTACTTTACTGGTTGACAAACTGCAACTATAGTGTTAGCAAGTCTTAACTACTGAAAACACAGATAAAAACGAGAGTGTGAGGGATACAGTTATATTTAGACATTAAGACATTTCGTCAATGTAATACTTAATAAGTTAAGAACAGCACAAGAACGCACTGCACTTCAATCCCTCACAGCCTCGTTTTCATTCCTCTGAAAAGTTAAATATGGTGCTACCCTGAATGTTACATCATCTATAAAACTGCACAAACATAATCAGATAAAAAGACATCATAGTGTTTATAAAATGATGCATGCAAGTTATTAAAAGCTTAGCCTAATCAATCACGCTGCAATGCTCTAAATGAGTTTGAGAAGGTTTAATTGTCGTTCTTTTACATAGCTACTTTTTGGGATGTGGAGTAGAAGATGATGAAGAAGACGAAAGTTTGATAACCCACTGCTGACATGGCATTACATTCTCTGTAAAGTAAAGATTTATTGTCCCTCTTCAGTAAAGATCATGTTGTCTTATTCTTCAGTTTTCACACACTTAAGGCCATTATTAAAATTCAGGGTGACCTGGCACAAAAATGTATACATTTTACTAAGCCCAGTGAGTAGTTTATATAGGCACTATAGAGTAAAAGTTTTTGAGGAAAAAAATTATTGCAATTTATTTGATCAAAAATACAACAAAAATAGTAATACTGAAACAATATTTATATTTAAATGTATTCATCTGTTAAACACACACACACACACACACACACACATAAAAAAGTTTCTTATGCTCATAAGGCTGCATTTATTTGATCAATATACAGAAAAACAGTAATAGTGTGAAATAACGGTTTTATATTTTAATATACTTTAAAATGTAATTTATTCCTGTGATTATTCCTGAAAAAAGTGTAGTTTTTAAAACCATAAAAACACTTGAATTGCTTGAAATAAAATAAACATTAAGTGACATAAAATAAAATAAAAATATTTCTACTGTAGTTGCCAAAGCATTTCTCATTTTTGTCTAGTTTAATTTAAAGTACTAAAATTAAAACAAAAATAAAATCTAATTCAAAATATTAACAAAAACTATTAAAAATATATTAATAAAATGACACTGCGTATAATATACTTCCATAGAGAATATTCAGAGTGACTGGCACACTGGGTGTGACATGCATGCTCTCAGAAAAAAAGCACCAAATTGTCCTCTATTTCTCCCTAAAGAGATCTGAATTCTGAACCCAGGTGTTCTGCAGTCTCAGGGTGTGATGAGTGTGGACACCTGTCTGTGTGATGCACCTGTAAGGAATATTGTTAGTCCAACTTCAGTATCACCAAAACGTATGCATTCAAACAACATTACCCCAGTTCTGTGCCATTTCACATTTGCTGATTTCAAGAGTCCTTCGTTTGCACTGGAAAAGGCGAGGGAAACAGCTGAGATGGCATCAGGTGTGTGCATGTTTGGGCTCTTTCTCATAATAACTGAAAGAACAGTCATCGGGCTAGACTCGACCTTGGAAGGTCTGGCAAATGCAGATCTAAATGCAAGTACACACTAATACATAGTGAACTTAAAATGAACAGTGTCTAATAAAAAATCTCTTTGGGGCTCTTGTCCCTGTGGGCTTCATTCTGACACTTACACTTCCTGAAGTCTTTTTTCCTCATTCTCAGTGACTGATTGAGTCCCTTTAAGCAGTATATGAACTAAGTGAAATTAGGTGTGTGTGTGGGGGGGGGGGGGGGGGGGGGGGGGGGGGTTCAACAAGATTTAAAAGACTATATGCCATTGGTGACTTGATTCCAGCTGTCTGACTTCGTATACTGTATACATGCCATGGTGACAAATATAGGCTAATATTATTATATGTGACATTTAGTTCACTGTGCTTTTTTATAAGGGTTGAGCTTTTCTTTCTACCAATATTAAGCATATTTTTTCCCAAGTTAGGCCTTTCACTGAATGGTTTTGTAAACACAAGCAAACCAAATATATGCATATATATGCATAACATCTTCATGCATATTTTCATGTTATTATCTTGATTATTTGCCCACCTTCTTGGTCGAATTAAAAGGAGATCATGATTATATAATGTAGCTGAGTTGGAATATGTACTGTTTCCACACACTTGAAAAATACTGAATGTGAACATTACAAAATACTGAATGTGAATTGTAAACTGCATAAAACACAAGGTTGCCTAATAAGTAGCTATGCTACACATTTAAAAAAAATAAAAAAAATATTTTGGACTGACAAAACTATATTTTATAGTGCAAATAAATTGTAATTAGATATCGTCCAATAGAGAAAAACAGTATGGCCACGGTTCATTTTATCAAACCCAATCCATGTCTTTCTCCATGGAGCTCCAGAGCGTCTTTAAAGCCGAACACACTCGGCTTTTTCCGTACAGAGAAACGGTTTTTGTCAAAGACACTCGGCTCTTTCCCTGGGTACTCGGCTTTTCCGATGTAGAGGAATGATTAAAGCCGAAGTCTCTCGGCTATCTTCGTATCGAGAAACGATTAATGCCGAAGTTACTCGGCTCTTTCCGTACGGAGCCGCGATTACAGCCGATTCCCTTCTCTGCGCTCGCGACTCTGGCACATCACTCATTTAGCGTTGTTTTGGTCTTGAGCTATCCTACTTACAAGCACATTTCTCTCAAACAAGAAAATGGAAACCGCTAATCAGGTAGAAAATAGCGTTTGTGCATTTGACAATATCTCATGAAAATGTCGAGACATGTTTAAAGTGTACTGAACTGTGCCTAATCAAACTACATTAAATGACGCTATTGATCATGTTCATTTGTTATTATACAGATTGCGTCACTTGGGACATTCCAATTGCTCAAATTACCTTTGGGATTTATCCGCGTTCTGGAATGGGTAAGTGTGCGTAAAACACGCGTTTTTTCTCTCACCCGTTTCTAACTCTCTTTCCTTTGCTTTTCTCAATTGGCTCAATGAACTTGGTCCAGGCATGTGTGAGGGAGTGAGTGGTTTTTACTATCTTTTATTATTTCAATCATGTGCCGCAGTCAGTTTTGAATAAGTAGCCTTTATGTGGCACAGCCATATTTATAATAGGAGTCTTAATCCATTTGCGCGTTTTTGTTATAAGCAGAATCTGAATTGATCGTGTTGAACGAATATCTTGTATATCTAAGTTTTCATAACCGTGTCATTTATTTCAAACATGTAAATTACTCCTCATAAGTGTAAGTGACATTCCATTGATGTCATGATCAATCCCATATACATGAACCGAGGTGCTCGGGTTTATATAATGCACCAGCAGTCAATTCATCTCATGGGTTTTGCTGTTATTCACATTCTACTGCTATAAAGAAGCAATTGGAAAATGTAAATGGAGTTTAATGTATTTATTATTATTATTATTTTACATAATCAGATGTGATAATACATCTGCTTTGATATTTATTCCTTATGGTTAGTCCGATATTGGTGCAATATGAATGAAGTGTACAGGGGTGTTAGTTAATACAACATGTCTATAGTTTTATACTTTATGTAGCCAATAAACATGAATTAAATAATTTTGAACGTGATGTATTTAGGATAATTTAATCCTGTTCAGTTTAAAAGAAATCTTCACTGGTGACTAAATGTCAGTATACGATGTTTGAAGTTTTTATTTTTAAATGTAACCCCATAACCCTGTTAACCAAAAATGAGTGTCCTGCCACTAATTATAGCCTCTAGTAAAAACAGTTTAAATGTGTTTTCCCACGGTCATCTAATGAGTGTGGGTCAGGGAAGTGTGAGTTCGGCTTGCCATGGTGTCACACTCTGGTGCTCTGACATAATCTACTTGATTAGACTCAGAAAGTATCTGATCTCTGAGGACATGTCCAGCTTCTGTGTATGTGTGTCCATCTGTAAAGCTTTCTGCACTGTTAGTACTGCTGTGTGGCTTTAGTAGTACCCTCTGATAGACACAGCAGGATTCCCAAAAACCAAAACTTCCAGGAAATAGTCTTTTCAAATGGGATGTAATCATTAGCACTTTGCAAGACATGCCGAGTGCTTGTAGCTATTAAAGTTAATTTTCTGTGCTAAGGAAAAAAAATGGGCTAATTTAATGTGTTCCCACTTTGTACAGCCAGGCTCACTGATAAAATTGCTATCTGTTTCCCAGATGGAATAGAATAGAATAGAATAGAATAGAATAGAATAGAATAGAATTTTGGTCAAATGAGTAATATAATTTTATAGTTTCTTTTAATTTATTAAATCAAAAACAGTATCGTTGAGCCTCTCCAGTGCTGTCCCCAATTAAAACATTTACAAAGCCAACCATAAATGGCTCTGAGCTATGTAAATGTGAGGCAGGCATGAGTGGCAACGCCATTTTGGATAATTATTGCAATTGAATGCTGGGCGATTGAAGGATGCGATGCATCTTCTCCTGAGGAAATTAATCTCCCTGCTCTCCATTTGAAGTGTCCTCTGAAAAAAAAGAGAAGCTTATCACCGGGGAAACATGCAGTCTTAATCATTTTTGGTCACACAGTGGCTTTCTCTCTGTCTTTCTGTCTGTGTATCTCTCTCTCTCCCTCTCTCCAGGTATTTGGTTTTGTCTCTGCCTCTGTAATTTCCTCTCTGCCAGCGTTTTTTTTCAACACAGTGATTCCTGCACAGTCGTCCTCTTGATATTTGCCCTCTCTCTCATTCTCTCAAAAGCCATTATTTGTGATAATTAGCCAATTATTGAGCTGTTGAAATGAGATGACTCAGTGAAACCAGTGACACAGTGTATTTTTGGATAATATAATATAATATAATATAATATATCCCTTTTCCAAGAAAAATACAATACAAATACCCCAAATCTTTAATAATGCACATTATTATTTGTTTACCTGAATATGAAACCTTGAGCAAAATACCTCAGTGAGCTAATGAAGACAAATTATTTGAAAAGTGCTTTGACCGGAATTTCACCAGGCCAGTATGATTCACTGAAGTAAAGTTGGTTGACAGGAGGTAGGGTGTCTTACACATTCACAGAAGACAGGTTGGTTGACTACATGGAGATATTTGTCAGTTCACTAGAAAGGTTGACTGACTGTGGGGGCAGATGTGCTTTGGCTGCCTGTGCACAGATGTGCAGAAATTCATCTGTGAAAGGTTGGCTGTCTCTCCGTTTTTCGATCTCGAGTCTGCAATCGCATGAGGCGGCTGTTTCATGACCCACCTTTTTATCTCATGGATAAGACACAACAGAAGAGCTAACTGAAGAGCTAAACCAAGTTTTGTGACTTAACGTCCAGTAAAATACAACAAATAGTAGAATTACAACTGTAAAACTATCAAATCTTCTGGTAAAATCTTTGAATAACCCAATGATTTGTGATTCGATTATGACAAAGGCCAGAGCTACTAGCATCAACACGTAAGCCCCAACCTACATGCATATAAACATACTCAAAATACACACGCTCAAATTTACAGTCGAATTGCATCCTGGTCGGGTGGCCGAGTCTGACTAACCGCTGTGACAGTCACCTCAGGGCATGGGGAGGGGCTTGGTGATATCACGTAATCAAGTAGCCATGGAAACTCCATAGGGAGACAGCAACTGAGGAAAAGAAGGGGGACAGTGTTTTAAAGATAAAATTAGATTTTATGCCTACTTATGGTCAGTGAAGCATACAAAGAGTGCCTAGATACACACTGGCTGTTATAGGCCTGAGTGCATTGTACAGACGGGTAATGAGCTCTGGGAACATCCAATGAGTGTTCTTCTAATTTCAACACAGATTATCTCATAAAACAACTGGGAGCTGGAAATTTTCTGTGTGAATATACACACTTTTCATAGTGAACCCATTTTGGGTTCCTCAAAGAACCTTTCAGTAAAATAATGTTTTTTTCTTAGATTGAAGAGTATTTCGATAATCTGAAGAACATTTTCCCACTATAAAGAATGGAAATGATCCATGAATGTTAAAGGCTCTTCATGAAGCCATCAATGCCAATAAGGAACCTTTATTTTTAAGTGTGTAGGGATCTGAAAATTGTCAGAAAGACACTCATTTTCCTCAGTAGGACTTATTTAGATCTCTTAAATATAGTATGCGTTCATCAGGTTATCTGGTTAGTGCTAAATCACTGTTGTTAGCCAGTCTGACATCTTGTAAGAAGTGACTTACACCTCCGCGAGAGAACATGCGATATTTTACTCCTGCCACATACTGGGAATCATTAGAATGAAGCGTGGCATGAATGCAGTGGTTGGGGGATGGAAAGGTTGGCGTTTATATAAAGGTTTATACATACAGTATATATATATATATATATATATACATACATACATACATACATATAGATATATATTTAAACTAAAATTAAAAATATAATATAAATAAAACTAATACAAAATAATAAAATAATACTGATATAATAAAAAATAAGTCAAGTCAAGTCAAGTCTGCTTTATTGTCAATTCTTCCACATGTACAGTACATACATACAGAGAATTGAAATTGCGTTACTCTCAGACCCTTGGTGCATACAGTTAACATTAAACACTGACAGTAGACGTTCAAATACAGATAAATACAGTTTAAACATATGTACATACAAACTATACAGATATACAAATGAGGACATTGTAGGAAAATAAAAATAAATAAAAAAGAGATAGATAAAGTGGCATAAGGCACATGGCAGATAGAGTGCAAACCAGTTAAATAAAACAAAACTGTGCAGATATATGTGTAGTGCAAAAAACAGAACAGTCTTTTATCAGACTGTCAGAAGAGGTAGTTTACAGTCAATGCTGGATGAGGTAGAGATCAGTCCAGTGCTGCACAAAGTGACTGGTGCGGGTCACAGTTTGTGGGGGGGGGGGGGTGGAAGGTCCTGGGGATGTGGGGAGCTGGGGGGGGGGGGGGGGGGGGTTTCGTAGTGTCAGAGTTCAGTGTTGCGTGGGGTAAAAGAGGGGGGGGGGGGGGTCAAGGACGGGAGGGAGTTCAGCTTCCTGACAGCCTGATGTATGAAGCTGTCCTTCAGTCTGCTGGTCCTCGCCTGGAGACTCCGCAGTCTCCTCCCTGATGGCAGCAGACTGAAGAAGCTGTGTGTCGGGTGGGTGGGATCACCTGCAATGCTGAGGGCTTTGCAGGTGAGACGGGTGCTGTAGATGTCCTGGAGGGAGGGGAGAGAGACACCAACGATCTTCTCAGCTGCTCTCACTATCCGTTGAAGGGACTTGCGGCAGGACGCGTTGCAGGCGCCATACCACACAGTGATGCAGCTAGTAAGGATGCTTTCGATGGTGCCTCTGTAGAAGGTGCACATGATGGGGGTCGGGGCTCTGGCTCTTCTGAGTTTGCGGAGGAAGTAGAGACGCTGCTGTGCTTTCTTGGCCAGTGCCGCAGTGTTGTTAGTCCAGGAGAGGTCCTCTGTGATGTGCATACCCAGGAACTTGGTGCTGCTCGCTCTCTCCACAGTCGCACCGTTGATGGTCAGAGGAGCATGCTGAGTGTGCACTCTCCTGAAGTCAACAACAATCTCCTTCGTCTTCTCCACATTCAGAGAGAGATTGTTGTCCCTGCACCACCCGGCCAGGCGGCTCACCTCGCTCCTGTAGTTTGTCTCATCTCTGTTGCTAATGAGACCCACCAGTCGTGTCATCCGCAAACTTAATGAAAAGGTTAGAGTTGTGTGATGGTGTGCAGTCGTGGGTCAGCAGAGTGAAGAGGAGGGGGCTCAGCACACATCCTTGGGGGGCCCTGTGTTCAGTGTGATGGTGCTGGATGTGTTAATGCCGACCCGTACTGCCTGAGGTCTCCCGGTCAGGAAGTCCAACAGCCAGTTGCACAGAGAGGTGTTGAGCCCCAGCTGGACCAATTTGTGAGTGAGCTGCTGAGGGATGATTGTGTTGAATGCTGAACTGAAGTCTATGAACAGCATCCTGACATATGAGTCTTTTTTGTCCAGATGTGTGAGGGCTGGGTGGAGGGCAGTGGCGATGGCATCATCGGTCGAGCGGTTGGACCTATATGCAAACTGGAAGGGGTCCAGGGAGGGGGGGAGGACAGACTTGATGTGTTGCATGACTAGCCGTTCAAAGCACTTCATGGGAATAGGAGTGAGTGCTACTGGACGGTAGTCATTGAAGCAGGATGGAGATGACTTCTTCGGGACTGGAATGATGGTGGTAGCTTTGAAGTATGTGGGGACAACAGCCTGACTTAGTGAGATGTTGAAGATGTCTGTGAAGACATCAGTGAGTTCCACTGCACAGTCTCTCAGTACACGCCTAGGAATGTTGTCAGGACCCGGAGCTTTGCGTGCATTGATCCTGCTGAGGGATCTCCTCACGCTGTCCGAGGACAGCGTCATCACCTGGTCGCCGGGAGGAGGTGGAGTCTTCTGTGCAGTGGTGCTGTTTTGTGCCTCAAAGCGAGCAAAGAAGGCATTCAGCTCGTTCAGCAGGGGGATGGTGCTGTCACAGGTCTGTGGTGGGGGCTTATAGTCCGTAATGGTCTGTATTTCCTGCCACAGGCTCCGAGTGTCTCTGCTGTCGCTGAAACGATGGGCTATCCTCCTGGAGTACTGTCTCTTGGCCTCTCTGATGCCGCGGGATAGGTTGGCCCTAGCTGTCTTCAGGCCCTCCTCATCTCCAGCTCTAAAGGCAACGTTCCAAGCCTTCAGAAGTCTGTAGACCTCCCCTGTCAGCCACGGCTTCTGGTTGGCCCGGACATTGATAGTCTTTGTGACCATTACATCATCAATGCACTTGGTGACGTAGGCAGTGACAGTCTCTGTGTACTCTTGGAGGTCTGTAGTATTGTTGTATGTGGCAGCCTGCTTAAACATATTCCAGTCAGTGGTGTCGAAGCAGTCTTGAAGTGCCTCTGACGACCCTTCCGGCCACACTTGTATCTGTTTGTGTATTGGTTTGATGACTTTAACGAGCGGTCTGTATGCAGGCATTAGCATGACAGTGATATTGTCTGAGGCTCCGAGGTGGGGGAGGGGGAGGGCCTTGTATGCTCCTCTCTGGGTGGTGTAAACAAAGTCCAGCGTATTTTTTCCCCTTGTTGGGAAGTCAACATGCTGGTATATTTTCGGGAACACACTCTTTAATTCTGCGTGATTAAAGTCTCCAGCCAAGATGAGAAAAGCATCTGGGTGGGCTGTCTGCTGCTCACTGATGTGCTGGTACAAATCATGTAGTGCCTCACTCCTGTTGATGTTGTTGGAGCTGGGAGGGATGTATACAGCAACGAGCAGAATGGCTGTATATTCCCTCGGTAGATAGAACGGCCGGCACTTAATAATCATAAACTCCACCAGGGGTGAGCAGTGTTTGCAGACCACAGCAGCGTCACGGGACCATACATTATTGATGTAAACACAAAGCCCGCCGCCGCGTCTCTTACCTCCCTCGACGAGAGCTCTGTCTGCTCGATAGCATGTTAGCTGCTCGAGCTGAATGGCGCAGTCCGGAACGCTGTTGTTAAGCCATGTTTCCGTAAACACAAAAACACAACAGTCTCTTACAGTCCTCTGAGTAGAGCGAAGTAGTCGGATGTAGTCCAGTTTATTGTCCAAAGAGCGTACGTTCGCCAGTACAATGGTGCGGATAGCTGGCTTGTGTGAGTTAGCCGCTAGCCTAGCTCGGATACCTCCGCGCTTACCCCTCTTCTGCTTCCTCTCACGCCGCTTGTAGCGCCTCCGCTGTGGGCGAGATGCAGTAGTGGGGGTCGGTGATGGTGTAGGCCTCCGGAGCAGACCGAGGTCCCGCAGCTCTTCGGCGTGCGCGGAGTTTAACTCTAAAAATGTGGTTCTGCCGACATCGAGCAGAAACTCACGACTGTATGCACGCTTTAAGACAGGTAGACGAGACGAATATGTACAAAAACATTGCGACTTACAAGACAAAAAACACGAAAACACCGTTCTGTCGGGAGAGAGAGAAGCCGCTGCGTCTGTTGTGTGCGAATATGTACAAAAACATTGCGACTTACAAGACAAAAAACACGAAAACACCGTTCTGTCGGGAGAGAGAGAAGCCGCTGCGTCTGTTGTGTGCGCCGCCATCTTGGAATGAAGGATTAATAATTAATAATTAAGGATTAAGAAGGATTAATAATAATAATAATGATGATGATGATGATGATGATGATGATGATGATAATAATAAATAATTATTATTATTATTATTATTATATTTCTGTAAAATTACTGAGATATTTATATATTCTGAGTTGTTCAGTGCTTTAAACATCAGTAGTACCATGTAAAGTAACATATCTCATGCCCTCCATTTTTCTTTTCCTTCCATCACTTCCCTCCCCTCTCTTGCGCTTTCTCTCTCTCATTCAGAATAGCTGTGTGTCTATGAAGGCAGTGGGTCTGTGTTGGTGTAATCTTCTCCCCCTCTCTGCGCTCTTCATCCTTGCCCTGCAGAACACAGCTGGGAAAGCTTGATAAACAAGCCACGGCATTGTAACACTCACCCGCTCGTAGTCACACCAGTGTGTGAGAAAGAGAGAGACAGAGAGAAACTGAGAGCAGAGGGATGGAGAGGAGAGCGCAGCTGTAATGGATGAGAGGAGAGGGGGTGGGTCTCCAGAGCTTGAAGCAAGAGTTTTTGGGGTATGTGGGCATGTGTGCTTGTTTGTTTGGGCAAGCGTGTGCTCATTCATGTGAGAGTGTGCATCTAGTGCAGTGGTGTGAGCTCCACTGACTCAAACTACACTGACCAAAATTATAAACGCAACACTTTTGTTTTTGCCCCCATTTTTCATGAGCTGAACTCAAAGATCTAAGACTTTTTCTATGTACACAAAAGGCCAATTTCTCTCAAATATTGTTCACAAATCTGTCTAAATCTGTGTTAGTGAGCACTTCTCCTTTGCCGAGATAATCCATCCACCTCAAAGGTGTGGCATATCAAGATGCTGATTAGACAGCATGATTATTGCACAGGTGTGCCTTAGGCTGGCCACAATAAAAGGCCACTCTAAAATGTGCAGTTTTACTGTATTGGGGGGGTCCGAAAACCAGTCAGTATCTGGTGTGACCACCATTTGCCTCACGCAGTGCAACACATCTCCTTCGCATTGAGTTGATCAGGTTGATGATTGTGGCCTGTGGAATGCTGGTCCACTCCTCTTCAATGGCTGTGCGAAGTTGCTGGATATTGGCAGGAACTGGAACACGCTGTCTTATACGCCGATCCAGAGCATCCCAAACATGCTCAATGGGTGACATGTCCGGTGAGTATGCTGGCCATGCAAGAACTGGGATGTTTTCAGCTTCCAGGAATTGTGTACAGATCCTTGCAACATGGGGCCGTGCATTATCATGCTGCAACATAAGGTGATGGTCGTGGATGAATGGCACAACAATGGGCCTCAGGATCTCGTCACGGTATCTCTGTGCATTCAAAATGCCATCAATAAAATGCACCTGTGGTCGTTGCCCATAACATACGCCTGCCCATACCATAACCCCACCGCCACCATGGGCCACTCGATCCACAACGTTGACATCAGCAAACCGCTCACCCACATGACGCCATAAACACTGTCTGCCATCTGCCCTGTACAGTGAAAACCCGGAACACCTCTCCCAAGTGCCAGACGCCATCGAATGTGAGCATTTGACCACTCAAGTCGGTTACTGCAGTCAGGTCGCGACCCCGATGAGGACGACGAGCATGCAGATGAGCTTCCCTGAGACGGTTTCTGACAGTCTGTGCAGAAATTCTTTGGTTATGCAAACCGATTGTTGCAGCAGCTGTCTGGGTGGCTGGTCTCAGACGATCTTGGAGGTGAAGATGCTGGATGTGAAGGTACTGGGCTGGTGTGGTTACACGTGATCTGCGGTTGTGAGGCCGGTTGGATGTACTGCCAAATTCTCTGAAACGCCTTTGGAGACGGCTTATGGTAGAGAAATGAACATTCAATTCACGGGCAACAGCTCTGGTGCACATTCCTGCAGTCAGCATGCCAATTGCATGCTCCCTCAAAACTTGCGACATCTGTGGCATTGTGCTGTGTGATAAAACTGCACATTTTAGAGTGGCCTTTTGATGAAACGCACTACAGAGAGGAAGTGGCACAGCTGGCTGAATGGTGTGGCGCAAACAATCTGTCCCTCAATGTGGAGAAGACAAAGGAGGTTGTGTTGGACTTAGGAGGAGGAACTCCATTGACCACCCCCCTTTGACCATTGACAGCTCGACTGTGGAGAGAGTCAGCAGCACTAAATTCCTCGGGGTGCACATCACGGAGGATCTCACCTGGACCACCAACACCATGTCACTCTCCAAGAAGGCACAACAGCGCCTACACTTTCTCCGCCGGCTGAAAAGAGCAAGTCTCCCACCACCCATCCTCACCACATTCTACAGGGGCACCATTGAGAGTGTGCTGACCAGCTGCATCACTGTCTGGTACGGGAACTGCAGTGCTGCTGACCGCAAGACCCTCCAGCGGACAGTGAACACGGCTGCAAAGATCATCGGTGCCCCTCTCCCATCCATCCTGGACATTTTCCTTGCACGATGCTCCAGCTCCTACCATCAGGAAGACGGTACCGGTGCATCAGAGCCCGCTCCGCCAGACTGCTCAACAGCTTTTTCCCCCAGGCTGTGAGAGCCCTGAACCCAAATCACCCCCGCCCTCCTCTGAAACCCCATGCAAACCCCTACCTCCTGAAACATGGATCCCCCCCCCCCTCTCCAAACACCCCCCCAACCTTACCACACCAAAGAAAAAACTGTGTGAACTTTTTTGTGCAATTCAAGTGTGCTACACACAGGTGAGTGGGCCTGTACAAACCACCTGTAGTAACACACTCTCCTCTATGAGCACTAGACACTTTTCACACACTGCTCTGTGTACACAATCCCACAAAAGACTCAGCAATATATGTATGTTTACATGCTCATGCACTACAAATCATCTTGTACTGTTCCCCAGCCAGCTGCTTGACTCACAATGTTTCTCTCTGCACATGTACAGTATTTATGTGAAGCATTCATATAGTTTGTATTTTTTATCTTTTATCTTTAGTTGCATAGGGTAATCATTTATATAATATACTTAGTCAAAATCTGTCAGTAGGTTAGTTGTGTATAGGTTTATAGTGTTTTACTTCATTGTTGTATGTCTGTATTTATGTAGCACCGTGGTCCTGTGAGGCACGACATTTCGTTCCACTGTATGTCCCCACATGTAGCGGAATGACAATAAAGCTCAACTTGAACTTGAACTTGAACTTTTATTGTGGTCAGCCTAAGGCACACCTGTGCAATAATCATGCTGTCTAATCAGCATCTTGATATGCCACACCTGTGAGGTGGATGGATTATCTCGGCAAAGGAGAAGTGCTCACTAACACAGATTTAGACAGATTTGTGAACAATATTCGAGAGAAATAGGCCTTTTGTGTACATAGAAAAAGTCTTAGATCTTTGAGTTCAGCTCATGAAAAATGGAGGCAAAAACAAAAGTGTTGCGTTTATAGTTTTGGTCAGTGTATTATGCCACACTGTTGTTACGACCCTTTTAAGATTGTCTAGGGGAAAAGGAGTAACATTGAGATTGTGGCAAATCTGTAAAATGATGGAGGCGGCAAGAAACAATGCAAGGACACAAACTGCCAACGAAAGTGATTTATTACACAAAGTGAAAAGAATCCATATAACTACAAAATATATTTACAGAAGTATTAGTCACTTAAAGAGACAACCAATATGTACAAATATTTACAACTCAGAAAAGAGAAAAAGAAAACTAAACAAATCAACCCAAGAGAAAGGGGACGCTAGTGACGCCAAAAGAAAGAAAGAAACAAAACCAATTCTACCTCATTTAAACCTCTAACCTAACTAAAGGAAGAAAAAGAAAAGAAATCTTCAGCACCAAGCGCCGTATACTTCCCTACTCTCAACTAATAAAACAAAACATACAGGGGTGGCGTTCACCTCTTACCTGGGGTTTCTATACACAGAGTTACCTAAATGTTGCACAATGGAAGTCGCACGACATCTTCCCTATCCACCTTCCTCTTGGTAAAGTGTAAACGTCATAGAGCGTAAACTCAAAGATCAAAGAGCAATGCCATCCGAGTAACAAAGTAACAGATTAACCAAATGAAATGGCAAATCAAAAGGTTATAAGGATAAAGAATGTCAGAACAAAACACAAAGGATTTTGGCATGAACAAATAAAGCAAGTCAAAAACGAGTAAAATGACAGCAAAAACAGAGAGCAAAAGAGATCTCCATTCACTCCTTTCAGCGTCCTTTTATCTGCCAGAGGAAACTTTACTGGCAGCGGATAGGTCGGCGTCATGTCACTTAATGATGAGTGACAGCTTCATGAGCCAATCAGTAGTCAAGGGAGGCGGCCTAAGAGATCGACAGGGAACAGAGAGAGAGCAAGCAGGAGAGAAAGAGAAAAAACACAGGCACTCCCACAAGGACATTTATGGACGTAACACTGTTCACACACATGCTGAAGACTTTGACATCTGTTGTTTTAAACTGACACTTGTGGCATAATGTGGCATTATAAAAAAAAATCTGGGTTACAGTGAGGCACTTACAAACCCGATTCCAAAAAAGTTGGGACACTGTACAAATTGTGAATAAAAAAGGAATGCAATAATTTACTTATATTTTATTCACAATAGAATATAGATAACATATCAAATGTTGAAAGTGAGACATTTTGAAATGTCATGCCAAATATTGGCTCATTTTGGATTTCATGAGAGCTACACATTCCAAAAAAGTTGGGACAGGTAGCAATAAGAGGCCGGAAAAGTTAAATGTACATATAAGGAACAGCTGGAGGACCAATTTGCAACTTATTAGGTCAATTGGCAACATGATTGGGTATAAAAAGAGCCTCTCAGAGTGGCAGTGTCTTTCAGAAGTCAAGATGGGAAGAGGATCACCAATTCCCCCAATGCTGCGGCGAAAAATAGTGGAGCAATATCAGAAAGGAGTTTCTCAGAGAAAAATTGCAAAGAGTTTGAAGTTATCATCATCTACAGTGCATAATATCATCCAAAGATTCAGAGAATCTGGAACAATCTCTGTGCGTAAGGGTCAAGGCCGGAAAACCATACTGGATGCCCATGATCTTCGGGCCCTTAGACGGCACTGCATCACATACAGGAATGCTACTGTAATGAAAATCACAACATGGGCTCAGGAATACTTCCAGAAAACATTGTCGGTGAACACAATCCACCGTGCCATTCGCCGTTGCCGGCTAAAACTCTATAGGTCAAAAAAGAAGCCATATCTAAACATGATCCAGAAGCGCAGGCGTTTTCTCTGGGCCAAGGCTCATTTAAAATGGACTGTGGCAAAGTGGAAAACTGTTCTGTGGTCAGACGAATCAAAATTTGAAGTTCTTTTTGGAAAACTGGGACGCCATGTCATCCGGACTAAAGAGGACAAGGACAACCCAAGTTGTTATCAGCGCTCAGTTCAGAAGCCTGCATCTCTGATGGTATGGGGTTGCATGAGTGCGTGTGGCATGGGCAGCTTACACATCTGGAAAGGCACCATCAATGCTGAAATGTATATCCAAGTTCTAGAACAACATATGCTCCCATCCAGACGTCGTCTCTTTCAGGGAAGACCTTGCATTTTCCAACATGACAATGCCAGACCACATACTGCATCAATTACAACATCATGGCTGCATAGAAGAAGGATCCGGGTACTGAAATGGCCAGCCTGCAGTCCAGATCTTTCACCCATAGAAAACATTTGGCGCATCATAAAGAGGAAGATGCGACAAAGAAGACCTAAGACAGTTGAGCAACTAGAAGCCTGTATTAGACAAGAATGGGACAACATTCCTATTCCTAAACTTGAGCAACTTGTCTCCTCAGTCCCCAGACGTTTGCAGACTGTTATAAAAAGAAGAGGGGATGCCACAGTGGTAAACATGGCCTTGTCCCAACTTTTTTGAGATGTGTTGATGCCATGAAATTTAAAATCAACTTATTTTTCCCTTAAAATTATACATTTTCTCAGTTTAAACATTTGATATGTCATCTATGTTGTATTCTGAATAAAATATTGAAATTTGAAACTTCCACACCATTGCATTCTGTTTTTATTCACAATTTGTACAGTGTCCCAACTTTTTTGGAATCGGGTTTGTACATTGGAAGTGAATGGGGTTAATCTGTAAACCAGTGTTATTTTACGTAGTATTAATACTATGAAATAATGGTAAAATACAATGGAGATAGTTTAATAAAACATTTTGAATTAGCTTTTATTTTTATATTTTTAGTTTTCATAGATTTCATGATTTACTCAGTGTTGTTTCTAACCTGTATGGCTTTCTTTCTTCAGCATAACACAAAATAACATATTTTGTGGGGGGTTCTGTCCAACCTTTGTTCAAATCAATGGTCACCTATACTGTTTGGTTACTAACTTTCATCAAAAGGTCTTATTTTGTGTTCCACAGAGGTAAAATGTCATAAGTGTGATCAATTTATTTATTTATTTATTTCCCAAATATTGTTTTAGTAATTTTATCAATTCAACTTCAACATTTCTCATTTTCCTTTATAAAATTCTTAATTCCAATCAGGGGCACCGTAAGGGGGTGGGTGGGGGATTTGTGGGGGGTTGTTAGGATGATTCTAAGGTGGAAGAAAAAAAAACACGCCTTACCTCAGCCGCCAGAAGCAGAGCGCGGGCGGAGTTAATGTTAGTACTGCAAGCGGTGATCATGGATTCCTTCACGAGTGATGTGAAAAAAAAAGCTGAAACAAAACTGAAGAGACGCACCTGTTATTGAACACGCACGCAGTAAAGTGTAACGAACTTCTAATTCTGTGCGTTTTTTGCTAAAAAAAAATTATTGCTCCGAGTCTTTATTACAACCAACAAAAATGATCGTTATTGTAGTTCAAAAGAGTAAACGTAACAGTCGAAGCTGACTCGAGATGAAAAAAAACCTGCGAAGTTGCATGTCATCCGTCTCCGTCTCAGCAAGTAGACCTTTAAAGCTGGAATAATGAGTGGATTGAGAAGGCGCTTTCAGTCGGCAAGAGAGAGGAACAGCCTAACATGGATGGAAATGTATTGGCAAAGAGGATTGTATGCATCGCAGTCAGGGAGAGAGCTACTAACAGGGCCATTCCACCGAATGGGTGCCATTTGCTTCCAAAACTCTTAAAAAAAAAAAATTCATTTTCTACCTTTTTTAAAGACTGAATCTAGTAATACACATATTTAACTATTCAAAATCTATATTGGTCCATCTCAGGTAACTTTATTTAATATTTTACACAATTTTTAAGAGAAGATGGATGTATTTTTCTCAGTCCTGTTACCAAAACTCTAATGTCTTTTAAAAAGCATGTTTAAAAATATATCAACAAATTCCTTCATTTTCCCCTCAGGCAGGTGTTTATTTTAAAGAAATTGTTGGTTTCATGATCAAAAAATATTATTTTTTATCATAAAAATCACTATTTATCTACACAAGGTGTATTTTTCTGAAGTACACAAACTCATTTTTTTCATTTTAATGGCGACTCAAACCCTCAAGCTTATCAATTTTCTGTGATGCAATTTATTAAATAATGGGCTAAATTATGGATCAAACTTAATTAAAAAAAATAATGGTTTAACTTTATTTTTTAAAGAAAAAACTATTCAGTAACAGGAATGAAATGGGTAACAGGAGTGAGTATCCATTATACTGGTATACAGGTTTGACAACACAAGTGAGGTATTAATGCCTGCACTGATATAATGAAAGTGTTGAACATTGACTTGTGAGCTGACCTCACTGCTAAAAAAGGCCAAATCATGTTTCTATTTAAATCTAGTGGTCTGCAGAGGTTTTTGTTAGGGTTATGTTTAGGAGTAGAGGATGGGTTATAAGATAAGATATAAATAATGAAAAAAAATATAAATATTAAATAAAAATTGATATTAAAAATAATAAACTTAAATAATATATTTTTAGATTTTCTTTGAATATTGTTTTCTTATAGCGCAGCCCACAAATGCCATTCCATAAATGAGTCTAATACATAATTGCCACAGGACAGAAATTTCAAGTACATTTTCTGTCATACTTGCAGGAATGCAATATAAAACAATAATGCAGGAACAACCATAGGTTTTCTCTGGGCAAAAGCATTGTCTCAGTGTGGATAGAAGGCCAAAACTTTGAGAAAAAGATGCCTTTTCAAATGTATTTATCTAGATTAATATGGATGTAGCCTAATATTTACATGAATAAATCAGATGACACTACTCATTCCTGTTACTATTACTCAGTTTCTATATATAAGTATAGGATATATGAGTGTATGAGTAACAGGACTGAAAGTAACAGGATTGAGATTTTAGGATAAAATTAGCAAATACATATAATCTAGCCACATGGAGTACATGCTAATATTATGAGAATACTCAGCAAATTATAGTGATTCACCACAGATTTGTATTTTTAAAATAAACAAGTAACATCTAAGAAATAATTTAGGTAACAGGAAAGTATATTTATAATGACGCACCCAGCCACCGTTACAATATCATCAAATATACAGAAAAGAAAATAAGACCACATGTTTCCGATCATTTCATTGCCTTCAGAAGATCCAGATGTTGCAATATTATGTTGAAAATGTGTCTTGTGGAATTTACTCAGTTTTTTAGAGGGGGAATATGTTAGGGTAACAGGACTGAGTGAAAACCTGGGGACACGACTAAAATGTGTATTTTATCCAAAATATTATAAATTTATTTTGAAAAAAATTTATTTAAAGCACAGATGGGATATGGAGGTACACAAAAATGCAAAATAAAAATTATTTCTGAAGGATTTTAAACATTATATTTAATGTTAAAATGTAGCGTTAGACACTGGGGACATGCACAAATGCTATATTTTCAGTGTTTTAGGTAGTTTTAAATAATTTGTTTAATTATATATTTTAAATTTGCAGTTAGATTAATGTGCAGGTCACTTTGCTTAATAATAAAATGTATTTTATAGTTAATTTTTATGCATGTTTGTACCTATAATGTCCTGGGGACACAAATGGCACCCATTCGGTGGAATGGCCCAACAGTAGTTAAGGCAAAAGGGTTTTGTTTTTTTCGCAACTTGTTCATTGACTTAATAGCGTTTGCTGTGCAATAGCCTATGTGCCGATCGGGACGGGTGCAGTCGGGTCTGTGTCTTCCCAGCCGGGTTCGGGTCCAACTTTTGAATAATGGTCGGATCCGGGTAGTACATTTAAGGCATTTCTCGGGTCTGCACGGGTTCGGGTCCCACTTTCAAATAAAATACGGGTCCGGGTCGGTTCCGTGCAGCATATTTACGGGTCTCTTCGGGTTCGGGTACGAATTTTTGGACCCGTGAAGACCTCTACCCCACACACACCAGAAGTGAGCCACATTACGACGAGTTCCTCTGCTTTAATTACTGCAGATGAGATAAGTGAGAACGTGGCAGTAGCTTAAGCAGGAACAGATTAGAATATCATCATTATGACTCACCTGCTCCTTCTGGGTCTTGACTGGGTCCCAGAAGTCCACTGCAATCGTTATAGTACAGTTATGCAATCAGCCTAGGCTTATTGACTTGGTGTTTTGTGTCTAAATGATTTGGTAAGTTATTTCCAAGTCATGAATTAACTGTAGTGAAAGCAATCCCCTACAAATTTGTCACTGTCTGTGACTCTGTAACTGCTCATTCATAGCGTTTTAGGGCTCATCTCAGTCCTGCCCCCAGATGGCGCTAATTGCTTAATTTTCATTGTAAAATATCACATCCACTATTCTGTTGCATAATCATCCACTTACACATTAATATACAATCCAGTCTAAATGGCAAAAAGACTAAAAGGGCGAATATTGGTTACGAAATAGATTGTTTTCCTAGCAATCTTAATGTTAATTATTACAAGGCTTGAGTTCATATATGATCTATATATGAAGTTTATTTGCAAAAACAGATAACTCAGTTTTTTTAAATTTTCAAAAATCATGTTTTTATTATGTTATCATGTTTTTATTGTGTTTTATTGTGTTAGTTATTTTTTAACCTAATCAAAATAACCCAACTGCAGTTTGATTGAGATTAATTGGAATGCACAATGAAAAAAACATGATTTCTGAAAATAGTTAAAAACGGAGTTATCTGTTTTTGCAAATGAACTCTTCATATATTACTCTGCTCCAAACGTGTATGAATCTTTCTCTTTCAGGCAACAACATGAATCTGTACAATGTAATGAGGTGTTCAAGCTTCAAAAACATAAAAAAAGTACCATAAAAGTAATCCATAAGACAAGTCAACCTGTTACATTTCTTAGACACAGAGTTCCTTTCTAGACCTCCATTACAGTTAGCTCAGTGTGAAGCCACATTTAAAACAAATTAGCAGTTCTCTGATGACCATCAGTACGCTGTCGATACAAAGCCACTTTTTCTGCCGTGCTCTGCCGATTCACATAAATGAGAAACTGGATTCCTTGAGTCTCTGAGGATAAGACCACTGGGTTTAAATAAATACTTCCCTCAGTAACTCAATACTAACCACAGGAGAAATAATTTCAAGCACGGTTTCAAAGGGCTTTTCCTCTATCTGATACACTCAGCTGTGAAATATGAAAGCGGTATGATCCAAAGCTCCAACAATAAAGTAACAACCAAGCACTACTGTGATTTCAGGCAACTAAAATTTATTAATCTTTAAAGATTTTCTTCAGTTAGAGGCACTTGAAATTATGAAAAATGATACTTCTTCAAATTATTTTCTAAATACACTAAATAACAGCAGTTTTATATCAATTCCAGCATAGCATATCTCACACTGGGAGGATTTTCATCCCTGCAATAGATTTCAATGACATGGATCATTGTCAATGTACGATGCAGTTAGTGCAACATTCAGTCTGTCCTGTTGCTTTTTGGGAATATGTGTGAGTGTGGATATATGTGCCTGTGTGTGTGTGTGTGTGTGTGTGTGTGTGTGTATGTATGTGTGTGTGTGTGTGTGTGTGTGTGTGTTTGTGTCTGTCTGTGTGTGTGTGTGTGTGTCAAGGAAGTATCTGAAGTTGTTTAGCAGCCCTGGTTCTGGTGTAGCTCAGGTTTCAGTGAGGCTGAATGATTGGCACATCAATAAAGGATTGTAGGAGCTCTTCGCAGTGACACTGTGGTGTAGGTGGCTTTGAAGATGCACATCCTCTATGTGCATGAGTTCTTCATTGAAATGCATTTGTTGCCATTGATCTGAGATGAGTGATCCCGATATACTGTAAGGCACAATCATTACAGAAAAATGTGGACACCCTAAATCTAATATCAGATTAGATAGATGTAACTTTTTGTTCTGTGCGTTCTTTATATTTAAAGGACATCCAAAAATAATAATGAGGGTTTTAGGTTCACTTGTGTTTCATAAAGAGCGTTTGCATACTCTGTTTATCATAACGCATTGCTTTATAGAGAATGACTTTTAAAGATGCAACTTTTCTGTTTTAGTGTGCAAACAGTTAGCTAACTGTCACGAATCCGGTCTATGAACTTCCGTTCACTCACCACCAGAGGTCACGCACTTTCCATATTGACTCTCACTCTCGCTCACACTACACAGGCTGTTACACTTACACTGGACTTCAGTTCCCACAATCCATTTCACTCTGATTACGCACACGGCTGCAGCCAGGGGCGGACTGGGGCCAAAAAGTGGCCCTGGACTTTTTGGCACAGAGCGGCCCACCAAACCCGGTCCGCAACACACCGCACCACACCATAAATGAGTGGCATACTTCTTTACATTACAATTGGTCTTTTCTGGTGTACATGGCAAATAGTAAATCATTTTAAAGAATTTTTACGAGGGACAGTTTAATATCACTAAAGTTAAATACCTATATAATCAGTCCATATGACACAATGCTCTGGTATCGTCTAGAAGACTTGAATAGTGCAGAATGCGGACTGTTTTTATGGTGCCTTTCTATTGGTCATATACAGTATTTGTCCTTTTGCAGAAGCTTGACATCTATCATTTTAAGGAATAGAGCTCCAATTGTGGAAAAGAGTATACAAATTATTTTGATGATGAAAAATACAGTAAACAGTACTGTGGAATATATAATGTTACAATTTAAAATAGCTCTCCTTTATGTGAATATATAGTAAAATATTTATATAATTAATTTATATTATAATTGATTGCTGTGATCAAAGCTGTATTTTCAGCATCATTACTCCAGTCATCAGTGTCACATGATCCTTCAGAAATCATGCTAATATGCTGATTTGCTGAATATTATTATTATTATTGTTATTATATTATTATTTCTGATTATTAGCAATATTGAAAACTGTTGTGCTACTTCATATTTTTTTGTGGAAAATGTGATACCATTCAGTCTTGGGTAAGATTAAAAAATATATTATAAAATATTTTTCTTCAACAATGTTGCATTAAATCAAAGATTATAGAATACAAAAAGGGACTTTGATTAAATTGATTTAAGTGACAGTAAAGATATTTGAAGAGTTTATTTGTAAAAACAGATAACTCATTTTTTTTATTTATTTATTATGTTATCATGTCTTTGTGTTTTATTGTGTTAGTTAGCTGTTTTTTAATAGTTATTTTTTAACCTAGTCAAAATAACCCAACTGCAGTTTGATTGAGATTAACTGGAATGCACAATGAAAAACATGATTTCTGAGAATTGTTAAAAACGGAGTTATCTGTTTTTGCAAATTAACTCTTAATTTACACATTACGAAGTACTTATATTACAAATAAATGCTGTTCTTTAACTGAGAACCATTATACCAATAATAAACCATTATTAATAATTGATCAAAAATAATAACTGATAATAATTAAGCAGCAAATTAAGCAGCATTAGAATGATTTCTGAAGGGACTCTGAAGACTAGAGTAATGACGCTGAAAATTCAGTTTTGATCACAGCAATAAATTACATTTTAAAACATCCTAAATAGAAAACCCCTATTTAAGTGTAATATTTCATAATATTATTGTTTTACTGTATTTTTGATCAAATAAATTAAATCTTCTTTCAAATAAATAAATAAATAGAAAGCCTTTCAAACTTTTAACCACCAGTATGTATATAAAATAAGCTAATGCATGTGAATAAGCAAATTATATTTTTATTAATATAAATCACTTTCCTATGCACAGCACTCGAAAGCAAAAGTGTTCAGATTTACAATGTTCTAGAGTAAGATTGAGAATGATTTTTATAGATTTTTAAACATTTTCTTAGACACGTGAAATCACCTATATAGAGCCTATATAGAGATATATTAACTCTTATCTCATGTCTGCTGAAAACTGCTATGTTATGTAGCCTACATTGTGACAAATAACGTAATGGCATTAAAGTTTGCATAGTTTGCATTCCTGAAAATTAATGTCTGATCGTCTAATTGTTTTTATTTTATTTGTATTTTTTATTTTTTTTTATCGTAAACGGTTGGCAAATATTGCTGAATTGTTTAGCTGCTTACATCTTACCTCAGCTCGCATTCAAGTCGCGCGCAACTCAGCGTCTGTGAACAGTAAATCCCGCCTTCTACACTTTGATTGGCTATTTCAAACATTTTGACATTGACGAGCGCTTTTGAGCCGCTGCACTGATCCGGAGCACGCTAAATTAATTAGAAATGAAGTGGGCTGTGCGGCTCGGGCCATTCGTCTGGGCCGATGGAAGGGTATACGTACATTTACTACAATCCATTTTATATATACGTATATTACTCAAAGGGCCAGCCCACCGGGAAAACTCCCGGTGCTCCAGATGGCCAGTCCGCCACTGGCTGCAGCCAATCACACTCTCTACATAGGCCATGGACTTCCTCTCTCTCACTGCCGAGTATTGTTCAGCGTATATCACTCTTCTAGCGATAGCTACTTTATGGAGCCAGTTCCCGGTCTAGTTATAGTTTTTAGTTTCTAGTTTAGTCTAGTCTAGTCTTGCCTTGCTTCTTTTCCTGTGTGAAGATCCTTGCCTGTGTATTTCGGATTGCCCTATCGTCTTGCCGCTTGGACTCTGTTTGCCCCTGTCTGGACTATTGTTTTTGTTTACGGATTACCCCTTTTGTCGAGCCCTCTGGATTCTGTTCGCCGATCGAAGACCCACGCTCGGAATACTCTTGTGTCTTGCCCTCAACATATCTGTTTGTTGGTGTTCGACCCTGCCTGAGTTTTGACTGTTTATGAATAAAGCTTGCACATGGATCCGCACGCCTCATGTCTCGTTCACTCCGTAACACTAACACCCAAAGCAGCATACTATTAGCATGCTTGTTAACACACCACCACTAAAATAATCAAATCAAAAGCTGTAGGGAATAATCTAGATAAACTAGTCAACTTCTCTACTTGACTATGATTGTTGGACAACTATTTCTTTAGTCTCATAGTTTGTATTTACATTTTATTTTATTTTATTTTATTGAAATCTTGAAAAATTTAATATTTCAACAATATTTTAAAATATGTAAAAGTGGATTTAATTTAATTAAATTTAATTTAATTTAATTTAATTTTTACAGAAATTCCTGGACCACCACAAAGTGTAGTATTTTATATATAGAATAGAAATGACCTGGACAGAATGAAATAAAAAGTTACAAAAAATGTATTCTCTAGTTAACTAGATGATTGTTGGACAACTAGTTCTTTAGTGTTTCTCATAGTTTTTATTTTATTTTTTTTTTATTTTTTTTTATTAAACAATTAAAGCAATTCCAAGGCTACTAAAAATTAAAGTATTTTAGATGATTATTGCCATAGAAATACCTGGAAAGAAGGACATTTTAATTTAATTTAATTTAAATTAAGTTAAGTTAATGTTACTAAACAATTACAGAAATTCCAGGACCACCAAAAAGTAAAGTATTTTATATAATTATTGCCATATAAATGGCCTGGTAAGAATGAAATAAACAATTTAAACTGTTTAATTCTCTGATTGTGTCAGGATTATGGACCTGTTTTTGTTGTGGTTTTGCTCCCCATGTGTTCCATGACCCAGTTTTTCCCTCATGTTAATTGTTAATTTGATTCCAGGTGTCCCTCCTTAGTTCCTTGATTGTCCTGTCTTTAAAAGCCCCAGTCCATTCAGTTAGTGTTTGTCGGTCCTTGATTGTCTTCCCTGCCTGTGCTCTGTGTTTCCCCGTTGGCTATTAAAGACTAGTTTTGTGAATTCCTCGTCTCCTCGTTCCTTGCTCCGTGTTCCTGATAACTGTGACAGATTGACTAGATGATTGTTGGATAACTATTTCTTTTATTTAATTTTTTTTTTTTTTTTTGCCATAGAAATGAGCAGGAAATAAGGGAATTTAATTTTATTATTTTACAACAATTCTTGGACTGCCAAATATGAAAGCATTTTACATGAAGAAATTACCTGAAGAGAATGAACTATGTTATAACTGTTGTCATCGGTTTTTGGATAGACACAGAACTTGTTTTACCCACTACCTCTTAAATTTCTATGTAGTAGAGAATCCGAGTCTCTCTAGGGATTTTAAGACCTATATAGTAAGCCACAGGCACATACTATTTGGTACCTACAACTTTTACCTTACAAGAAGGTCTTCTATTTCTGTGGAAGCTCTTCATCTTAAAATTGAAGCAAGGCATTCCCCAAACCCCAGGTGTGCGTTTTTGCGCCAATGCATTGTTAAAGGATCAGCGTGTCATGTAATATTCCCATATAAACTTTAACAGCCAATTAAAAAATATTGGTATAGTAAAATTCGCTAATTCACGAGATCAATACATCCTTTATTAAACCGCTTTGTCGAGTTTAATACATCCTTATGGAGGTGTCGAAATGCTGATCAGTTCATTCACTTCTAAGCACTTAATGGGAGAAGCGTCATACACAGAGGGCAGAGCGTCACGTTATTTAAAGGGGAAGTTCACGCGTTAATGAGTAGCAAAGGATTAAGTAGCTGCATTGATTAATTTTATGCCACTCTCTGATCAGGCTTTTATATGGAGTTTGGGGCAACAAAGGGTTTTATAGGTTTGACTGAAATAATAATGCAATAACTGACACTTTAAATCAATGTTTCAAGCAACAACAACAAAACAATTGAACAAAAAACAGCTGTATAAAAATAGCCATTGATAGTATCTAAACATGTATCCAAATCCAAATGTAATAAAATTAATTTATGTGTGATTTATGTGTAAATTATGTGCATTGTCTTAGCTACTAGGGATTGTTACATAGGGCTATACAGGCATCTAGTGGCAACACAATGATATTACAGATAATAAATTGTGCAAAATGTTTATCTTAAGTCAATTTACAAATAATGCATTCAGATTTGTGGAACTCAATCTCCACAAATTAGTGTCGTTACTATGACAACCAGTTTGAATGTGACAGGAAACTGGTGTCTGAGAATAATAATAATAATAAGAAAAAAAAAAAAAAAAAAAAAAAAATATATATATATATATATATATATATATATATATATATATATATATATATATATAATTTGGGGGGGGGGGGGCAATAGGGATTTCGCCTAGGGCGTCAAATTCGCTAGAAACGGCCCTGTCGAGTGTGATTCTGTCGCTGTTAGACACACTTTCATTTGATTGCATCAGCACGGGTTTGGACTCCTTGTGGTGAGTGGATAAATCCATCACAATAGGATCTCAGCTTTTGGACTGGATAAGTAGAGTCTGAAGGCCACACTGGGGAATCCTTAGGCCGGGCATACTCTGTGAGATTTTCATCTGATTTTGAGGAAGAATTTCAGCTTTGTGATTAGCCTCTCCTGACTGGCAATCGGATGGTTGGAGGATTTTCTGGCATGCCAGAAATTTTAGTCGCCCTTCATAAGGGTATTGTATAAGTGAAGCGGAGCTATGACACGACTGCCCTAAATTCAGTGTTTTTTTTCCCTCACAGCTTGTAGATGTTAATAAAACACAACCTAATAAATAACATTTCAAAACACCTCATCTTATGGAAAGTTTTTGCTGGGATGAAACACCTCAAATGTGTGAAATTCAGCACCAGTTCTGGTATGTTGAGGTGTTCTAATACACATCATAAGACTCTGATTCTAATTTCCATTACTTAGACATAAGCTTCATTGTTAAGGGTTGTAGCTTTTCCAAGTGACTTTGGCATGATATATGAGCAGGCATTTTGTGGTTAGCCTTGAGAAGGCATCATTGTTTTTGCCTTAATGACAGGCCAGTGCTGTCTTATATTAAAGAGCTGTTGCCTGTGGTAATTAATCATGTTGTTTATTAGCAGGGCTGGCATTTTCCATACATCTGAAATAGGCATCTACATGACATTGACAATAAACTCTAAAACTGTAAATCTTCATGTCATCTAACAGTTTCATAGCATACATTTCAACAACATTTACATTTAGTCATTTAGCAGATGCTTTTATCCAAATCGACTTACAAATGAGGACAATAGAAGCAATCAAAACCAACAAAAGAGCAACAATATGCAAGCGCTATGACAAGTCTCGGTTAGCCTAACGCAGTACATGTAGCAAGTTTTTTTTGTTTTTGTTTTTTAAGAAAACAAGTAGATAGAATAGAAAAAAAGAAAGCTAGTGTTAGAGGGTCAGATAGATACAAAAAAGGACTAATAAATACAAAGAAGACAGATAGATAAAACAGAATTAGAGTAGAGAGTGCTAGAGTTAGAGGGTCAAATAAAGATGGAAGAGATGTGTTTTTAGATGATTCTTGAAGATGGCTAAGGACTCAGCTGCTGGGATTGAGTTGGGCAGGTCATTCCACCAGGAGGGAACAGTTAATGAAAAAGTCAGTGAAAGGCCTCTTTGGGACACACTATTGCAGTGTTGCACACAGTGTCCTGCAGACGTTATTTCCAACCCTAATTAAAAATACCTGTCTGTAATTTAGCAATTCTGAACACTTTGATTATCTTGTTCTGTTTGGTAAGGGTTGGAACTAAAGTCTGCAGGACACTACAGTTGAAGAGTCCTGCTTAAAACCTCAGTCCTGGAAGGATGAAACAGAACATTATTTATTTATTCATTCAATATTTTTGGTAACACTTTATATTAGGGTCTCTTAGTTGCTTATTAGCATGCGTATTACTAGAATATTAGCCATTTATTAGTAGTAATTAAGCACATATTAATGCCTTATTCTACATGACCTTATTCTACATCCCTAATCCTACCCAATACCTAAACTTAACAACTACCTTACTATTAATTATTATTAGCAGCAAATTAGGAATTTATTGAGGGAAAAGTCGTAGATAATAGTGAATAAGTGTTCCCTATTCTAAAGTGTTACCATATTTTTTTGGGCACACTTTATTTTAAGGTCCAATTCCCCCTATTAACAAACCATTAACTATGACTTTAGCATCAATAAACTTCTAATTTGCTGCTTATTAATAGTTATTAAGGTTACGGTAGTTGTTAAGTTTAGGTATTGGGTAGGATTAGAAATGTAGAACATGGTCATGTAGAATAAATGCTTTATAAGCACTAATACACAGCCAATATGTTAATAATGTAATTAATACTGAGATTGGTTCCTATACTAAAGTCCCTATACTATACCATTTTTTTTTTTACTTTAGGGCTTTGAAACTTTAGAAAAATTAAATATATTTTTATAAGTATCTTTCTGTATCATCACAAAAGTGGCTTACAGTGTTTAAATCAAGCTTAATAACAAAATACGAAAAATGCTCATCCTGTCAAGAGCAAATACATAACGGTATATGAAAAGTCCTTCATTCTTATATGATATAATATTAGTTATATATTTTTGAAAATATATTTTTAAAACATGTAATTACTTTTTTTTAAATCATATTTTTACAGTTTACTCTTAAAGATAAAAGTCCAAATGTGCACAAGTTTTTTGAGGCACACACACATAAACCTCCCTCACTAAATAATTTAAAACAAAATATTCTTGATTTGCTCAAACTGTGGTTGAAAAACTGCATAACAGGGTGGACAACAAATTAACCAAAAAACTGAAAGTGCAATATTAGCTTATAACATTTTAACAATTAAATAACTTTCACCATATTAATATTATTTAAGACATTTCTTGGAAGTAAACCTAAATCAAGTCTAGCTGAGACTGTGTTGCTGATTATTATTGGTGATTCACTCAGATCACTGTGCCACAAAATCTCTCTGGACTATCTCTTTCATTTCAATGCAAAACTGTAGTATTCAGTGTCCAGTATGACAAGTGACTTCATTGTGAAGTGATTTGGGGAGACCCTCTGTGTGTTTGTGACTGTAGAGCAGCCCCCCCATCCTCAGAGCAAAAGAGGGAGTGCAATGTTATACTTAGAAAGCCAAGCACCATCCCTCTCCTGAGCTCACACTCCCCCTTCACCATCCACACTACAAGACGAGCAGAGAGAGACGAGGAGAAGATACATCTAATATGTTCTGAAGCTGGATATCTCTTTTGCTTTTAAATGTGTATGGTCATATTTGCTCCGGTAAGTCCTGGCTTCACAATCTCTGTATGTCTCATAGCATCCATCAGGTGTTACACAGTTATTTATTCATAGAGTTAAACTGACTTAATATTAATAATCTTCTATGGTAGTTTTTCTTGTAAGATGTGGGATTTTTTTGTGGTGCAGTTTCTTCAAAAGCAACAGTAAGACTGCAGATCTCCCAACATCCCATTCATTGGAGACCTTTTAGGTGCTAACATTTGCTCTCATCAATCGACTGAATCATCTGTAATTCAGAATGAGTGAAATGTCTATTTCTGTTAGCTTATGAATGAGTCATTATTCACGATCAATGAAATGCGGTGCAAAAAAGCGATTTGGTTTCCAGTGTTCCTCACATATTGGATGTTTAGAGGTCCTTGGATTCACACTGTATCTATGCCATTGTGAGCTTTTTTAGGTTTACTAGAAACTAAAAAAGCAAGAATTTCTGTAGTTGAATAGATTGTAGTGATTAGGTTGAGGAGGTTCACTGCATATTATGTTACTATGGAGACATTCTGGCTATTAATTGTGGAAGGTATCATGTCTGAAACCTGTATCCTGAAGAGACTTAAAGTAATAAGCTAGAATGTAAAACTGTTAAAAAATAGACTGATAAAGGAGTGAATATATGAAAAAGTTGAGCAGGCTTTAAAGTTCAAGATGAATAGATATAATGTACTCCAGAAGAGCTTCTGAAGTCTGAAAAACTGTCCCTTAAATTTAGTTTTTCCAACATTTTCTGTGCTGATTTTGTGGAAAATCTGTAAAATGTATTTATGTATTTTATACACTACCATTTAAATATACAAATCAATCATTCAAAGGTTTGGTGTCAGTAATAATTATTAATGTTTTTGAAGGAAAGAAAGTATTTGATCAAAAATACTGTAGAAACAGTGATATTGTGAAAAATGTTGACAATTTAAAATAACTCTTTTTTTATTCACAGTATAATGTGTGATGGCAAAACCTCAGCAGCCATTACTCTAGTCTTCAGTGTCACGTGATCCTTCAGAAATCATTCTAATATGCTGATTTGATGCTTAAGAAACATTTCATATTAACATTTCTTATTTCAACATTATATGTAGAAAGCAGTTCTGCTTATTATTCTTTTGTGCAAACTGTCTGTACATTTTTCCAGAATTCTTTGATAATTAGATAGCTTAAAAGAATATCATTTATCTGAAATAGAAACCTTTTGTAACATTATTAATGTCTTTACTGTCACTTTTGGTCAATATAATGTGTCCTTCAAAAAAAAATTTTGGACAGGACTGCCTATTCGGGGAAACCTGTCTAAAACAGATTCTATTTTTGCAATTTCTTTTCGTGTTAGTAAATTTTTTAGGAAAAAAAGTTTGTATTCTGGTTGTTCTTTTTGTATTATCATTGTTACATTGCCAGACACTGTCATTGAATCATTAATGTCCTTCAGCCACAGAATACTTTGAATACTATTACTAAATAAATAAATACATTTTGAGCACTATATTGATCATTGCACTTTCATTCTTTCTACTCTCAGGGAACCATGGTTACATACGTAACCTGAGACGTTTCCTTTCGAGGGAACTTCGAACTGCGTCCTCTAGGGGTCGCTATGGGGAACGGAATACCCATGCCGCCATGCTGAGGGGAGTGCAAGCCAAGCACAAAAGGCGAGCACTAAGTACCAACTCTACCCGGCTAAGGGAGTTGCCCCTGGGACGGTTAGACACTGTCAGTGACATTATCCCCTACGGCCAAAGACCCGAGCTACATACCCTGACTTACCTGTTAAGGACCGGGACTCCCGGACCCAGGGTAGAGCTCGAAGGCTTAGAATCAAAGGAAAGATTCCTTTAAGGGAATACGGCCAAGTGCCTAGGATAGTAGCTAGGTCCTGGCCTGTCACCCAGGGGCTACCGCTTGCTCTGCATGAGCTAAATGAGGGAACTGTCTCAACAGACCCTTGGTAGCAACACCCTGTTCAAGTCAGTATCACTGTGATACATAGGCAGAGTGGGGCCCAAGGCGAAACCGGGGCCTGACCAACTCAAAGAAAAGGGCACAAAGCCACAGCGCGTAACCCCTACCGTACAGGATTTTAGAAAGAACGCAAAACACTTGATGTGCGATCTCACCACGTGGATTTTTAGAAAGTGCACAGAGACTAGCGTGCGCACTTACCATAATATGGATAGTAAACACCGTTCTAGGGAATCATCGAGGCTGTTATTACCACAAGCGAGCGACTTAACAGGGAGGCAGAGAGAGGCCTAACAACCTGAAGTTTCTGACTCAGAGCTCTGGGGAGCGGAGAACTTAACTCTCAGCACGAGAGGGAACTCAGATGCTCAGAAGGGAGCGGCATGCTCAGGTAACCCTCTATGGTGAGGGGAGCAATGCTAGCTCGACCGACCAGGAGAGCACCTGAGGCCGCTGAATCACAGCCCTCGGAAGGGAGCAGCATGCTCATAGGTGACCCTCTATGGTGAGGGGAGCAATGCTGGCTCTACCAACAAGGAGAGCAACCTCTGAATCATAGAGCTCCGGGAAGCGGAGAGCTCCACTCTCAGCATGAGAGGGAACTCAACCGCTCAGAAGGGAGCGGCATGCTCATAGGTGACCCTCTATGGTGAGGGGAGCCATGCTAGCTCGACCGACAAGGCGAGCAACCTAATAGGGAGGCAAAGAGAGGCCTAGCAACCTGCTAGCTCTGCTGACACGGAGCTCAGATAAAAGGGCAACCTATCACCAAGCTCTGGGGAGCGGAGAGCTCAACTCTCCGCATGAGAGGGAACTCAGATGCCCAGAAAGGAGCGGCATGCTCATAGGTGACCCTCTATGTTGAGGGGAGCAATGCTAGCTCGACCAACAAGGAGCTGTAGGCTGCTGATGACAGAGCTCTGGAGAGCGGAGGACTCAACCCTCAGCAAGAGAGGTTGAACTCAGATGCTCAGAAGGGAGCGGCATGCTCATAGGTGACCCTCTATGGTGAGGGGAGCAATGCTGGCTCAACCAATCAGGAGAGCATGAGGCTGCTGTGACAGCTCCGGAGAGCGGAGAACTCAACTCTCAGCACGAGAGGGAACTCAGACGCTCAGAAGGGAGCAGCATGCTCATAGGTGACCCTCTATGGTGAGGGGAGCAATGCTAGCCACTGCCTGAAACCTCGGTAAGCCCTCCAGAGCCACAATCCTAGCAGGGGAACACTCTAGGCAAGGCTCAGGGAGATTGCTACTTAAAAAAAACCCGAAAGGGGAGCAGTCCCTGATCTAGCACATAGATATCCTCAGATAGCCATGCACCTTCTTCAATAAGAGGCGTCCCCTGCCAAGAAACTGATAGTAAAAAGACCCGCAGGTCCTGGAATTGCAGTGCTGGAGACCTGATGACCAAGGAGGCTCCCACAGAAACCTACGACTGGGCCACACGATCCAGGGGTATGCGGCCTGGGAACAGGGCTCTCATCCTAGCCTGGATCTAGTATCGATGAGTGAGGTCATCACTGCACTGAGTCGAAAGCAAGAGGTGAAACACACCAAACGACAGGTCCCTTAGAAATACTGCAAAGGATGGCTACACAATACCAGTGAACCGTAGAACTGGATCGTACTCACCCATCCATGGTTCCTGTGCATGAGATCAGTCCCGGAGGCGAAGTCCAAAGAGTCAGGTCCGGAACATCAGTAAGGTAGTTTCTATGAAACATAGAACTTAACCAAAACATCATTAGTCCAGCATATAGACTGTAATGTTTTTAAAACGCAGGTTTCTAGGTTCCCACCTAACCTCGGTCAGGTGGAGTTAACGTTGGCTGCAGGGGAATTAGAAAGGGGAAGATGAGGGCAGATGACAGGCCCCCCGAGGGAAGGGAGTAGATGTTCAAGTCTTACTCTGGTCCGGACGAGAGCGGTGAGAACGCCTCATCTGCATCACCTCCCTCAGGTCTTGCCTACCTCTCTTTGACCCGCGCCTTCCTCTAGCCCTACCCACAGGCGGGGGAGGGGCACGAGCCGCGACACTAGCCTTCTGTGCCCATCTCTGATCCCCAGACGGAGATGGGCCAGGACCCCTGCATTGTTCGGGCTCAGACCTGGACCTTCTTGGAATGAAGGTTTTAAAGGCCGCTGAGCACGCCTTCGCCTCCCTAAACTTCTCGACCACCGTCTTTACGGAGGTACCGAAAAGCTCGAAAGGGGAAACTGTAGCATCGAGAAGAAAGTCCTTCTCTTTCTTCCCAATATCTGCCAGATTCAACCACAGATGTCTCTCCGTTATCACCATGGCACACCTGCCCATAGCAGTGGCGGCCTGCTTAGTGGCACGGAGAGCCAAATCCGTGGTGCGGCGCTTGCTCAGCTACTTCATCAGGTGACAAGCCCTTACCCTTATCCAGGTCTTTCAGCAGATCAGCCTGGTATGCCTGAAGCACCGCCATCGTGTGCAACGAAGCGACAGCCTGACCTGCTGCTGCGTACTTTTGAAGGGGCTTAGATGGCAAGGAGGGAGCCTTGAGAGAGGATGTCTCTAGCTGGCTAGCGTCTCTTCCACAGGGTGCATCCCTCATAGCCGTTTCCATGCATCCGCTTAATGTCAGCATAACTGGTATGCTGAAACCTATGGATGCGAGAGGAAAACAGGTTTAAAACTTTTTTTTTTTTTACCCCGCGGCGCCGCCATCTTGGCCCGCTTCCACGGCAAGTCAAGCCTCGCCGTGGCGCGTTCCATAACCTCCAACAACTCGTCATACGCAGGGCAGGAGGATTGCGAGGGCTCAGTCTCAACTTCTTCGCCCTCAGACATCTCCTGCTCTTCCTGGGCATAACCCAGCAGAGCCCTAGTCGCTGGATCAGATGATGTCAGAGAGATCGCATCATCATCATCCAGCAACTCACCCTCGTTCATGGTCGACGAGCGCGAGAAGGAAAGCCCCCTTTCTAACTCATCAGCCAGATCTGCCTGCGAGCCCCACGAGCTCATTTCCCTCCGTGCCTCGGCAACAGTGGGTCTTGAACCGCGGGAAGCAGATGGCTGCCCCTCCTTCCTCGAAAAGAGAGACAGACGAGAGCGGAGCTTTCTCATAGAAAAAAGCTCACAGTGCACGCAGATTGCCCCCTCGATGACATCGCGTGCGTGCTCCTCGCCCAAACAAAAGATGCAAAGATCGTGTGTGTCATCAGGTGTCAAATAACGAGGACATGGATGCAACATCTCTTAAACGCCTTGCTAGTGCTCGCCATAGTAACAGTAGAAAATCGTTCTTACCATTAGAATGCATTAGAAAGGGAATTTGCATTTCCCGCAAATTAATATATTTTTAATTAATAACTTGGCCTATATTTTCATAAATTGATGAGAAACAATAATGTCATAATTCTCACAGCCTAACTGTTGTGCTTGTTATATTCCATCAGCTTTTTGCCATATTTGCATTTGCAACATGTGGAGGCTACTCTGGGCAACTGCGGGTTAGTGTGGACTGCATCAACAAGTCCGACAGCAACCTCAGTATTGGCATCAACTTTGCTTACCCATTCAGGTAAGGCTAATTTAAAGCACCCCTGCATATTCTCTGCAGAGCAATGGATATGGAGAAAGATAATTACCTGGCTTTAATTCAATACTCTAATACGCAGGAGCATTTGATTATGTGGTAATGGTTTCATCTTTATATTCTCTGTGTGCCGTCAGTTACAAGATTTGTCTCTTGGCGAGCACAGTTGGATTCAGTGTTTTAAATGGAAACATAAATCGTAGCATCAGAACTATTTTCTTTAATTAATTGATTGTGCTAATTGGGCAGATGTTCAGGTTCAGTATAATATGTATAATTCACCTTTAATACACCTCTGTTGCTATGTCTTTCATTCTGTCATGTTTTAATCATATTGATTTGTACACACCCACACACACACACACATATATACAGTATTAATTCTAAATTATTTCAATTAAATTTCATCTAAAATGAATTAAAATTCCATGCATTTAAAACAAAATAGGATTTTATTTTTAATTATTTCATTTTGTGATATTTTGTATACGATATACAATGGAGATTTAAAATTTAAAAAAGGAGAAAATACTGATTCAGTTTATTTAGTAAATCAGTGAATCTAAGTGCATTCAGTGCTTTCATAACCCAAATGCATGTATATAACTGTTGATTATCAGATAACCAATTGACAAATTAATCAGTTTTTCATATTTCCAATGGCCTTTGTCTGTGTGAATGAATTAATGGTTGATTAGAAGATTTAGAAGTATAAGCCATATCTTCTATTTCAAGTACCTCACAGTATTTATAGCTTTGTCTTAAATATAAATTTTGTTTAGCAATTTCAGAGATGAGAAATTCTTTCTGAGAGACAGAAACACGCTCACTCATTTGTACTCAATAAATGAGTTGACACATACACTAGAATCATGCAGCAGATCCTGTCTTCATTGTTATCCATTGTGGTAACAGAGTTTAAGTCATACACTGTCAATTTAAAGAACGGAAGCCAATAGAGTTCTGTAGTGAATCACCACTATAACTGAAAATGTTTTTGACAGACTGGAATTCTTTTTTAGTCTCAAATAATATGTGTCCAAGTTGTTGTTGTTGTTAACCCTAAAAGGTCAAGCACATACACAAGATTCCCACAACAATGTGATGCTTTGAAGTAGCCCTCAGGTCTCACTGTATTCAGTAGAGCTGGGCTTCATAGTTATCAAAGGAAGACAAGGCAGAAATAGAAAAGAACTAAAATAACCTTATGACAGAAACTATCTTATTATCCAGTGTTAGTTAGTAAATGCTGACACTGAAAAATACCTAATCTAACTGCAAATTGTATTAAAAAGTACCGTGTTTTTGTGCTTTACATGAAACAGGTTGAACAGGGTGGAATTTGACGTGCCGATGTGTGATGGAAGGAGACAAGAGCGGCTTTACCTGATCGGAGACTTTTCCTCCTCAGCAGAGTTCTTTGTCACCATTGCTGTCTTTTCCTTTCTGTACTCCCTGCTGGCCACTGTGGTCTACATCTTTTTCCAGAACAAGTACCGTGAAAACAACCGTGGACCTCTTATTGTGAGCCCTGGTGTTATTTCAGACAAGCTAAATGCTTGAATCTCTTTCAAAGCCTTGCTATTAGAGAAGAATAATAAACAAGACATGAGCATACTTAGCATACTGTAATTCATTCATGCATGCAAATCATAGTAATTGAGAATATAGCTTTTATTGTGTAATTCTTTCAATGATAAAATAGTTCTTGAAATTAGCAACAGAGTTTGACCGAAATACATGTAACATGCTTTCTTGATGCTCCCCAGGACTTCATAGTGACCGTGGTGTTCTCATTTATGTGGCTAGTGAGTTCATCTGCCTGGGCAAAAGGTCTTTCAGATGTAAAGGTGGCGACTGATCCAGATGAGGTGGTTCTGCTCATGTCTGCATGTAAGGTGCAGACCAACAAGTGCAGCTCAGTGTACGGACCCAGATGGTCTGGCCTGAACACATCTGTGGTAAGGCATTAGTTTCTCAGATTAGACCACTCTAGCCACATATATTACTTGTATTTGGGTGTCTAATCTTTCATTTACAACCCTTAAAGGGATAGTTCACCCAAAAAAGGAAAATTACTCACCCTCAAGTCATCATCCTAGGTGTATATGACTTTCTTCTTTATGACGAATACAATCGGCGTTATATAAAAAAATGTCCTGGCTCTTCCAAGCTTTATAATGGCAGTGAACGGGGGTCAAGATTTTAAAGCCCAAAAAAGTTAATCCATCATAAAAAGTGCTCCACACAGTTCCAGGGGGTTAATAAAGCCCTTCTGAAGTGAATACTACATCCTACGTCATCCGCTGGAACGCCACTCTCTCGTGAGCGCACATACGACAGTTATCGGAAACTAGAGATTATGGTTTATAAAGTTTTAAATGTGGATATTTTTCTTATACAAATGCATCGATTTACTGCAGAAGGCCTTTATTAACACCCGGAGCCGTGTGGAGCACTTTTTATGATGGATGGATGCACTTTTTGGGCTTTAAAATCTCGACCCCCATTCACTGTCCTAAAGCTTGGAAGAGACAGGACATGCTTTAATATAACTCTGATTGTATCCATCTGAAAGAAGAAAGTCACATACACCTAGGAGGATGGCTTGAGGGTGAGTAAAACATGGGGTAATTTTCATTTTTGGATGAACTATTCATTAACAGGCACAAAAATAAATCTAACTATACTGTGTGTATAAATGCATGTATAAATGGTGGGAAGTTGTGGCCTAATGGTTAGAGAGTCGGGCTCGTAACCCAAAGGTCGCGGGTTGGAGTCTCGGTCCGGCAGGAATTGTAGGTGGGGGGAGTGAATGTACAGCGCTCTCTCCACCCTCAATACCAGGACTGAGGTGTCCTTGAGCAAGGCACGAACCCCCAACTGCTCCCCGGGCGCCGCAGCATAAATGGCTGCCCACTGCTCCGGGTGTGTGTTCACGGTGTGTGTGTGTTCACTGCTGTGTGTGTGCACGCCGGATGGGTTAAATGCAGAGCACAAATTCCGAGTATGGGTCACCATACTTGGCCATATGTCACGTCACTGTACTGTATGTGTTAAAATATTTTATATATGTCATGACTCATGACTGATTTTAACATAATTATAAGAAATATTTTTTGAGAACCAAATCAGCATATGGCTCAAGGCTTATGTGATAAATATTTTAAAATACTTTAAATATTGAATAAATGTATTTATACAAATATTTTAAAATGTATTATAATATGCAATATTTAAAATTAATTTTTTAAAACATTTAATAAATTAATACATTTTAATAACATTTGAATATTTCATATTTTGTAGAACTGCTGAAGTTCTTAGATTTTTGTTGTTTATCGATTCATCACGGCATTTTTCCCACAGGTATTTGGTTATTTGAACTTCGTACTGTGGGCTGGAAACATCTGGTTTGTGTTTAAAGAGACAGGATGGCACAAGGGAGGTGCAAGGTACCCTGCCTCGTCCTCAGAAAAACAAACCACAGCCTTCAACCAGCAGGTCTACAACCAGGGAAGCTTTGATCAGTCAGGAGGTGCTTTTACTGGAACGGGAGACTTCGCCCAATCAGAGTACAGCCAGGTGGGAAATTATGGTGGGGCCATCTCCTACACCAATCAGTAACGCCCTCTGCCTCTTTGTAATCCCCTAACAAAGGGGACCCATTTCTAAGGGCAAAGTTCAACACTGAGCACAAGAGATGAAGGAAAAGATTAGTTTAACAGATAGATTAAAATGCATCCTTTATTTCTTATTATATACTGTAAATAAATGCTTTTTTTTTAGAATACTAATACGTTTTTAAAATAAATGACAGGGATCCTCAGATGTATTGTATGATTTTTGATTTTAACATTTACATTTATACATTTAGCAGACACTTTTATCCAAAGCGACTTACATTGCATTCAAGTTACAGTTGTTGTTTTTTTACATTTTATCAGCTCTTGCTTTCCCTGGGAATCGAACCCATGATATTGGCGTTGCTAGCGCCATGCTCTACTATTTGAGCTACAGGAAAGCCCTGCTAAAATACTATTTTAACTGTCAGTAAATGTTACTGAAATATCACTGTTTACTGAACAAAGGCCATTGTATCCAAATGTGAAACTCAGTGCAATAGTTCTTGCAGAGAACTCTGCAAATCCATTGATTTTAATGGAGATGGTGCATCTGAAGGACGAGGAAAAAGGAAGAGTTTACAAAAGTGATATTATATCACTACGACCAAAAGTTTTTAGAGACAGTCCATTTGTACTCTAAATAGTATTTCTGCTTCATTTGAAACTGAACCGACTCTTTCCACAACTTTAAAATGATTCCTATTTGTCAAATGCTCCATCAGAGCTTTTTCAAGTGTTAAGGTGGCCATAAAGTCAACATGAATTGATTTTTCAACCTATTTCACTTCCATAATGTGACATATTTGGAGCCATAACGAATATGAATTTGCTAAAACAATAGCTATTCAGTCAATGGTTAACACCATACACTATTCATCGCTACAGGAAAGTCGTTTCAGAGGCAGAACAAATTATAACCTTTTCATTAAAGGTTACAAAGAGAAACTTTTTTCAAGCTGTTATTTTAAGTAACATTCACAGATGAATCATCCAGTAAGAGCATGAATGTGCATTAAGAAAGATTTCATGTCGACTTCTAAAGAAACAGTTTACCCAAAAACGTTACCCAAAATTTGCCCGAAAATTTCTCATCCTCAGGCCATCCAAGATGTAGATGATTTTGTTTTGTTACTGGAACAGATTTTGGGAAATTTAGCATTATTTAGTAGTGAATGGGTGCCATCACAATGAGATTTCAAACAGCAGATAAAAACATCACAGTAATCAAAAAGTAATCCACACAACTCCAGTCCGTCAATTAACGTCTTGTGAACGTCTATCCACCATACTGCTTTTTCTAGCGAAAAAGTCGTCTATTCTGAATCAGGAGAAAAATGCACAGATTAAGCACTGTTTACAAGTGAAAACAAAATGAAACAAATACGTTGGTGGATTTTGATGTGGGAGGATAATATGTGATGGATTTTTCACTGGAGAAAGTGTTATTATGGATTATGGACTGGTATTTTGACCAGAAGCGACGGTGTAAAGTTAAAACAGTTTAATGATGGCTTTATTTCTTACTTACACAATGTTAATTAATGGACTGGAGTCCTGTGGATAACTTGTAAATTATTGTGATGTTTTTATGAGCAGTTTGGACTCTTATTCTGACGGCACTCATTCACTGCAGAGGATCCATTGGTGAGCAAGTGATGTAATGCTAAATTTCTTCACAACTTTTCTGATCGAGAAACAAACTCTTCTACATCTTGGATTGCCTGAGTGTGAGTACATTTTCTGAAATTTTTCAATTTTGGGTGAACTGTTCCTTTTAAGTGTACCTGTCCTAATGGTGATCACCTAAAGTAGGTGATGCAGGTGTTTGTAATTTACAGTATACAGGTGCATCTCAATAAATTAGAATGTTGTGGAAAAGTTCATTTATTTCAGTATTTCAACTCAAATTGTGAAACTTGTGTATTAAATAAATTCAGTGCACACAGACTGAAGTAGTTTAAGTTTTTGGTTCTTTTAATTGTGATGATTTAGGCTCACATTTAACAAAAATCTCAACAAATTAGAATATGGTGACATGCCAATCAGCTAATCAACTCAAAACACCTGCAAAGGTTTCCTGAGCCTTCAAAATGGTCTCTCAGTTTGGTTCACTAGGCTACACAATCATGGGGAAGACTGCTGATCTGACAGTTGTCCAGAAGACAATCATTGACACCCTTCACAAGGAGGGTAAGCCACAAACATTCATTGCCAAAGAAGCTGGCTGTTCACAGAGTGCTGTATCCAAGCATGTTAACAGAAAGTTGAGTGGAAGGAAAAAGTGTGGAAGAAAAAGATGCACAACCAACCGAGAGAACCGCAGCCTTATGAGGATTGTCAAGCAAAATCGATTCAAGAATCTGGGTGAACTTCACAAGGAATGGACTGAGGCTGGTGTCAAGGCATCAAGAGCCACCACACACAGACGTGTCAAGGAATTTGGCTACAGTTGTCATATTCCTCTTGTTAAGCCACTCCTGAACCACAGACAACATCAGAGGGGTCTTACCTGGGCTAAGGAGAAGAAGAACTGGACTGTTGCCCAGTGGTCCGAAGTCCTCTTTTCAGATGAGAGCAAGTTTTGTATTTCATTTGGAAACCAAAGTCCTAGAGTCTGGAGGAAGGGTGGAGAAGCTCATAGCCCAAGTTGCATGAAGTCCAGTGTTAAGTTTCCACAGTCTGTGATGATTTGGGGTGCAATGTCATCTGCTGGTGTTGGTCCATTGTGTTTTTTGAAAACCAACGTCACTGCACCCGTTTACCAAGAAAGTTTGGAGCACTTCATGCTTCCTTCTGCTGACCAGCTTTTTAAATATGCTGATTTCATTTTCCAGCAGGATTTGGTACCTGCCCACACTGCCAAAAGCACCAAAAATGACCATGGTGTTGGTGTGCTTGACTGGCCAGCAAACTCACCAGACCTGAACCGGTATTGTCAAGAGGAAAATGAGCAACAAGAGACCAAAAAATGCAGATGAGCTGAAGGCCACTGTCAAAGAAACCTGGGCTTCCATACCACCTCAGCAGTGCCACAAACTGATCACCTCCATGCCACGCCGAATTGAGGCAGTAATTAAAGCAAAAGGAGCCCCTACCAAGTATTGAGTACATATGTGAAGTTATTAACGTAATTTCGGGAGGAGAACGCCCATCTAATCTTCCAATTAACATCCAAGTATAAAAGTCAGCCTCTTACCACTTCCGTTGCTAGTTCTTTCAGCATTTCTTTCGGCATTTGTCCCCGCCCTGTCCCGTGAACAGCGTCCCAACCCGACGAACTCCAGCACTTAACATCTAACGAACTATGCTCCGCAAAGACGGTCTTAATCCGGTTCCTCTTTCAATTTATAACAAGGGTAATCCAGCATGCAACGACCTCCTGCAGATCTGCCCAGCTATCTCCATCGAACACGCTTCTCCCGCCCGGGTAGGCACCCGTGCACCCAGCAGTTTCAGTTCCTAACATTACTCATGCCAGGCAAACCACCTTCATCCCGAATCTAACGTTACCATTCTTAAAATAGGAATGCAGACAGTCAGTTGTTTGAGGCACGCTCGCCGCCCAAAGTTATTTTCCCACAAACACAAACAGAATTGCTCACCAGATGCTTATCTGTCGCCGCTCTGAGCGATTCTCCTTCATATCCGAAAGCATTTTAATGGTCTGTTGCCTAAGCGGTATTCCTATGTGTAATCTTATTGAATATGTATCATCGTGTACGTGCATGCCTCAGCGTTCGTGCGCTCTACAGCGTACGGTAATATCATCAATCTGGGGTGAACGATCCAATCCAAATGCGCTTTAATTGTTAAACAGTTGCCGATTGGTCCCTACATATCGTTCCCTCTCACTCTATCCTAGATCAAGTTCTTTTTCAAATGATGTTTTCAACCATCATTGCGATGCGACCAGATCCCAGAAGTCTCAGCTCTAGACAATAGCATGTTTTAGCACTCCGTTAACTTTTCACAAGAACTATAAATCACTTTATATTGTGCATAGGCTTGTTTGAATTGAGATTATCTGCTTAAATATCGTCATGTGATTTACTATGCCTTACTAATGTTTCACAAGCTAATGTTTCACAAGTTATAATCTAAAACATTGCACAAAGCATACTGTTTACATCTTCGTAAGTGGCGCTGCAGTGCCCTGTTTACTCGAAACAGCCGCTGCAATGCCCTGCTCAACTAGATGCTGTCACCGCAGCTCTGTGCTCAATCTGATACTGCCGCTGCAGTGCCCTGCTTAACTAGATGCTGCCGCCGCAGCTCTGGGCTCAATCTGAGACTGCCGCTGCAGTGCCCCGCTCATTTGACACCACCATTGCAGTACCCTGCTCATTTGATACCGCCGCTGCGGTGCCCTGCTCATTTGATACTGCCGCTGCAGTGCCGCTCCATTTGATACCGCCGCTGCGGTGCCCTGCTCATTTGATACCGCTGCTGCAGTGCTCTGCTCATTTGATACCGCCGCTGCGGTGCCCTGCTCATTTGATACCGCCGCTGCAGTGCTCTGCTCATTTGATACCGCCGCTGCAGTGCTCTGCTCATTTGATACTGCCGCTGCAGTGCCGCTCCATTTGATACCGCCGCTGCAGTGCTCTGCTCATTTGATACCGCCGCTGCAGTGCCCTGCTCATTTGATACCGCCGCTGCGGTGCCCTGCTCATTTGATACCGCCGCTGCGGTGCCCTGCTCATTTGATACCGCCGCTGCGGTGCCCTGCTCATTTGATACTACCGCTGCAGTGCCGCTGCAGTGCCGCTTCATTTGATACTGCTGCCGCAGTGCCTTTTTTGGGGGGCTTCTGAATGTTCGAATAATTGTTGATTCCCTAAGAGGACATCACCCTTTTAAATCAGTAACTCTCGCTCGCTGTCCGATTTGGCATGCATGTTTTGGGGGGCTATCGGGGCTCGCATAGAATGGTCTCTCTGAGCCCTCCATTGTAGACATCAAGCCAAATCTGTTTACCATTAATGCTAAGATTATATGGGCACACGAACTCGTGAAGTGAAGTTATTAACGTAATTTCGGGAGGAGTACGCCCATCTAATCTTCCAATTAACATCCAATAAAAGTCAGCCTCTTACCACTTCCGTTGTTAGTTCTTTCAGCATCCTTCCTCCTCCCCATCTCCTCCTTTTTATGCATATTTATTTATTCATGCATTTATCTATCTATCTATCTATCTATCTATCTATCTATCTATCTATCTATCTATCTATCTATCTATCTATCTATCTATCTATCTATCTATCTGTCTATGGGGGGCTATCGGGGCTTGCGCAGAATGGTCTCTCTGAGCCCTCCATTGCAGACATCAAGCCAAATCTGTTTACCATTAATGCTAAGATTATATGGGCACACGAACTTGTGAAACAATAAATTAACATACTTTCCAGAAGGCCAACAATTCACAAAAAAAAAAAAATTATTGGTTTTATGAAGTATTCTAATTTGTTGAGATTCGGTGGGTTTTTGTTAAATGTGAGCCTAAATCATCACAATTAAAAGAACCAAAGACTTAAACTACTTCAGTCTGTGTGCATTGAATATATTTAATACACGAGTTTCACCATTTGAGTTGAATTACTGAAATAAATTAACTTTTCCACGACATTCTAATTTATTGAGATGTACCTGTTTAACAGAGATTCATTTGTCGGTATAGATGTTAGATTACTGTTTGTCCGGTTTCTGGATTTCTTATCTCCAGAATAATGTCATGCCAGTGCTTGTTGGTTTGGTGTATGCACTATTGTGTTTCCACATTTATATGACTCTTTAATGTTTGCATTGTATTGTATTGATGAACTGCATGAATTTGTGCCATATTAACCTTTTTCAGTTTCAGTTTATATATAATTTCTCTCCTAACTAACAGGGCCATATTGTCTATTCTGTGACCTTTATTATGATTTATTGTGATTGAAACACAATCAATACTTAATTTTCTTACTTTCTTGTGTATTTTCTGATTCCTTATGTTCCTTTTAAATGCATGAGGCTTTGTTAACCACAAAGACTATAAAGCAAGACAAAAAAAAAAAACATTCCAGTACATGTTAAAGTTCTTGCTCTGGTTGCTGTTGCATTTCAATGTGAATGAGTTTCTGTCTTGATATTTGCATTTTTGATCAGTGAGTGTGAATGCTTTAATGCATTTAATGTGCAAAGCCAATAAACATATTGTACATTCCTCTAGACTGAACGTAATGCGGAGTTTTCTGTTCTAGGAACCGTCATCGTATTGATGAATCCTCAGTCCACAACAATGAATCAGCTGTTTCAATAATATGGAGTAATTCATAGGAATGTGATGACTGTCTGACTGCCATTAAGTTAATAGACAAAGCCAGTAATCAGATCTAAATTTATCAGGAGCAGACAATTGCTCAGGCAGTGCAGTATACAAGTCTCCTACAATATCTTATTTCTCATTGACCTTGCTTATATAAGATTTGTGATGACAGTTCTTATCTTATGTCTATACAGACATTGACATTCAAAACTAAACCTATGCTGAGCATATTGAAAATTTGACAACTTGTGACTATACAGTCTTCTAAAAAAAAAAAAAGAAACAAAAATAATAATAATACACACACACACACACACACACATCTAGTGGACACTGTTATATGTCAGTGACCCTGCTATCAAGTAGTAAAAAAGCAAATTGGGAAGTTTACTTGCAGGCTGCAACATTTCAAGCTCAGAAATGCAACTTATTCAGAGATACAACTGGCAAAGCTCAGGTACTTCACATAGTGAAATGTGAGTGTCATTGTTCACTGGACTACCTTATTGGGTGAGTGCATCACCAATAGCGGGTCATTCTGACCTAGTCCTGATCTAATTTTCCTATATTACAGCACAATGCACCTCAGTGCTGTTACCATAGCGATGGCAAGATGTGTCACGGCATGTTATAGTCGCTCTCAGGGAGACAAGCTTTGTCTTTCAGAAAGGAAGAATAGGACTACCTGGAGTCGCATTTACTGCTAGAAAGATAGATTAGTTTTGTGACCTCTGGGCATTTAAAATGCTTTAAAAACTAACTGTGACTGCAAAAAAAAAAAAATCGTAGTGGAGCTTTAACACATTTCTATCAGAGTATGTAGTTTATCTCAGGATGCAAATGCAGTTTTTCACACTGTGTTAGTATTCTAGTGGCAAACATGACTTTTTGTTTGACTGTGTGTTCCTCAAGAGGAAATAATGGTCACCTTTGACCGGTAATGACACTGACACATTGTAAAATGAGGAAACATTATCTATGTTCACCTTTTCTGATTGGCCCAAACCTGTATGAATTTCTTTATTTTGCTGAACACAAAGGGATATTTTTTGAAGATTGTTTGTAACCAAACAATTGACTTCAATAGCATTTTTTCCCCATAATATGGAAGTCAGGTCCATCAACTGTTTGGTTATCAATTTTCTCCAAAATATCTTCTTTTATGTTCAACTTGATGTAAATTATGACAGAATTTTCATTTTTGGGTGAACTTGCCGTTTTATGATGGATTATAGATGGATTATTTTGTCCAGAAGCAATGGTCACACGTTTCTTACAAACATGCAGCTTTCCACTTCACAAGACATCAGTTAATGGATTGATTTTGAGTAGATTACTTGTGGATTATTGTGATGTTTTTATCAGCTGTTTGGACTCTCATTCTGACGGCACCCATTCACTGCAGAGTAAATGATTGGGGAGCAAGTGATGTAATGCTAAATTTCTCCATATCTGTTCTGATGAAGAAACAAATTCATCTACATCTTGAATGGCCTGAGAGCTAGTGCATTTTCAGCAAATTTTCATTTTGGGGTGAACGATTCCTTTAACACATCCAACAGCCTGCATGGCCTAAATGATAAGTCATTTCAGAAAGTTATTATATTTACACCAAGGTTTACAAAAAACTTTTTTAATTCACTGATGAATTATCCACAATAATATCCTAATGGTGATCACCTACAGCGGAGTACTGTAGGTGATGCAGTTGTTTGTAATGTACAGTAACTAACAGAGATTTCTGTTTTCATCTGTAACTAGATGTTAGTGGCAAACATGGATTTTTGTGTGCCTGTATGCCCATCAAGAGGAAATAATGGTCTCCATTGACCAAGAATGACACTGACACATAGTAAAATGGGGAACAATATCCGTGTTTCCATACTATTTCTGACTGGCCCATTATCATCGAAGCCCTCGGCCAAAACGTCAAGCAAAGGCATCCCTCATGACAATGAGAGTATGCTGGGAAAGTTTTGTTTACTCGAAGAGACAAAATTCTCCCTGTTTATCCATTCAATCTGAGTCTGAGTCATCTGGCTCCCATGTGTCTTCCGAGTCTTCCTGAGAGCTGATCTCCATTTCCTTAGGGCAAAAGGAATTTGGCTGCCATAGACATTTTAAATCAGGAACCCAATTAGAAGCACTGCAGCTGACTGCTGGGACTCCATTAGATTATTGATAGGATGTGGCAGAATGTGTAATACTCTACTGTTCTTCACATCTCGCTGTGTGCTTTCAGAGCTGCACAGCTCAGCTGTAATTAGTCAGTGGAAATAATCAGATATCATGCACAGGGGAAGCCTTTACCTGTGTTGAATAAACCAGATAATAGAGATGTGGCTCTTACAGTGATATTGCAGATGAGACAATATTGTTCAATATATATATATATATATATATATATATATATATTTTTTTTTTTTTGTGAGATAAACAAAAACAAATGTGCAGTCTCTGTCTGTCTGTTACAGAAAAGAGTCTTTAGTATTTTTTATGGTTCCTTAAAATTAAAAATATTTTCAGGCTCTTAATGCATCGTGTTTCCTTCTGGAGCATCAGTGAATGTTTGAACCTTCTTTAATAGTTGTGTTTGAGTCCATCAATTGTCCTCAGTGTGAAAAGATGGATCTCAAAATCATACAGTCACTGCTGGAAAGGGTTCAAATATGCAAAAATGCTGGAAAACTGCAGAATCTACAGAACGTGGAGGATTTGTCTGAAGAACAGTGCTCAGTTCAACTGTTCAGAACAAACAAGGGGCTCATGAACAACCAACACAAAACAAAAGAACAGTCGTGGATCATCCAGGTAACCTCACACAGTATTAAGAACCAAGGGTTCCCAAACTTTTGAATGGGGTTATTTTAATAATGTCAGCTATTTATTGTCTTGTGGACTAAATGTAAACATCTCTTATGTAAAATATCTTACTCAAGACAGTACTAAATAAAAAATAACGTGCATTTTCTATGATATCTCTTATTTTGTTAAAATTACTCACATTTTCACAGATTCTGCAAGGGGTTCACAAACTTTCAAGCAGTACTGTATATATATACAATTTTTCCCATTAAATATGTTTCTAAAAGTGCTGTTAACATGAAATTTTCAACAGATGTCGGTAACAACCCAAGTAATCCATATATACAAAGAAAACAAAACGAATAAGTTCAGAAATTAAGTTATGTGTAATAAAATGGAATGACACAGGGAAAATGTATTGAACACATGTAAGGGAGGTGCAAAAAGGCATGGAAAGCCAAGACTCCAGCTGAAATCTATCAGTAACTAGAAAGCAATCCTGCCCCTATAGTCAGTGGACATTAATATTAGCTGGTTCAGTCCTAACACCTACAGTACCAGGATGATGAAAATAGAAAATAAGAACTAAAGATCAGAGTTCATAGAAGAGGCCCACAGAACCTTCAAGATTTGAAGACTCTGTGGAAGAATGGGCCAAAATCACTCCTGAGCAATGCATGCGAATAGTTTCTCCAAACAGGAGGCTTCTTGAAGCTGTCATTATCAACAAAGGCTTTTATACAAAGTATTAAATAAATTTCATTTCACTTTTCCCTGTGTCATTCCATTTTATTACACATAATCTAATTTCTGAAATTATTTGTTTTGTTTTATTTGTATGTATGGATTACTTTGGTGTTACCGACATCTGGTGAAAATTTCATGTTAGCAGCACTTTTAGAAACATATTTACTGGGGAAAATGGTGACGTGTTCAATACTTATTTTACCCGCTGTATATATATAATGCAATTTTGCATTAAGTAAATTTGAATGCATTCCTAACTAGTTTTAAAACCCATTTATATTGCCAATTTTTTTTCTTAGATGCACCCAGTATTGGTGATTTGGAAGGGTAAAATCCATTGTGATGATGTTGTATTACAGAAGTGTTAATATGCCAAATGTGACCTTGTAACCTTTAAAATACTACAGTTTTGCTTAGACTCCAGAATTGATTAGCTCTGATTCAAATGGTAAATAAGGACATTTGTGATTTTTGTAAGTATTCTCTCATTCCTCTAGTGCAGTTGCAGTCACATTAGTTTTGCATTGTGTCAGAGAATCTGAATTGAGGGCACAACACAAATGACCTTAGTGCATGTGTTGTCTTTCAGTGTGCACCACTATGCTGCTGAGTAAAACAACCCCAAACTGTATTCTGAGCATGAATTAAGATGCAAAGACCAGAAAAGATGGATGATCTTTCCACTAACATGCTATTTGAAACCTTTAAAATACAAAATGCATGCCAAAAGCACCGTAGTTATATAATATAATATAATTAGATGTTAGGCCTAAATTAATTTCTAACAGCTAAACTTGACCTTCAGGTTAAAACATGCAGTATGCTTTTATAATTGCATTACTTCTGGTTGATAAATTGACTCCACGCTACTCTTCTGTCTTGAGTGTGAGCTCTGTGAATGACAACAGCGACGCAGGCACGCAGCTCTTCCTTCACTTCACTCCTGGCCTATACATCAGTTCTGATCTGCTGTCAGAGATGTAGAGTACATAAAAACAGCCCCAGTGTCCACACTGTTCCTTCACTGCACGTCTGAAAACATCAAACTCACTCAGACACTGCACTTCAGAGTCCTCCTGCAAGATTTGCTAACATTGACCTTCTGCTTATGAGGGAGATTTTGCATTTCTGAGCGTTTAATACTTGTCATTAATAATATAAGTAGATTTTAATAAGTATTACTTAAACATTTTGGATAGATATATATATATATAGATAGATAGATAGATAGATAGATAGATAGATAGATAGATAGAACTTGGATAGATAGGCTCACGCTGAACTTCCGTTTATGAGGGAGATTTGCAGTTCTGAGCATTTAACCCTTGTCATCAATACTAAAAGTAGGTTTTAATAAGTATTACTTAACCATTTAGGATAGACAGATAGATATCCTAAGGACTTTTACTTAAAAGGCATGTAGTTTTAGTGAGTCGTGTTCCTTATTGTAGCAGCAGCGACATCTGCTGGTTTATGTACTTTACTCACGAACAAAATTCCTCCTATTTTGCTTAAAAAGTGTGGTTGTGCTATACTTCTTTAAAATAAATATAGTTCCAAACATAGGTTCGGGAGGACCCTAATCATTCATCGCTTCGAGCATTCTCTACCATTAAACATTTTTGAACAGTAAGATTTATGTTTTTAAAAAAGCCTCTTCTGCTCACCAACCCTGCATTTATTTGACCCAAAGTACAGCAAAAACAGTACAATTTTGAAATATTTTTACTGTTTTCTATTTGAATATATTTTAAAATGTAATTTATTCCTGTGATTCCAAAGCTGAATTTTTAGCATCATTAGAATGCTTCAGAAATCATTCTAATATTCTGATTTGGTGCTCAGAAAACATTTATTACTATTATAATGTTGAAAACAGCTGAGTATAATTTTTTCAGGTTTCTTTGATGAATAGAAAGTTCAGAAGAACAGCATTTATCTCAAATAGAAATCTTTTGTCACATTATAAATGCCTTCATCGTCACTCTTGATCAATTTAAAGCATCCTTGCTAAATAAAAATATTAATTTCTATACTTACTCTTAATTTATATACTGTATATATATACTGTATATATATATATATATACCTTTTTATAATCTGAAGAACCTTCTTTCGCCACAAAGAACCTTTTGTGAAACAGAAAGGTTCTTCAGATATTAAAGGTTCTTTATGAAACCATTTAGACAAAAAGATTCTTCTAGGTTCACCTTTATTTTTAAGAGTGTACAAGTGCATCTCAATAAATTAGAATATCGTGAAAAAGTTAATTTTTTTCTTGTAAGTTATTTCAAAAAGTGAAACTTTCATATATTTTAGATTCATTACATGTAAAGTAAAACATTTCAAAAGTTTTTTTTGTTTTAATTTTGATGATTAGAGCTTAACTCATGAAAGTCAAAAATCAGTATCTCAAAATATTATAATATTTACATTTGAGTTTCAATTAATGACCATCCCTACAGTATAAATTCCGGGTATCTCTTGTTCTTTGAAACCACAATAATGGAGAAGACTGCTGACTTGGCAATGATCCAGAAGACGAACATTGACACCCTCCATAAAGAGGGTAAGTCACAGAGGGTCATTACTGAAAGGTGTGGCTGTTTACAGAGTGCTGTATCAAAGCATATTAAATGCAAAGTTGACTGGAAGGAAGAATTTGGGTAGGAAAAGGTGCACAAGCAACAGGGATGACCGCAAGCTTGAGAATACAGTCAAGCAAAGCTGATTCAAACACTTGGGAGAGCTTCACAAGGAGTGGACTGAAGCTGGAGTCAGTGCATCAAAAGTCACCACGCTCAGACGTCTTCAGGAAAAGGGCTACCAAGACACTTCTGAACCAGAGACAACGTCAGAAGCATCTTACCTGGGCTGTGGAGAAAAAGAACTGGACTGTTGCTCAGTGGTCCAAAGTCCTCTTTTCAGATGAAAGTAAATTTTGCATTTCATTTGGAAATCAAGGTCCCAGAGTCTGGAGGAAGAGTGGAGAGGCACAGAATCCATGTTGCTTGAAGTCCAGTGTGAAGTTTCCACAGTCAGTGATGATTTGGGCTGCCATGTCATCTGCTGGTGTTGGTCCACTGTGTTTTCTGAAGTCCACAGTCAACGCAGCCATCTACCAGGAAATTTTATAGCACTTCATGCTTCCTTCTGCTGACAAGCTTTATGGAGATGCTGATTTCATTTTCCAGCAGGACTTGGCACCTGCCCACACTGCCAAAGGTACCAAAAGCTGGTTCAATGACCATGGTGTTACTGTGCTTGATTGGTCAGCAAAATCTATGGGATATTGTCAAGAGGAAGATGAGAGACACCAGACCCAACAATGCAGATGACCTGAAGGCCGCTATCAAAGAAACCTGGGCTTCCATACCACCTCAGCAGTGCCACAAACTGATCACCTCCATGCCACGCCGAATTGAGGCAGTAATTAAAGCAAAAGGAGCCCCTACCAAGTATTGAGTACATATACAGTAAATGAACATACTTTCCAGAAGGCCAACAATTCACTAAAAATTTATTTTTTATTGGTCCTATGAAGTATTCTAATTTGTTGAGATAGTGAATTGGTGGGTTTTTGTTAAATGTGAGCCTAAATCATCACAATTAAAAGAACCAAAGACTTAAACTACTTCAGTCTGTGTGCATTGAATTTATTTAATACACGAGTTTCACACTTTGAGTTGAATTACTGAAATAAATTAACTTTTCCACGACATTCTAATTTATTGAGATGCACCTGTACACTGACTCCAAGCTTTTGAATGGTATAGTGTACAATGTTACAAAAGCTTTTTATTTCAGATAAATGCTGATATTTGGATCTTTCTATTCATAAAATAATCCTGAAAAAATGTACTCAACCGTTTTAAATATTGATAACAATAATTGTTTCTTTAACAGCAAATCAGCATATTAGAATGATTTCTGAAGCATCATGTGGCACTGAAGACTGGAGTAATGATGCTGAAAATGTAGCTTCGATCACATTAATAAATTACTTTTAAAAATATATTTAAATATAAAAGTTATTTAAAATATATTGAAAAAATATATTGTAGTGTATACAAGCAGCAGTCTGCTTCAGCAACAATTCTTCCAGCAATTTTATGGCATTAACAACATTTCACAGTTTACCATTTTTATGTTGTGTCTTCATACAAATTAATTTTGATCTGAACATTTACCTTTTCTGTGAACAAAACCACAGTAAAAGGGTAATCTTTTGGAGACGTTCATAACATTCTCTTTGAACTATGCTCGTTAAGTCACATTAAAAGTAATTTTGTTTATGAAGCCTCTGGATTAAAGGGCATGATATATGATTACTACACATACAGTATTTGTTCAAAGATGTTTTATGTTGTGCTCAAACCTTCACCTAGAAGCGGTCATATGCTAAAATAAAACAACTTTGATTCAGTTTGTAAAGAAATCACTTTAATTCTGTACATCACCAACATCAAAAAAAGAGATTGAATTTAGAGAAGTTCATGAAAAAAAAATTAAATAAAATCAAAATAACAGGATAATCGGTCTCCAGAAAAACTGGAAACATTTTAGTCTAGTCTCCATTTTCCATCAAGCTCTCTTGGGTATCATCACTTTCCATCTTCTCATCATCTAAAAAGATAAAAAAAACACAAATTTAGACCATAACACCGGAAGATGATTATAACCTGATCGGAAATAAAACTAATTGTTGGTAACGGCAAAACAGTTTAGAATCAGTATACATCTGGGTCGTCTAGCCTTTATTCATTTTAACTACTTACTCTCCAAAGTCTGCTGAAGTTCCTGAATGGTGGTGAGAAGGACGTGAAACTGTTTCTTACGAAGTTCCAACTGAGCATTGATAAAAAAAAAGAAGATCTGAGTAAATATTTAAGTGTATGATGGTGTATTTCTACAAAACCATGAAGTAATACCTCATTCCCTTACCTTGTCCTCCACGTTCTCTTTGGTGTGTGAAAGCTGCTGAAGCTCTTTGTCTAAAGCCTCAAGCTGCCTGCAGAAATAAGATCACAAAAACACTTCAATAGCTGGTGGGTCTATATGCACCCCTGCCATAGGGTGTCCTGCTTGTCATTTTATATAAAATATATACAGACACAGTGAACCAAGTAATAAATAAATGACATGCTAATACAGATGTGATTTGACCTAAACATGAATTTCAAACCTACTTCAAGGTCTCATGTCTGTCTGGATGTTGCTTGATAACTCTGGCCAAAGCATCATACTCTATAAATGAGAATTCAATTAGAGAACAGCAGAAAGGAGTGATATAGAAAACAATAAAAGGACAGAATGTCAGCTTTTTCCAAAGAAGCTTTACTGAACCTTGGCGGTTTTTACGAATCCTTTTCGCTCTCTGGATTTCCTTTTTGCACTCTGCAATTTTTTCATGGGCTGAAGTTATACTTTTCTCTATATTGAAGAAAAGAAACAAGAATATTTTGCTAAGTAACTCAATAAATGATAATGATACATTGATACCTGACAAAGTCACACAGGCAAATCAACTGGAGGTCTTACCAATATCTGCATAGATTGCTTCATAATTCTCCATTTCTTTTAGGTTCATGTCATACACAAGCAGGGTTTTCCCCATGGAGAATTCACATTGTGCCAAAGATGTCAACATCCTCTGATACTGTGAGAGCCTGCAGCAACAGAGACAATCAAGTCATTATACATAAGGCTATGGTAACTAATCAGTAGAATAATGTACATCAGAAATTAGAGAGATCACAGATCATAATAATAGTTTAATTACCCTTCCTCTGGTGAGAAATTGGAAGGGCACCATTTGGTAAAGCTCTTCATAAGCACATTAATGCGCCTATCATCTCCAGCTCCATCTCCATCGATTAGAAGACGCTTCCGAATAACCTCATCTGTGAAAAGATACAGACACAGATACCATTTAAGAAGCACTGTTGAAGCTTACTACAAATAAACCACATAAAACAGCTTATGCTATAAAATGTATCGTATCAACAAACATGGCTGGACTATAGTTACAGTTTGAATCTTCTAGCATGTCAAAGTCACAAAACATGGCCAATCTAAATACTATTCACACAAAATAAGTTTGGCAGACTGTATAAAATATATAATAATTTATAAACATACATACAGTCATCTATCTATCTATCCGTGTTTTTTAAATCTTTTTTTTTTTTTACATATTTATATTCCTAATCCCATTCCAAACTAATTTTAGTTACATATGATCGCAGTAACTGAAATAAGATACACAAACAACATTTTATGTGTGTTTTAGAGCATCAGTTTAGCATATCACATGGCTAACTAGCTATAATTCCTCATATTGATCTAATTTTAAGTGAGTTCTTTTAGTTACAAAAATGCATACACCAGGCACCGTTGCAATACACCACACTGATTTGCCACATAAAGAGCAAACACTAAATATACACTAAAACAAACAAATCCTTACCATCAGTGATGCTACCCATTCTCCAAAAGGCACACTGAACTATTCGAAAAAAAACTTTATTGACATGCGCGCACGGACACACAGAGCATCAAAGCCCCGCCTCTGTTGCGAAGCAAACGAGCCGAACCCGCCGACCTCACAGCACGAATCACAGCAATTTCCTAAATTGCAAGGTTTTGTTTAACCATTATTCAAGTCACTAAGAAGTAGTGGGTAAATTGTTCCTACAAACGTTTAAACTATTCGTGTGATTTCCAGAAGTGCTGTATAGGTAGACAGTTCAGTAGTTTTTGACACTGGTGGAAAGTCCGACTCATTTCCGAGAATCGGTTCATTAGAACATCAGATTTGTGAAATAGGCTGTTCTCGGTTCAAAGTGTCGGTTCCAGTTTAACTTATTCACCGAAAGATCCGACTCAAAAGTTGGTCGTTTTTGACAGTAATGGTCTGTGAATCGGTTCATTCAAATCAGTTTATTTTAAAGAACTGTTTCAAAAATAACGAATCAACATTTTATGTTCAGTTCAGTTCATTGTAGCCTTGATTCAGCTCATAAAACAAAGTAATTTAGAACATCAATAATTTTCATTTCATATTATATCCATATCAGCTCAGTTACTGGTTCTTGGCTCATTATTCGAAAGGTTCTCGTTCAACGTGTCGGTTGCACTGCGAGTTGAATCGGTTTAGTGAACCGGTTCAACTTATTCATTGAAGAGATCCGACTCATAAGATTCATAAATCGCTACAGCATTTCCCTAAGGCAAGGGGTTTTTCCACATTAGTCTACTATATCGCCAAAGTCATTTCGAAGTTGTGTGTGGCTCTGATTAGTGTTTTTACTTCTCCGTGTGCAGTGTTGGGCTAGTTACTCAAAGAATGTAATATATTACTCATTACTAGTTTACTCCTTTCAAAAGTAATATTGTTACTTTACTTATTACTTTCTGGCAACAGTAATTAGTTACACTACTAGTTACATTACTTTTTCTTCACGCACCACAGAAGTTGTAACTTCTGTGCTTTCCTGTAGCTCAAATGGTAGAGCATGGCCATGCTAGCAACGCCAAGATCATGGGTTCGATTCCCAGGGAAAGCAAAAGATGATAAAAAAATTTAAAACTGTAACTTGAATGCAATGTAAGTCGCTTTGGATAAAAGCGTCTGTTAAATGCATAAATGTAAATGTAACTGTGTATCTTCCACATAAAATTATTCTAGAATGTTACTAATAACATATTTCTGCCTCATCATTTGATCAAAATCCACACTGGATCGCAGTCAGAAGTTATTACAAACACTCAATATTGATTGATAGTGACATTCAAGTAGAAGTGTTGTATTAATCTCATTAATTATCATGTGTACCTTGAAGCTAATCGTAATTTCTCTGTTTCCCATATACGATTATATTTCATTATGTATTTTATGAAATCACATAAGTTTGTAAGAAACGGTTTCATTTTCCAAAAATATTTTTAATTATAGTATTATAATGTACCACGTGCTGATCAGAGGGATGTAATGCCAATGTGAGTAAAGTAAAGACACAACTTACACAACAGTGTTCAGATCATATTTTGTCTTGACAAAATCAATATAATGCAATATTTCTCTCTGCTGAATGTAAGCTTTTCCATATTTCAAGCTTGCCTGCTGCACTGGGGACATCACATGCATGTGTGAGTCGTGAAAATTATGAAATTAAATCTAGGAATTATTTAAATGTTGGATTTTAAATCAGCGGGGTTGGGGCATCAAAAGTAACTAAGCTGTTTTACGGATGGTAACTGTACTATTATTACTGAAATCTTATTAGTAATTAGTTACACTACTAGTTACTGCAAAAAGTAATATTATTACAGTAACTAGTTACTGCCCAACACTGTCCGTGTGTATGCAATAGCGTTATAGCGAAGTGCAGTAGAAGGCTGTGTTTCAAAACCCACTGAGCCGCCTACCTAGACTGCCTATTTGGGCACCGAGGGCGCGTCTGGAACGCTCGAAAAGCTGTTGCGAAAGCGTCCCGACAGCGCAAACGACTCACCAAAAGGCACAGGAGCGTTACGATAAGTGCGCGAACGACGCCCAGAAATGCTTTCTAGACAGGCAGCGCTCTCGTTTTTGACACACCACCATACTGTCCAGTGACAGGCGTGCTCGGTGCATGCGTGCTGCTGGAGTCAGTCAGTGACGTTCTTGTCCCAGAATGCTGCCTGGTAAACAGACATGGAAGAACCTGGTGAAGACCTCCACAGTCACTGAGCACTGCACTCGCTCTTTGAGCTGATCTTCATTTTCAATACACCCTAAAGCCTGCGCCTTTGTTCTCTCTAGAGCTCAACCGGGACCTCTGAAGTCCAGGGCATTGGTAAGAGAACAATGATGACATCGAGATCAGCTGCTAATGTCTGTTTTGCCAGTTAGCCAGTTGCATGCTACAGCAGCCACCAATGGCTGGCTTCAGCTGCTCTGTTAGCGAGGAAGCTAAACCTGATGTCGTCCCCCTCCCCCTCTTATGTGTGTAACATTTTATTTTGGTGACGTAATACTCAAGTTTACTTTGTTCGCTTCGCTCTATGACAAACCTGCTATGTTTAGTCCTTAGAGAAAAGTTGTTGTGGGAGCCATTCTAATGACTGGTGGATCCTGCCATTATTGCTTTCACTTTCCAAGAGCACTTGCTCATTTGAAGTTACCTAGTAGATGCAAACAAGTGGACAGGGCTAGAAATGATTGGCGCTGTAAGAATAATTTGAATGAGTAAACATTAGCATTGAACACTTGTAAAACATCAAGGACATGACATTTTTGCAAAAGTCTCATGGCTCTCAAAGTTGAAAATGAAACTGTAAACAAAAGGGGGAGAGGAAAATTAGGGCTGTTTACAGAATCTGCTAACCTACTTTTCTTTTTCCCTAGTTGTCTTCACCTAGATTTAAAGTGTTTGTTTTTGTGTATGTGTGTGTTAGGCAAAAAGTTAGCTTTTAAACATATTCAATCGAATCTTATTTTATATGTATATGGTTTGTTTTTTTATGCGATTTTATATATAATAAAATTAATGATTTTAAGATAGTTTTATATAAAAAAATAACAATAGTTTGACTTTCTTCAAATTAAAATCTCATGTTTCATGCAGTACTTCAAAGTTATTGTAATAAACAAGCTTTGTACTCATGGCTTCAGCTGTGCATGCTAAATTTGGAATATTAATTGTTTTTAGTTTAAATCTATGCACCCCCTGTAAGGTGTTGACCAAGAGTGGGTGTTTGGGCTGGAAACTGCAATTCTTGTATTGTTCTGTAGAATGGTAGACGCACCAAAAGGGAAATCTTTGCAACATCTCATCAAAAGTCATAAATCAGACTCCGTTTCTCTCATACAGATGCGTTCATCACTTTCCATTGACAAACAACAGGCTGATAGTCATCCAATTAACATCAGAATGATGCTGTTTGTGTATATCTGTTATTTCCTCTGTGTTTTGAAATTACTCATCATATCAATTATAATTTATTCGGACTTATTCTGAAAATATGTACCAGAAACATTTTTTGATTTACATAAATGGATGAAGTCATGGAGTGCAAATTCTGCTTATTTCATGTTATTCAATAGGTTATGAATTTGATGTTGCACTGAGCATATGCTAGAAAGTCAAAACATTTTCACTGGTTGCTTTATATCCCTGAGACGGATTATCAGGCTGTCAATTGAAGGGCTCTCAGATGGTTAGTCGGGGATAGTCGTTATTGGATTGGATTACTCTGTAGCGATGGGCTCCTCCTCAAGTAGATCTTGAGCTAGTAAAAACTGTTGAGAAGGAAGCCACAGGCCTTGGGTCACAAAAGCTCCTCTGTCAAAAAACAAACGGCTAATTCCCTAAACTGTGATTATTATACACTGAGTATTAAAATAATGCTGCTAACATTAATCTGCCCCTTCATCTGTTTCCTTTCTGCAGATTCCCTCACCAGTTTGGGTGGCAGTCGGGAATCACCATAGCTGATGAGGATCTACTGACTTGACCAGTTTTGTTCCAATTTTTACTTTTGACAAGGTATGAAATAATGATTATATCACTTTAGGTTTATTTTATTAACTTTTGATTAATTTCACAATTTCTAAACATATTCCTTTTTAACAACTCATAATTTTTTAATCCAAAAGAAATAGTTCACCCACAAAATGAATGTACTCACCCTAAGGCCATCCAAATTTGGAGTAATTTAGCTGTCCTTTGCAGCGAATGGGTGCCATCAGAACAAGAAACTTCAGTCAATCAATTAATGTCATGTAAAGAAAAAAGCAGCGTGTTTGTAAGAAACAAATCCATAATTAAGACGTTTTAACTTTAAACTGTTGCTTCTGGGCAAAATCTTAGTACATAATAATGCTTCCTCCAGTGCAAAACTCCACCCCCTGTTGTTCTCTCAAATAAAAAACAGAAACTTATTTATTTAGAACTGTTTTGGACTGTTTTTGCTTGAAACAGTGCTGAGTCTGTGCATATTTCTCTCCTGCTGACAACTTTTTCACTGGAGAAAACAATATTATGGATAGATGACTCATATTTTAGCTAGAAGCAACATTTGGTTAAAAACGTCTTAAAGTGATAGTTCACCCAAAAATTTAAATTCTGTCATTAATTACTCGCCCTCATGTCGTTCCAAACCCGTAAGACCTTTGTTCACCTTCAGATACAAATTAAGATATTTTTAATGAAATCTGAGAGCTCTCTGACCCTCCATAGACAGCAAGGATACTACCACAATCAAGGCACAAAAATGTAGCAAGGACATCTGTAAAATAGTCCATGTGACATCAGGGGTTCAACCGTAATTTTACAAAGCTACAAGAATACTTTTTGTGTGCAAAGAAAACAATAATAACATAATTTATTCAACAATTCTTCTCCCCGAGTTGCCATCTTCTGCCATTTTGGAGAGTGCCCCAGAACGTAATCAATGTAATCAGCATCGTAGAAAGCACGTGCATGCTGAATGTAAACAACGCTGATTACATTGGCTACGTTTACATGCACATTTTTTGGTTCAATCGGACTGAATTCATTCCGATTGATGAATCTGAATGTAGTGTTTACATGAACGCTAAATAAAGTGATCGGGTTGATGTGCACGTTTATATGTCACAGGCTTCAAATCGGAATTGATTTTTTTTCTTTTACATGCGCACACTGCACAAAAATGGAGTTTCTCACTGTTTGCACATAATAACCACTCTCCTACACTGTTTCTTTATTTGTTTTTAACAGCAGAATTTATATTTTTCCATTTCTGGATAAATATATAAACCGCAGTGCCGTGCTGCTCATATTTATCACGCAGAAAAATGCCCCTCCCCACGCACTAAACGGGTTGCCTGTGGATGAGAATCCGAAACAAGGACTGGTGGGAGGTTGTCCTGCTCCACTTCACAGTTGCCGAGTGAAAGGAGAGTTTTATATTGACAGGACACGCATTTATACAACACTTTATTCAAAATGAAGAACTGCTCGTTCCGTACGTCATTACGCTATTTCTGCGTCATTGCACATACGCAGTCCTTTCAGTTTCGGTTTTCAATCCGATCGAGCGTTTACATGCACGCTCAATCGTATTAGAAAAGGAATAAACCACCCCCTCCAATCTGATTGAAATTTCATTCTGATCGAGCTCAGTCGGATCGATTAAGGTGTTTACATGAAGCCTTTTCAGTCCGATTGAGCCGTCAATCCGATTACAAACTGATTATTTGGTTGCATGTAAACATAGCCATTATTGAGTAATGACAGAAGTTTCATTTTTGGGTGAGCTAACCCTTTAATGATGGATTTGTTTCTTGCAAACACAATGCATTTCACAAGCCATTAATTGATGAACTGGAGTCATGTGGATTACTTGTGGATAATTGTGATGTTATTATCAGCTGTTTGAAATCTTAGTCTGATGGCACCCATTCACTGCAGGGGATCCATTGGTGAGCAATTGATGCTAAATTTCTTCTAATCTGTTCCAAATAAGCAAACACAAATCTTGGCTTGCCTGAGGGTGAGGGAATTTTTTTAGCAAATTTTCATTTTTGGGTGGGCTATTCCTTTACTGGGCTATGGTAGTAAATTGTTAGTAGATTCATATTATAAAACTGTAGTCTAAAAACAGTTTAAGGACTAGAATACACTCAAAGAGGGAAAACGGAGTAAATACTATTAATCAAAACATTTTTGCTCTAAATGTTCTGCATATCGTATAGACTGTGTTTAACATAAACACTTTAGGTAATGACTCCATAAAGCACAAATTCGACTTGAAGCTATAATGCATCAGATTAAAAACCGTTTGCCTCTATTATCTGTTCTTATTCTAGATGAATTGGCCCTGACATATTTGATTGTATATGAGACACATTCTTGCAAGTATAGCCTAGAATTTATTTGCCATTGCCTGTGCTCCAAAATGTGATTCATAACATGTGGCTGATCAGAGTACATTAATTTTAGAGCACGCAAAAGTGTGGACATTTTTTTTATACTTAATAACATAGTCTTTAACTATACCTCTAACTTTATCAACCAGATGGTATCTGTGAAAATTTGCAAAGTTTGGTAAAGAATTGCAGCAATAGGTTCGTGCAACTGAGTCAGACTGTTCTTTAGATAAATTACTTGTTGAAAATCTGTCAGATCTAGATATGCTTAATACCAGTGTGAGAAAACAATGCTCAGTGCATCAAATGATTAATCCATGGCTGTCATTAAAATAGCCTGCCAAATGCACTAATGTCTTAACTTTTCTCATTCTTGATTAAAAAAAAAATAATTTAAGTGAACAGATTTGTTTTTCTCTTTGGATAGCCCGATGTAACAAACTGCATGCATTGAAAAAATTACTGAAAGTACTTTGTGTTTTATTTCTGGTCACAAACATAACCAGCAGGATACTACAGAGTCTATTTATTTATCAGTTTGCTGAGTAAGATCCATCAGAATGTTGCAAACAATAATTATTTAATATTTTATTTTACTATCAAGCACTTATTGTCAAAAGGGAATGATGATCCAAGTATAAAAGCATATTTCTTTCGACCTTTACTTTGCTTTTTAATGTAACTATTTATAATGTGAATCAGCCAGAATGGTCATGAGTGTGACCACTGTCATGTTTACATTTAGTGTTACCAAGTTTTAAATGAAAAAGTAATCTTAAAGGGATGGTTCACCCCAAAATGAACATTGAATTATCATTTACTCACCCTTTTTGTTCCAAGCCTGTATAAATTTCTTTCTTCTGTGGAATACAAAATAAGATATTTTGAAGAATGTAACTAAACCATTGACTTACAGATTTTGGGTGAACTATCCATTTAATGATGCAATAATAATAATAGACCATTTAAATATAATCTAAATATATAAATATGTCTCAGATATGGTAGTTGTATCTATATGAATTGTTTTACGTGCTTCCTTTCAGAGGGATAAACTGAAATGAAATGGCTTTGGTCTTGTGACTTTGTACACCCATCATGCAAAAATGATCACATCAATTAAAGACAGTCTGCATTTTGATTTATAGCTGATAACTCTGTATAAAACACACAGACAATATATTTTAGACCCTTCAAGCTAAAAAAAAAACCCACCACATATGTGACCCTGGACCACAAAACCAGTCATAAAGGTAAATTTGTCTAAATTGAGATTTATACATCATCTGAACACTGGATAAATAAGCTTTCCATTGATGTATGGTTTGTTAAGATAGGACAATATTTGGCTGAGACACAACTATTTGAAAATCTGGAATCTGAGGGTGCAAAAAAATCTAAATATTGAGAAAATCGCCTTTAAAGTTGTCCAAATGAGGTTCTTAGCAATACATATTACTAATCAAAAATTAAGTTTTGATATATTTATGGTAGGAAATTTACAAAATATTTTCATGGAACATGATCTTTACTTAATATCTTAATGATTTTTGGCATGAACGAAAAATTTATAATTTTGACCCATACAATGTATTGTTGGCTATCGCTACAAATATACCTGTGCTACTTATGACTGGTTTTGTGCTCCAGGGTCACATATTGGTCAGAAATATTACTAGTAGGATTAAATAGGTTAGCATTTGTTGTAGGTCAGACAAAGTCGTTCAAAGGAGCAGGCATCATTTTTTTCTCAGAAAAAGTATTTATTATCTAGTGGCTGGTTTTCTTTTTTTGTCGACGTCGGTATTAAGAGAATGGGGAGTTCCCAAGACAATTGATTCACCTTTTTTAATCGAAACCTATTAAAATAAACGTTTTTTTTTAATATGTGTGTGACAGTATAATAAGGTAAACATTTCTCCATCCTGATAACGACACTCAAACGTATCCACTGCTGTAAATCCCGGTTTCGTTTCAGAGATAAGGGTCCACTGAACAACATTCCATCGAGCAATTTTAGTCCAAAGAAACAACAACGTTGTAATTTGGATTGTTATTCATTTGTTTACGTCTCATCTCTTGAGGGAGAGTTATTGTTTGTGTCCCCACACGCAGGCGAAGCCCAAATTTCCTCACTATTAAGCACATACGCCTCAGTGAAAGGAAGTTTTGAGGTCGTGCTTAAACTTTTATCTCTGTAATCTGCTCTTAATGTACGTTTCGAGACGCGCCGCCTAGTGCAGCAAGCATCAGGGGGAACCAAAGACGCCCTAGTGAATGAATCGCGTATTCGGCTCAGTGTCATTCATTGAGGGAATCCGCTCGGCCACCTTAAGCGCTCACTGCTGTGTTGTTACATTGTAGCGGAAAGAATGTCGGAAAGGGCCGATGATGACGTCAGGGGGGAGCAGCAGCAGCGCAGAGCGGCCAGGCAGCTGAAGCAGCGGGGAGAAGCCTCCACAGCAATGGCGACTGTTGCGGAGCGCAGATCCCTGCCTAGTCCTGAAATAATGCTGGGACAGCCTTGGAGCAGCTGGGTCGATGCTGTGAAACTCTACGGGAGCGACGGTGAGTTGATCGGCCGCCGTCGGCCATTGCGTTTCAGCGGGCAGCCGCGTCAGATCGCGAGCTTTTGCCCGATTGCGTGCAGTTTTGAAATATTAAGAAACGCGAGAACAAGCCAGCAAGTGTAACTATTTATGTAACGCGATCCAAATTGCTTCCTCAGGTACAGAATTGGAAGAAAGTTTGAAAGAGTGCGGGAAAAATCGCGAAGCCTTGAGACTCTGCAGAGACGGTAAGTAGTGTTGCTTTCTCTGGTCAAAGGTGTGTTTTTGTTTTGGTGCTGTGTGCAGACTTTTCTCGCACCGGCTCGCCGTGAAACAAGTGCAGCTGACTTTTGACAGTTCTACCCATGAAAACTCTGCTATTAAGATAGTTACAAGCGTTTAAAACGAGCTCTTGTATGCGTGTTTACATGGGCTGTTCTGTAGGAACATTAGTTACTATACAGGTCCGAGCTGCATGTTAGAACTTGCGAGTTTGAATTGAAATTAAAAGAAAGTAGCTGAAGTAGAATACATGTTATAATATGCATGTAATTGCCATGCTTAAAATGTTTTAAATGAGTACAAACAGATATATGACATTTGAATAGAAACCTACATGCTTAATATGTTTGGATAAGTCACACGTCATGATACACTAATTGTTTAAATATTAGAATTATGGAATCAAAATCATATGTAGAATTATACATTTTTACTACACAACTCTTTGAAATACTTGACTTTTAATGGTCATTTGCTGCATTTGGTCGTCAAATTGTCAGAGCTGTTGCTGGATAAATAACCACTCATCTGGGAAACTGTTCTGTATCTCAACAAGTAATGCCCATATTTTTGCTCATTTATCCTTGTAATAAGTAGGGAAATATAAACAAAGACAGGTCAGGATTTTCTTTAGTGTTTCTGGACACCTCAGCAACCTTTTTTTAGCTCGTATAATTTAAGCTCAGATCAATATTTCATATATATTTAATAATTATTTGTTAACTAGCTGTTTCACGTCAAAGTCCTCATCACCCTGATTATTTTTAAGTGTATTGTAGTCACACATTTTATGATACACTAAGTGTTTAAATGTCAGAATTATGAAATCTGAATTATATGTAGAATTATACATATTTCTTTCACGACTCTCTGGGATACTTGATTTTTATTGGTCAGTCGTGGTATTCGGTCATCAAATCGTCAGAGCTGTCACACTGTATAAATAGCCACTCATCCGGGAAACTGTTCCATATCTTTACAAGTACACTACTAAAATAATTCAAGTACAAATTCATTGTTTTTAATGTCCATGTATTTGCTTATTTGGTGAGTATCCTTGTAATAAGTAGGGAAGTATAAACATGGACAGGTCAGGATTTTCTTTAGTGTTCCTGGACACCTCAGCGACCTTTTTTAGCTTATATAATTTAAGCTCAGATCAATATTTCATGTATATTTATTAATTATTTGTTAACTAGCTGCTTCACGTCGAAGTGATCACCCTGATTTTATTTTGCGATAATTAACAACCAATTGGATGTTAGCTCTTACTTAGGTTTAAATTAATGTAAGGATAACACTTTAAGTTGTCCTTGTTATATGTACTTAATATTATAATAACAATAAGTTATGCATAATTACATGCAAGTAACCCTAGAATAAACCCTAATCCTAACCGTACCCATATAGTAAGAACATGTAGTTAATTAATATTACACTGTAAAAAGGACACCTTAAAATAAAGTGTATCGAATAAAAGTAACTCAGCTGTATCATTTATGTGTCTAATGGTCAAGGTAGTTGTCGATCAGATTTTTTTAATCCACCTTTTGTAAATTAAATATGTGTAACTAGCATATTAGTAACCCCAACAAAGCAGATTACATTTTACAGTGTCTGTCTGTCATGGGTGTTCTTATGAAGAGCTTAGCTTTATACTTAGTTGCCATGAAGTTTATAAACATGTCATCACCAGGCTTTTTTCTCACTCTTTTTCTGTTAGTATAGGAAGCATACTGCAATACTGTACCTGTCAGGGCATTTATCTAACAGTGCATTTGCATTGACAAACAATAGAGCTATCTTGTGCACCACTGCTCCATTGCACAATTTAGAGTAAATTGGTAACGTCTGGGAAGACCCAAAATCGTCGCACAGGAATCTGTCAGATGTGTCAACCTTAGGGTTACATAAGATGAAAAACAACACCTTTTTGCCTGTACGGACTGAAATCATTGCTGGTTTTATGTTGAGCTTTAATTAGTGTTTTCTATTTAAATTTAGATTTAATTTTAAGCAGATCTGTTCTCAGGTCAAAGTAAAGCCAACGCTTCAAACACATCTTTATTAAGACTTCAGTTTCAGCATTGTCTGTGCTTGAAATATTTATGTGTGAGGATGTATTAAAAGCAGTATATGTTGTGCTGTAGAAATGGACGTTATTGCTTCTATGCCTCAGTTTAAGAGCACTACATGTTATTGTATAGTCAGGACGGAGTGTCCAGCCTGAAGTGCAGGATGATTTGATAAAAAAAGAAAAAAAAAATCCTTAGAACTAGGGGTGCGCCGATCAGATATTCGGTATCGGTATCGCTCCGATACTGGCATTTTCTGCCGGATTGGGTATCGGTCAGACGAGGCCGATCCAAATCCGATATTGTGTGTATACTATTGTGTTATTGTTAAGCCCCACAAAAGCCACAAACACATTATAAAACACCATAAAGTTTTCGCGCACTATATTTCAAGTGTTCTGAAGCCATTACATAGTTTAATGTGAGGTACAGATGAATATTTAAGTTAAGTTTACGTAAACTCTTCTCTCCGCTGCGGCTGTCTGTCATCCTCCATTCAGCGGTCAAACTGCATGTCGAAACCAAACAAAAATACAACAGTCAAACAAATAAATAGGGAACTTTCTTCGGGAGTTGACCTGGCCAAAATAACAAACAAAACTTTCTTACTTTAAAACCTCTTTCCTAAACCCTAACCAAACCTAACCTAGTTTATAATAGTATTTTTGTTATAGATTATAATTATATATGCATTCATTTGTTGTTTTTCTTTACAATAAAGTTGTCTATATTTAGTAGATTGTGAGTAACACAAAAAAAGTAATGATCAGGTCAACACACATTGAGGTATAACAATTCAACACTGATTTAAAAAAAAAAAACTGCCCAGGTATCAGATCGATATCGGTATCGGCAGATACTCAGAATTTTTGGTATCGGATCGGTTCTGAAAAGTGGTATCGAGCCACCCCTACTTAGAACATTCATGTCATTGTATTGATATAATATATTCATAATGATTAAAGGGACAGTTCACTTAAAATTAAAATGTTGTCTTTTATTCACTCTCATGGTGTTCCAAACCTCTATACTTTTTTCTGTAAGATGGAAATTTGACATTCTTTGAAGGATGTTGGTAACCAAACCATTTTGATGACCGTTGACTTGACCATTGATGGAAAAATAAACACCGAGACATTTCTCAAAATATCTTCTATGATGTTCCACAGAAGAAAGTAAATCAGACAGGTTTGATACAACATGAGGGTGAGTAAATAATAGAAAGTTTTTGGGTGAACTGTCATTTTAAAACTTGGTTATCAGCTGAAGCTGAAACAATAGTGAAAACAGACAGGTATATGGAAGAATATTAGGGTTAAAAAGTGAATTTTACGCTTTTACATTTCGGTTTTCTCTGAATGATTAATAGAGATATTGTATTAATAGTAGTTTAGCATTGCCGGCGGCAGACTGAGATGCAAGCCTGTAAGTAAAATGAGTCATACTATTTCCTTATTTAACTCTAATTTTGTCTAAATATTCGGTTTTAGACAGCTCGTTAAAACTAAATTAACAAACTAAAGGTATCCAGCCAAATGCAGTCACTGATTTACACTTTTTCTTTTTCAAAATAATCTGATTACTATTTGACTATTATTTCCTAATTACCAATTGTGTGTGTATATGAAATCGAGTGCCTTTGGTCAGGGAAATTTCACTTCAAATTGCCTTTTGTTGTACTTGATTATTAGTTATTAAAGTACCATAAAAATTATTCTGGACTTGAAGGTCCAGAATAGGCAATCACATGTTGATCATGCAGGAAATAAAAAAATATCACTCATGCTCTATAACCTATTGCTAAGAGAAAATTGTTACTTTCCACAGAGAAAATGCCCTGTGAATGTAATTGTGTAGCAGATAAATGATATCTGTATGGACTAATCTAACCAGCGTGCCTAATTCATTTCTTGACGGTCTCTCACAAACTGCAAAACTGCCCTTAGAATTATATAAAGCCAACTTACTTTGTTGAAAGTGTTTGATCATCTGGTCTAAAGTTTATGGAGGCCAGAGGCTGTGATTGGACTCTTTCTCTTTATTTTTTACCCATTTGTGACTTGAGAGCTAACCTGGCCAACCATGTTTCTAACCTGCCAAGAAACAGAACGAGGCTAATCACTGCCTTTGAGTCTTATTTGTAGTTTTGAGAATCTTTGAGAATCTTTGTAACATTATAAGCTTAGATGTAACTGTTATTTAGATTCCATTTCTGATTATTTAGTCAATTCATATACATACGCTTTTGGGGTCAGTAAGATTTTTTTCTAAGATCCTTTCTGATGAAGTTTCAATTTATGCTCACCAATACTTCATTTAATTAAAAACAAAAACAGTAATATTGTGAAAAAATTACAATGTAAAATAACTATATAACTAAAATATTTCTCATGTATTTTATTTTTGTGATGGCAAAGCTGAATTTTCTGCATCATTCTAATATGCTGATTTGCTGCAGAAGAAACATTTCTTATTATTAATGTTGAAAGCATTTGTGCTGTTGAATAATTTTCTGGATACCGTGATGCATTATTTTCAGCATTCTTTCATGTGTTTTCAAAAGTTCAAAAGAACAGTATTTATTAAAAAAAAAATATTCTGCAACATTATAAATGTATTTACTTTCACTTTTGATTAATATAAAGTATCCTTGCTGAATAAAAGTATAAACTTCTTTAACATTTGACCAGTAGTGTGTTGTTAAGTATTGTTGGATTTCAGAAGGACAATAAAAAAAGTTTGGTTTTGTTTCAGTGGGGGGCCAGTTTTGGAAAAAGGATGTATAACATTAGCAGAATACCAGTCCTCATTTTTGTCAGCAAATGAAGAGTAATTACCAAATCAAAAACCACCTGAACCAGCAGGAGTGGAGATTTCATAACCCCAGAAGCTGGTGTTCCTACAAACACACACATATAAACAGTGGAACAGTCTGTTTTGCACTTGCACGATTGCTGTACGTTGATCAGTGAAATGTGACTGAATGGAGAGATGTGTGGTGAGGATCTTGCAGCTCTTCATCAGGCGGGGAAAAGCGAGCGGGGAGGAGACACAGACACACCAGGCATGGATTTAAACCTGCGAGTGTGTTCATGCACTTGGCTTCTAAGAGCTTCTCTACCTAGATCGTTTATCAATGACAATGAAAGGGATGGTCAAATTATCCGCTCACAGTCTCTCTCTTTTCCTGTCTCTCCCTCTCACCTTATCGCCATCTCTGTGTCTCTCTCGCTTTGTCACAATCTCTTTTTCTGTCCCTCTTTTCTCTCTCCTTCATTTTCGTATCCATAGCTTCCATCCGCATCTCCATTCTCTCTCTTTCAGCACATTCTGTCTGTCCTCTACTTCCTCTCAGACCTGAGATGCATGATTAGAAGACAGTAGAATATCTGTGGTTTTCATGTCAAGTCAACCCAGCTCTGATGGAGTGAGCGTATCCTGCCTGCATCTCTGATATGCTGTCATAAGCATGTTGTTGTCTAATGTTGGGATTGATATCCGGAAGAGCGCTAAGGCTCAGATTTTATTTCGTTATTACGCCGGAAAGCTCATTTGAATTTTTTAAAGGACACTGTCCTCCTCGTGTTCTATGAAATGGATGTTTCTCTCTGTAGGAATCCCTCAAAGCTGTAAGAAAAAAATGCTGTTAAAAAATATAGCAAAGCTGTTAAAAATATAGCATGTAACCTTTAAGGCTACTCCTGAAAATAGGTCCTCCTTAGGCCCTATAAATCACTTATCTTTACAAGTGTACTACCCGTTTGTATTTGTATAGTTTGAATATATATATATATATATATATATATATATATATATATATATAAAATATAAGAAACTTGACTTTTTAGTAAATCATAAGAAAAGTCAGGTCTATGTATGTATCAGATGGACATCTTTGTGCGGTTGTTGCGCGTTTCTTACTGTTATTTTAGAATCAGTTGTGAGATGTCAAATTAATTTGAGCATTTTTAATATAATCAGTTGTACTAAATTAATGAGTTAAACTTACAGCCTGAATTCTATTATTTATTTATTTTTAAAGAAATGAAAACTTCAGCATGATTGCATTAAATTAATTAAAAGTGACAGAAAATACTTACATTTTTAGAGACTTACTTTCTGTGCATCAAAGAATCCTGAAAATATTAATATTTCTATGAAAATATTAAGCAGCTTGGTTGTTTTAATATTGTTAATACGAAACATCTCTTGAGCACCAAATCAGCATATTAGAATTATTTCTGAAGGGTCATGTGACACTGAAGACTGTAGTAATAGCTGAAAAAGAATCTTTCATACTACAAACTTTTAAAGGTTCACCTGCTAATTTAATATTTACTGATTATTATTACTTATAATTTAATATTTCATCCACGGAATTTTTTTTATTGTTTTACATATGTATAACACCAGTGACTGATATTTGATAAAGTGATAATCATGTAGCCCATTTGACCTTTTCAGATGACACTTCTGCTTTTGAATTGTTTTGTTTTAAAATGAGCACAGATCAGTTGGAATTACACAAAAGGTGCTGTTTTAGAGATTAAAAGCTGTTTTTAATTAATGTTGAATCATTCAGTCATTTTTATGTTCAATGAAACTGATAAATATCAGTCTGCCATATACTGGGTATATCTATATTTGATAAAATGGCAAGAGCTCACTTTGCATCAGGACAGCTGTGGCTCCAAACCCTAACCTTGGTTATCTACTTCTTGATGGTTATCTTTTGTGAATTCCTAAAGAGACTATTGTCCTGATAGGTGGTGATTGCCGTGAGAAGAGCACAGGTACACCCAGGTGACGCTGATGATTCGATGGCATCTTTTCAGGCGGTGATGTTTTTTGGAGTGTCCTTGTGTCTCTGCGTGAAGGAGCTGCAGTGGAACGGCAGCCATAGCCCTGCCCCTGTCCCCTCACTTAATCGCTCACACAAATTAACCTCCTGGCTCTCAGACTAATGGACAGTTAGTGCCTCTCTGAGCTCCACATCAGCCGACAAAAGACTTCTGAATATAACGCTTGCAGCTCATTTGTGCCTTCAGTTTGTTTTTTATGAAGTGATTATAACCGGTGTTGCAAGCTCTTTAATGTGAAGATGTATTGTCAGTGCATCTGCTTTCAATGTCTAACCCAGTGAAAGTAGATTGGAGATGGGTTACTTGAGGAGAGAGATGGAGAAAAGGGGATTATGATGCAAGCCAGAATCAAACACGCGTTTCCTGCGTGTGCATCAAGGCTGCGAGGCCACAGTTCCATCCCAAACACATTCTCAGCACCATGGTGAATAACAGATCTTATAGTATTTTTTTTTTAATGATTAGTTCAAAAAAGGACACAAGCCAGAATTGAAGCTGCATCTCTTGTGTGAGCACCACAACTCAGCATGCAAACTGCTAGGTCATGGTTCAGACTGATGCCCATTTTCAGTGTCCTGATAAATACAGTGGGGAAAAATATTATTTGATCCCCTGCTGATTTTGTACGTTTGCCCACTGACAAAGAAATGATCAGTCTATAATTTTAATGGTAGGTTTATTTGAGCAGTGAGAGACATAATAACAACAACAAAATCCAGAAAAACGCATTTCAAAGAAGTTCTAAATTTATTTGCATTTTAATGAGTGAAATAATTATTTGATCCCCTATCAATCAGCAAGATTTCTCGCTCCCAGGTGTCTTTTATACAGGTAAGGAGCTGAGATTAGGAGCACTCTCTTAAAGGGAGTGCTCCTAATCTCAGTTTGTTACCTGTATAAAAGACAACCTGTCCACAGAAGCAATCAATCAATCAGATTCCAAACTCTCCACCATGGCCAAGACCAAAGAGCTGTCCAAGGATGTCAGGGACAAGATTGTAGACCTTGTAGAAATTGAAGGTGACAACAGTTGGTGCGATTATTCGCAAATGGAAGAAACACAAAATAACTGTCAATCTCCCTCGGTCTGGGGCTCCATGCAAGATCTCACCTCGTGGAGTTTCAGTGATCATGAGAACGGTGAGGAATCAGCCCAGAACTACAGGGAGGATCTTGTCAATGATCTCAAGGCAGCTGGGACCATAGTCACCGAGAAAACAATTGGTAACACACTACACCGTGAAGGACTGAAATCCTGCAGCGCCTGCAAGGTCCCCCTGCTCAAGAAAGCACATGTACAGGCCCGTCTGAAGTTTGCCAATGATCCAGAGGAGAACTGGATGAAAGTGTTGTGGTCAGATGAGACCAAAATCGAGCTCTTTGGCATCAATTCAACTCGCCGTGTTTGGAGGAGGAGGAATGCTGCCTATGACCCCAAGAACACCATCCCCACCGTCAAACATGGAGGTGGAAACATTATGCTTTGGGGGTGTTTTTCTGCTAAGGTGACTGGACAACTGCACCGCATCAAAGGGACGATGGACGGGGCCATGTACCGTCAGGGCCAGGGCATTGAAGCCAGCCACGGGGCTTTGAAAATGGGTCATGGATGGGTATTCCAGCATGACAATGACCCAAAACACACAGCCAAGGCAACAAAGGAGTGGCTCAAGAAGAAGCACATTAAGGTCCTGGAGTGGCCTTGCCAGTCTCCAGACCTTAATCCCATAGAAAATCTGTGGAGGGACCTGAAGGTTCGAGTTGCCAAACGTCAGCCTCGAAACCTTAATGACTTGGAGAGGATCTGCACAGAGGAGTGGGACAAAATCCCTCCAGAGATATGTGCAAACCTGGTGGCCAACTACAAGAAACGTCTGACCTCTGTGATTGCCAACAAGGGTTTTGCCACCAAGTACTAAGTCGTGTTTAGAGCATGTGAGCGGAGCGGGGAGCGGAGCGTGCGAAATATAGTCAGAGAGCGGAGCGGGTTTTTATCCAAAGGCCAGAGCGATCGCTCTGTCTCGCTCCTGTTCCCCTCCAATACCGCTCACACCACGAGCCTAGGGCATGCACAAATCCACCCAGAATTCACCTGTGCCTTCAACAATTAACAAAACTGTCAGCCTACACTTCAAAAATCGTTCGTTGTGAAGGAGAGATGGAGTTTGTGAAATATTTCCAAAAGCAAACCGACAGGTCATACAGGTGCACAATTCCTGTCAAAAAAATAGATGATAACGATGTTGAACATGATCAGGAATGTGGTGATACGATTTCAGTAAGTAAGGATTCGTATTTTAATCTAAAAAGACACATCATGCGGAAACATGACAGTGTGCTGCGCGAACATGGGGAGGCCAGAGCAAAACGTGAGCATTTTGAATATGGTTGAAATAGGAAATATTGGCTAATAATCAATTAAATAAGTTTTGTCATACGACTATATTAATGTAGCCTACTTAACCCTGTCCGTGATTTTTTATTTCATAGAGAAAGAGATATAAATATATGTTCTATTTTGACTGATGTTGCTGTTGCTGTGAGTTCTTTATAGGATAGGCTGCGTGGCGGACGCATCGCGGAGCGGGTTTGCTGCGTGTTGATTTTCCTTTCTGCACCTATCAGGTGCGCGGTCCAACCACACTGCAAACCGCGGCCCCGCGACAGAATAGAAGTGAAGCGGATTTTTCCGCAGCAGTCACGCAACAAACCCGCTCCACGTCCGCCATGCAGACAGTGTGTCCCAGGCGTAAGGCTTCAGTTGAAAACGGCAGGTGTTAGGTATGCAGAGAAATTTTTAATTTGAGCGAGAGTGGAGCGATTTCACCGGAGTGGGATGAAATTGTAGGTGAGCGGGGAGCGGAATTGAGCGGAGCGGTCTGCTGCGACTTTGAGCGTGGAGCGGGGGGAGCGAACACCCACGTGAGCGGGGAGCAGAAATTCTCACCGCTCAGCTCCGCTCACATGCTCTGTTGTAGAAACTTAATATATTTAATTTATGGCAAAATTTGGTAATTCTGTATGTTGTCTGAGGGTTGGCATCCTCTGAGGTCCTCTGAGGGAACTTCTAAATTATCGGGATTAACGTGATTAACGGGATGTTAATCCCGTGGCAGAAACAGAGAAACAAATAGAGACATAATTAGCGTAGCTGTTGTTCCATCCAAGCAAAAATTATTTGTTCAACCAAAGCTAAAGAATAATAATGTGCGTTTGATCAGATATAACTGCAGTACAAGATTATGAGATGCATTATATGAATGCATGGCTAAAGAAATGTCTTTAATCTAGATTTAAACAGAGAGTGTGTCTGAACCCCAAACGTTATCAGGAAGGCTATTCCAGAGTTTGGGAGCCAAATATGAAAAAGCTCTACCTCCTTAAGTGGACTTTGCTGTACTAGGTACTACCAAGAGTCCAGAGTTTTGCGACCTTAAAGAGCGGGTTGGATTGTAGCATGATAGAAGACTAGTTAGGTACGCAGGAGCTAAACCATTTAGGGCCTTATAGATAAGTAGTAATATTTTGTAACTGATACGGAACTTAATAGGTAGCCAGTGCAGAGACTGTAAAATTGGAGTAATATGATCATATTTTCTTGACCTGGTAAGGACTCTAGCCGCTGCATTTTGTACTATCTGTATCTTGTTTATTGAAGATGCAGGACAACCACCTAGCAGTGCATTACAATAGTCCAGTCTAGAGGTCATGAATGCATGAACTAACTTTTCTGCATCAGAAACAGGTAACATGTTCCGTAGCTTGGCAATGTTTCTAAGATGGAAAAATGCTGTTTTTGTAACATTGGAAGTATGATTTTCAAAAGACAAGTTGCTGTCTAATATAACACCCAGATTTTTGACTGTAGAGGAAGTAACAAGACATCCGTCTAGTTGCAAATTGTAATCCAAGAGATTCTGTGTACTGTTTTTTGGTCCAATAAGTAATATCTCTGTCTTATCTGAATTTAATAGGAGAAAATTATTGGTTATCCAATCTTTTACATTTTTAACACACTCTGTTAGCTTAGATAATTTAGAAGTTTCATATGGTCTTGTTGAGATATATAGTTGAGAATCATCAGCATAACAATGGAAACTAATCCCGTATTTTCTAATAATTTTACCAAGGGGCAACATGTATATTGAAAATAGCAGAGGACCTAGGACAGATCCTTGTGGTACTCCATACTTTACTGGTGATAATTGAGATGACTCCCCCTTTAAATAAACAAAGTGGTAGCGATCGGACAGGTAGGATCTAAACCATCTTAAAGGAACACTCCACTTTTTTTGAAAATAGGCTCATTTTACAACTCCCCTAGAGTTAAACAGTTGAGTTTTACCGTTTTTGAATCCATTCAGCCGATCCCCGGGTCTGGCGGTAGCACTTTTAGCTTAGCTTAGCATAGATCATTGAATCCGATTAGACCATTAGCATTTGGTCATCAAAAATGACCAAAGAGTTTCGATACTTTTTCTATTTAAAACTTGACTCTTCTGTAGTTACATCGTGTACTAAGACCGACCGAAAATGAAAAGTTGCGATTTTCTAGGCTGATATGGCTAGGAATTATACTCTCATTCCGGTGTAATAATCAAGGAACTTTGCTGCCGCACCATGAGTGCAGCAGGCGCAATGATATTACGCTTAGGCGCTGCGTAATATCATTGCGCCTGCTGCACCCATGGTACGGCAGCAAAGTTCCTCCGACAACTAGTGCAACATTAACCAATAGGTCTGAGAGGAAATCTGCAAATTCTTTTAGAAAATCTGTATATGGCCCTGGCGGTCTATACACAGTAGGCAGAGCAAGAGATAGGACAGATTTCTTTTGCATATCTGACAGTGTAACATTAAGCAGAAGTATTTCGAATGAGTTAAACCTGTATCCTGTTTTCTGAGTAACATTGAGAATATCACTATATATTGTTGCGACACCACCGCCACGACCAATCTGACGGGGCTCATGATTATAACAGTAGCTTGGTGGAGTAGACTCATTTAGCCCAATATAATAATTTGCTTTAAGCCAAGTTTCAGTCAAATAGAGTACATCAAATCTATTATCTGTGATCATTTCATTTCCAATTACTGCTTTGGGAGTGAGTGACCTAATGTTTAGGAGCCCAAGCTTTAAAATTTGTTTTTGTTCATTTATTTTGCATTTTTCTGGTTTAATCACGATCAGATTTTTTCTAAATCCTGCATTAAATTTATATTTTGACCTCACTATTCGGGGAACAGACACAGTCTGTATAGATTGGACAATGCAAGTACTTCTATCATTTAAGTGGGTAGAACAAAAGTCATCATAGCAGTTATTTGAGAATTGGCTTACTAGTCAAACGGAGCGTAGCGTCTTGGAGATGTTGTCCGACAGGAGTTCTGCCCCGACTTTGCTGGGCTGCAGGCCATCAGCACGAAAAAGCCTAGGACGCTCCCAGAAAAGATTCCAATTATTAACAAAGAGCAGTTTCTGTTCTTTACACCATGACAATAACCATTTGTTTAAAGCAAACAGTCTACTGAACCTTTCGTGTCCTCATCGATACGTGGGAAGCGGTCCTGACACGATGATCGTCGTCGCGGGCGATATGCTGCGTACTATGTCGATCAGGCTCCTGAAGTCCCTCTTCAGTGTCTCAGTCTGCCGCATCTTGGTGTCGTTAACCCCTGCGTGAATCACAACAGCTGCTCTCGTCGCCCTTCAGGATACCGTAGCACGGACATGCCGGACGATGGAGTCTCCGACGATCACAGCGTCGCGTTCCGTCTCGCGGAGAGGAGCGAAGCGGTTCCGGGTGGAGATCTCGAAGACCGGAGGGGGAGAGGTTGTCGCCCGGAGCCTGACTCGCGTCTTCTGCTGCTGTTGCACCCAAGGTCCATGGTGTCCTGGCGCCGGCGTGAAGGACATCTGGGAAGATCGCGTCCTGGGTGCACGAGGCCTGTGCAGAGAAACACACGGAGTAGAGGTTGTGGGAGTGTTAGCAGCGCGCTGTATACTTACCCCGGACTTGTGAGCGTCAGCCCGGGATGTTTCCAACGGGGCTCTCCGCTCCCTCAGCTGGGCCTGCCTCTCCACCAGGTCGCGGATCTGCTTCTCCACGGCCTCCAGCTTCAGCTGCACCGAATGCAGCTCGAACGCGTCCTCACCTGCACAAATCTGCCATTAAAGCAAGTAACAGTGAAGCAATGGTAATGTGTGTGAATGGAATATTAGCTGTGTTAGCGAGATTAGCGGCAAGCCGCGCTGACGGTGCTGACGGGCTATAAGTTAATAGCGGACTCGGGAAATCAAAACTCTGATTGTTTTTGTTGTAGAATGTGATAGGGGATATATTCACACGTTATAGAAACGAAAATGACGGTGTATAAAATTGATTTTAAGATAGAAAATAGACGATAAAGAATTGACTTGACAGAGCTCAAACTAAAAAAACGCGGCAGCTACAAACAGGAAGTGACGTATTGTAAGGCTTTTTGACGAGATCGACCCGAGTTTGAAACTGCCTTTTTTACCAAACTTTTTTTCTCCCTTTTCCAAATCTCATATCGCATCGGAAAGGCATTTATTTTCTATACAAAATTAAGGAAATAATCAAAAAGTTGAAAATAAAGTAGGGAGGGCTTTATTGTCCCAATAAAGTGGCGTCCATTTAATAATTTGAATTAAAACTATAATTTACACTCAATACGTTATTATTGCGTACTGTTTTATAATGTACTACAATACTGAGGTGCAGATAATTGCCACTATTTGCAATAAGTAGTATATAAATAGCAGAAAATCTTGCTATTTTAACATAGTGTAAATAGAATCTATAGCTATTTGCACTTATTGTTAATAGCATATCGTTAAAAAATACTGCTATTTTCACTTAGTGTAAATAGAATCTAATTGCTATTTGCACTTTGTAAATAGCATCTATCGCTATTTACACATAGTGCAAATAGCCGCCGCCTTAAAATTATAGACTGATCATTTCTTTGTCAGTGGGCAAACATACAAAATCAGCAGGGGATCAAATAATTTTTTTTTCCCACTGTAAATGATCGTGCAGCATTTAGTTCAAAAGGACACACGCTAGAATCAAACCCACATCTCCTGCTTGAGCATCAAGGCTCCATGTGTCAACTTCTAGGCCACGGTTCACACAAACACGTTCCCAACACCATGGTGAATATCTGATCTTGAAGGATTATATATATTTTTTTTTAATATTTCAAAAAAGAAGGACACCTGCATCTCCTGCACTGAGTCACAACATGTCAACTGCTAGGTCATGATTCAGATCAAAATTCACTTTCAGCGCAATGATAAATAACTGATTTTGTAGCATTTTCCTCAATTAATATTTCAAAAAGATGGACATGCACTAGAATTTCTGCATGATCTCACAGACCTCCTGCATGGCAAATAACTAATCTTGTAACATCAGCCAGGATCGCAAAAAGTTTTATTTGTGAATAACAGATTTGATCTATAAAATACATAAATGTTTATGTATAAAATGTATTAAAAATGTTGTTAAATGTAAAAAAAAAACAATGTTGATAAAATTTAAACTGCATTTACACATTGCTTTTCTTGTTCATTTTTCATTGTGAACTCATTAATGAAATTATATTTTAAACAATGAAATTATTTTTTGTTTTGATGTTTACTTATTTTGAAAAGCGATTATTTAAATTTTTATATTTGAATTAAATACATTTAGATATCTATTTTTTTAAGTTTGAAAAAAAAAATGGCATTACAGTGACTTTGCTGCCATTTTTAAATCTCACAGATTATTTGATTCTTTTGCCCTTAACCCTAAAAGGGGGAACACATCCTGGGGGATACAAACATTTGAGAAGCTGTGGGGAGAAGCAGTGAAAGTGTAGGTCTTATTTCTTGGTTTCATCTTGAAAGGGTGTTTGTTGTGAATATTTAGATGAGGTGACTTTTGTTTCTACATTCTTTGTTTAGCTCACAGGAAGCATTTATAAATGCATGGCTGCAGTAGTGGGAAACTACTTACCCTCAGATAGAAGTTGATCTAGTTCACATACTAGTGCTGTCAAACGATTGATCGCATCCAAAATAAAAGTTTTTGTTTACATAATATATGTATGTGTGCTGTGTATATTTATTATGGATATATAAATACACACACATGCATGTATATACAGTGGTGTGAAAAAGTGTTGGCCCCCTTCCTGATTTTTTTTATTTTTTTGCATGTTTGTCACACTTTAATGTTTCAGATCATCAAACAAATTTAAATATTAATCAAAGATAACACAAGTAAACAACATGCTGTTTTTGAATGAAGTTTTTTATTATGAAGGGAAAACAAAATCCAAATCCACATGGCCCTGTGTGAAAAAGTGCTTGCCCCCTAAACCTAATAACTGGTTGGGCCACCCTTAGCAGCAACAACTGCCATCAAGCGTTTGCGATAACTTGCAATGAGTCTGTTACAGCGCTGTGGAGGAATTTTGGCCCACTCATCTTGGCGAAATTGTTGTAATTCAGCCACATTGGAGGGTTTTCGAGCATGAACCGCCTTTTTAAGGTCATGCCACAGCATCGCAATAGGATTCAGGTCAGGACTTTGACTAGGCCACTCCAAAGTCATTTTGTTTTTCTTCAGCCATTCAGAGGTGGATTTGCTGGTGTGTTTTGGATCATTGTCCTGCTACAGAACCCAAGTTCGCTTCAGCTTGAGGGCACGAACAGATGGCCGGACATTGTCCTTCAGGATTTTTTGGTAGACAGCAGAATTCATGGTTCCATTTATCACAGCAAGTCTTCCAGGTCCTGAAGCAGCAAAACAGCCCCAGACCATCACACTACCACCACCATATTTTACTGTTGGTATGATGTTCTTTTTCTGAAATGCTGTGTTACTTTTACGCCAGATGTAATGGGACACACACCTTCCAAAAAGTTAAACTTTTGTCTCGTCAGTCCCCAGAGTATTTTCCCAAAAGTCTTGGGGATCATCAAGATGTTTTCTGGCAAAACTGAGACGAGCCTTTATGTTCTTTTTGCTCAGCAGCGGTTTTGGTCTTGGAACTCTGCCATGCAGGCCATTTTTGCCCAGTCTCTTTCTTATGGTGGAGTCATGAACACTGACCTTAACTGAGGCAAGTGAGGCCTGCAGTTCTTTAGATGTTGTTGTGGGGTCTTTTGTGACCTCTTGGATGAGTCGTCGCTGCGCTCTTGGGGTAATTTTGGTCGGCCGGCCACTCCTGGGAAGGTTCACCACTGTTCCATGTTTTCGCCATTTGTGGATAATGGCTCTCACTGTGGTTCGCTGGAGTCCCAAAGGTTTAGAAATGGCTTTATAACCTTTTCCAGACTGATAGATCTCAATTACTTTCTTTCTCATTTGTTCCTGAATTTCTTTGGATCTCAACATGTGTAGCTTTTGAGAATCTTTTGGTCTACTTCACTTTGTCAGGCAGGTCCTATTTAAGTGATTTCTTGATTGCGAACAGGTGTGGCAGTAATCAGGCCTGGGTGTGGCTAGAGAAACTGAACTCAGGTGTGATAAACCACAGTTATGTTTTAACGGGGGTTTGGGGGCAAACACTTTTTCACACAGGGCCATGTGGGTTTGGATTTTGTTTTCCCTTCATAAAAAAAAACCTTCATTTAAAAACTGCATGTTGTGTTTACTTGTGTTATCCTTGGTTAATATTTAAATTTGTTTGATGATCTGAAACATTAAAGTGTGACAAACATGCAAAAAAATAAAAAAACAGGAAGGGGGCCAACACTTTTTCACACCACTGTATTTCAGGAAAATATGTGATGTTTATATATTAAATATATTTATTTATAATAAATGTAATATGTATAATAATGTATATACATGTAAATATTTTCAAAATATATTCTATATGTGTGTATTTATATATACATAATAAATATACACAGAACACACACATATATTATGCAAACAAAAACTTTTATTTTGTATGCGATTAATCGTTTGACAGCAGTAGTATTTACACATGTTGGAGGGAACTTAAAAAGCTGTTGCTCAGCATTAGCTTATTAGGTTTACATTGAACTTTTATGAATTAAATGTCTCTAAATGTTTGTGTCTCAGGGGATACATTGCCCTTTTAGTGGTATAAATCAATATATAAAAACATAGCCTGTATAGACTGCGATTTTATGGCTTGTCAGGGCTCGCAAAATCGCTAGCCCGACGTCCCGGGGCTACTGTGTTTTCCAGTCGGGCTACCAAAATGTATCACTGCCCTGCCCGACGGGCTACCTCCCCGCGGGTTCTTAAAAACTCCTAAAGTGAGTTGTATCAAACTTAAGGCCATAAAAAGTTTTAAATACGTTAAATGGTATAAGAAATGTAATTATATTTTCAAGAGTTCTACAGTTGGGGACGGAAAGACAAGAGTCACGATACTGGATTCAACTTCAAAAGGCAATGATGTCATTGAATAAATATGGCATTGGCAATTTCATTTCATTTTAGCTATAATTCCTGATTAAGCAGCTTTTATGAGCGCGGAGCTGCTTTGTGTCCAATCGTTACCAGGGAAACCGCAATATTTCAGCGCTCCTAAAGCGCCACCTCATGGCAGAGAATGAATTTGCATATCCAATAAGCCTTTCTTGCCATTTATGGTCAGATCAATGCAAATATCAACTCAGCAAACACAGAGTTCTAAATGAGAAAGAAGTTAATGTGCCTTCTAAAAATCTAAACAATTAAGACAGTAATATTTATACGTTTTAAATTAACAATTTATATGCTTGATTTATCCCTTTTCATAAAAATGGTCTAAAGGCTGAAATGCTGTTGTATAAGATTTTTGTTCTTGTGAAAACCTGTTTCTGAACTGTAAATCATGTAATTTTATGGCTCAATACTCTGTTACCACATTGTCCAACCCCGCTCACACTGTTCATTTTACTTGTGCAGCTCTTAAAATGGGTCATAAATTGCCTTAAATTAATTTTTTTAAATTCTGCAGATACCCTGTAAATAGTGAAATAAAATTCCTTCCTTCATATTTGTTGATATTTGTGTATTGAAAATATTTTTGATTGATTTAAACTCCTGTCTGATTTTCTATATATATATATTTTTTATTTATTTATTTATTTATTTGGGCTAGTTAAATTAATTTTCGGGCTACCAAAATCTGAAGAGTACCTGCCTGAAGGGCTACCAGGGATTTTGAAATTTTGCGAGACCTGCTTGTGTTTTATAAAATCAAATCTTTTTGTAGTCTTGACAAAACACATATCGTTGGAAAGGTCTGACAGTCAAGATTCCATATTTGGTAACTGTTTTGTAATAGAAGTGATATTGTGACAGAAAATTATTGATTTGTGACAGAAAACTGCATCAAAAAAATAAAATAAAAATTAAATAGAGTTTGGGTGTAACCCAGTGGTTATTTTTTATATAGTGCCCAAACAAAATCTCACAGGAACTTATCAACTTCAAATTTGGAACATAACTTGGTTAGACATATGGCTTTGATTTTACAGTAATTTTAGAGTGCAACATATTTTATAAAATATTTATTTTACATAAAATAAAAAAATAGTAAATCAGTAGAATTTTTTTTTTTTACTGTAAATTTAAACTTTTATAATTTTTTTATACTTTTTTTTTTTTAAAATGCTTTCACTTCAGCAATAAGCTGCTATGTCTTCTTTAAAAGGAGACCAACCTTAGGTCTCTATACCAAAGTGTTCAGGAATTACAACCATGTTGTAGCAAGCATTGATAAACAAGTGTTCTGTTTTCAGTGAATTTATACCCCCAAAGGGGCGACGTATCTTGGAGGATACAAACATTAAAATCAAATATAAGAGTCAAGTTTTGAAAAAAATCATGAAATTGTATTATTTGTGTCCCAATAAGAAACAAGAGGGCCCTGCGCCTTAGTGGCTTGGGCACTAAATAGCAATAAATTAATTTTCTGATGTCTCTTTATGGTTTTGCCATAAAGGGTTTTTAGGGTTAAAGTGATAGTTCACCCAAAAATGAAAATTATGTTATTAATTACTCACCCTCATGTCGTTCCAAACCCGTAAGACCTTCGTTCATCTTCGGAACACAAATTAAGATATTTTGATGAAATCCAAGAGCTTTCTGACACTGCATAGACAGCAACGGAACTGACACATTTAAGGCCCAGAAAGGGAGTAAGTACATTGTTAACATGGTCCATGTGACATCAGTGGTTCAACCTTAATTTTATGAAGCTACGAGAATACTTTTTGTCCACAAAGAAAACAGAAATAACGACAACTTCATTCAACAATTTCTTCTCTTCAATGTCTTCTCTTCTTTTAAATGCAGAATTGTCATTTTTGGGTGAACTATCCAACGCTATCTCACGACCAATTCGTACGTATTTTACGAGGTGGCTAATTCGTACAAATTTGTACGACCTCACTCGTACGATTTTGTATGATTTCTCTAAACCCCAGTGATGGGTAGGTTTAGGGGCGGGGTTAGGTGTAGGTCATTCGTACAAATTCATACGAATTGGCAACTTGTAAAATACGTACGATTTCGCAAAACTCGTATGAATTTGTACGAGTGAGGTCGTACGAATTGGCCACCTTGTAAAATATGTACGAATTGCCGTGAGATCGGGCTGGAACTATCACTTTAAACAAATAATGTTGTTTTTCCAAGTTCAGTGTATATTCTTGTTTTTTAGAGAATGGTCTTTGGCGTGTTGCCAACTTCAACTCAGGTCAGGTGTTTTAGATGTTTTCTTAAAGTGTCTGGATCAGGTAGTTTGCATTTGTTGCAAGGTCCGCATTAGGTATGGGACGATAACCGGTTTCAAGGTATACCGCGGTTTGAAAAAGTCACGGTTTCAAAACCACTAAAAAAAATTGTTATACCGTTTCTGCGGTATGCAGTTTTTTTACGTGTCGTTAAAGACGGAAAGTGCAGGACTCCCTCAGTTGTGTGCAGAGAAGAGCGTAACGAGTCACACAACCCCTCCTCCTCCGGTTGGTGCGGGCGGTCAGTGAGAGTCACCTGTGTGTAGGATGGCCGAAGGAGGTGAATCCCTGGAACTTTTTCCCCCGTCGAAAGAGACTAAGTCTGTCGAATGGGAATTTTTCGGGTAACGTAGACTAACCATGTTCCCGTACACAACGATGTTCCGTACAGATGACATTTTAGCGCCAATCGCTAAATAAATACTTCCAGGTCGAACATAAACTATATATCTGTGTCATCTTCATTTCTTTCTATTCTTTCTTTCCATCACCCCCGATCAAGGCAGAGACCCACCCGCCGTTTAAGTGTTGAAATAAATACTATTTGGCTTGCTACCAAGGCAGATAACATGGCTAATTAACTAGCTAACAACAACTAGTTTCCTCCCTCACGTTACTTCACAGAGTGGGGAATAGCAGACTAAAGTACTACGTTTCTGCGATTTAGTACAATAATTAAATTTAGCTGGTATCACATCTATACATTTAAGCCTCCTGCCATTGTTTACATCTGTTCAAAATCATTACATTTAAAAAAAACAAGCTTTGCCACTGTTGTTGTACAGTGTTGTACGGAGAGACCGCACGTGTGTGTGTGAGAGACACTCGTGCTCTCTCTTTCTTTATGTGTGTATGTGCACACATCCTCGTACCTCACTGCTCCAAACTTAATCTAGGAAAGGTGAACATTCCTGCATCATAACTTGGACTGAAAGATGAATGTGTAGAAAGTGAGCATGTCTCCAAAAACCTTGTTGAGCTGCAGGTTTAATGACTGCATTTTTTTTTTTTTTTTTTACAGAAATTGGGTTTAAAAGAAATTTGATTATGTTTTTGATTATTTAGCTGCAGGTTTAGGCTCACTTAAATGACTGCACTTAATTAAGAAGAATTTAATTATTTATTTTAATTATTTAGCCTGACATGTTTACTGTTCCAAAATGTTCTATATGTTTCTTAAAAATAAAATATATTGTGTTCAGTGGGGGAAAAAAAAGTTGTTGTTTTTTACCCAGACATTTAAAAATAACATTTTAGAGCTGTAATAGCAATACCGTGAAACCGTGACATTTTTATCTAAGGTTATTATACCGTCAGAATCTCATACCGGCCCATGCCTAGTCTGCATTAAGCCTCACTAAATAGCAGAGAATAAAGTGATTTCTTTCTTTCCTTTTTTAATGTGCAGATCTTTTTTCCACTGCTTTCATCTATTTTCAGTGCAGTTATTTGTGTGGTTTGGTTAGACTGCTTTCCACAAACCGTTGTCAATTCAGGGCACTTTCTGAAAGTATGAATCTTGAAAGCCAAATGCCACCTACTATACAGCTCTCCTCAGCTCGCTTGTTTATAATCTTTCAGCCTTGCAAATATTTCACAACTTTACAACTGCCACTCTTAATCTGCAATCTCACTTTCTTTCTTCTCTTCGTTCTCCCACTCAATTACTCTTTTCCTCACTGGCTCTCCCACACGCCTCGCTCGGTGGAGGACCCCCTCCCCAGGCAACCTTTGAAATGCTGGTGCGGTGGCTGGCTATCCCTTATCGCTTATTTGTTTCCTTTCTTATGAAAACAGAGTAGCGCTGCTGCGGGTGACCCCATGCACCACATAAACTCGCCCAGACGCTTTTCCCAGAACATCCCTGGAATGGCCTGGGCGGCCTCACCTGAACCGGGCTGTTGATAAACTGAACAGACAGAGTAGCAGACAGACACTGGTGTGCACTATGGAAGCAAGTGTGCTTAGGCATTTTGTGTGTGTATGATCTGATGGCAGATTGGGAAGATTTAATTAAGGCTTCATTCACTGGTTAGGTCAGATTTTACGTGCGATTTACACTTGATTACGCTGTGTCCTAATGAGGAGTGACATGATTCTAGCAAGAAGTAATTTGTCTGTTCATAATGACCAAGATCATGCAACCAGAATAAATTTGCTCTGTAATATACAGTATAGTTTTGTACAGTATGGTTTTGGTTTAATTTATTTAAAAATGTTGTTAAATGTACACTACCATTTCAAAGTTTACAATTGGTAAGATTTTTCCTAAATGTTTTTTAAAGTCTCTTACGCTCACCAAGTCTGCATTAATTTGATCAAAAAAAAGTAATATTGTGAAATATTACAATTTATAATAACTTTTCTATTTAATATATTTTAAAATGTGAATTATTCTTGTAGTGACAAAGCTCAATTTTACTCCAGTCTTTAGTGTCACATGATCTTTCAGAAAACATTCTAGTATTCTGATTTGATGCTCAAAAAATATTTCTTATGATCAATGTTGTGCTAACTAATATTCATGTTGAAACTGTGAAAGGAGTCTTGTGTAACAAAGTGTATATATATATATATATATATATATATATATTTATTTCATTACAGTAATTTTCATGAAGCATATGCAAATTGTTTTTCTTTGTCCATTTGCGTGTTAAACATTTAAGCTCATTAACTAAATGACATTTAAAAAATAATTAACAGTAGGGCTGTGCAATTAATCAAATTCGATTCTCATGCGCATCTCGTCAGTAAAGCCAGTTCCGTGATTGGAGCGGCAGTTAATACACAGAGCCGTAGTTCACTGACAAGTTAGGCAATTTCGCATTCATAATCGAATTCGATTCATCTGCGATTATGAACGCGATATCGCGTAGCTTGTCAGTGAACTACGGCTCTGTGTATTAACTGCCGCTGCGTTTGAAAACAGGTGATGGAGATTTACTGCCAATCACGGAACCGGCTTTACTGACGAGATGCGCATGAGAATCGAATTTGATTAATTGCACAGCCCTAATTAACAGTATTAGATGTTAATCAAGAGCTGATAAAAATGTAAAACTGTAACTTGAATGTAATGTAAGTCGCTTTGGATAAAAGCGTCTGCTAAATGCATAAATGTAAATGTAAATGTAGATGTTTATTTATTTATAGTTTTCAGAAGTTAATTATTTACATTTTTATATTTGAATGAATTAATTTATAAATAAACAGTTGTAGATGTCTTTATTTTTCGAATTGAAAAATTATTTATCTGTTTATTTGTTTTATTTTTATTTTTAAATTGATATTTGATTTCTTCAAATATACAGATTTTTAAAGACTTTATCAGCATTTAACGCCCTAAACACACTGCACGATTTTCGGCTGTCCCAGACGAAAGATTGGCATCGTGAAACAATTGTGGCGATTTCTGTGATCGTGGCTCCTCGGTGATCCTGTGTCATACAGAGGTTCAACTACGGCCGTTATCACAGTCTTGCGACCAAAGATAGCCTACGATACTGCGTGATCATCGCACACTTTGTTTGCTGTTACGATTAGTGATCGACCGATATTGATTTTTTAGAACCGATACCGATACCGATAATTTGTTTGTTTATGTGCCCGATAACCGATATGCAGAACCGATATTTATTTACTGTTATACTTGTGTTTTTGACACAATGATTACAACACCACTTGAACTGAACAAACCATTTTATTTATAACAATCACTCCCTCCTTGCATAGAAAACAAAACAAATCTTATTTATACACCAATAAATAGTGGGGTCTGAGAGTACAAAAAATAAAAAAGTGCACTGTTACTAAACGGTTTTTGTTTAAAAATAAAATCTTTGATGAGGTAAAAAACAAACAAACAGGTAAAATAAATAAAGCACAAAAGTAATTCTCACCAATTAAAAAATAAATAAAACTTGTGGCGGCATGTGACATCACGTTAATTTGCATGTCATTGTGTCAAGTTTGCGTTCAGACGAGTTTTGGCACTTAAGATCTGTTCTAAATGTCACATACTGTAATTAATACAACAATGCCAATAAAGCTGTTCACATTATACTTTCTGTTGTCATACATAAAACAAGTATAAATAGTAAACAGGAACCATTAATTTTACATGTTAACCAGGAATCACTCTCACTATACTCCTTAAATCCTGATTTATAATCGCAACATCGTCTGATAAAATCAATATACATCTAACTTACACTAAAAAGCGACTATATGCGGTGGTTTTGGCTGTATTACTGTCTTGTCTCATTCAGCGCACTGTCTGCGTCTGAGTAACAAGCTATGCCCATATTAACAGACGAATTATGTTCATATTTAAAAGTCCAAACAGTCAGTAAGGGACAGGTGCTTGGAAACGCTGTTTTGTAAATGATTTACTGACGATTTTGCTGCGTTACGGCCAAATGAATGCGCTGCTTCACTGCCGCTCACTGCTCAGAATAGACGCCGAGAGAGGCGACACTGCGCCGGGAGAGACAGATCTCGCACTCGCGGGGCAGTAACGTTACTGGAGACAAATTCCAATTGAACGATAGCTAAGGTTTTTTCAAAAAAAGTCGCTAGGTTTGTCAGTATGTACCTGTTGTGGGAAAAAAGCCGCCAAAAGGGTCTGAAAGTTGCTAAATACTGAAAGTCGCGCTCTTGTGTGTGAGAGGCGGGAGCTGATGGCAGCGGGCGGTGGATATTGTTGCAGCCCGCCACAGATAAAGAGAGAGAGCTCGTCTGAGGGAGTGTGGACAGTTCTTGAGCTCACAGAACGAGCAGTGCGAAAGCGTCGGGCGAGGGGAGATTCCTCTAGTTAATCGATCGCGGATGGTTTCATTATCTCGGGCGGATAAAAAAAATAAAATAAAAGTGTAAGATAATAATAGTAATAAAAACAAAAATGTGTCACCAAATATACTTGGGCGGCCGTTAATATACCTGGGCGGCCCGCCCAGGTAAAGTCTATGTGTGGGAAACACTGGAGTTGTGTTTAGTAGGTCGTTTATTAGGGAATTGATGGTTATATAGTAAATGTTTATATAATTACGGTGTTTTAATCGTGAATATTTTTAAAAGTTACATGCGGTGGCCGTGCTGTAGCATTTCCTGAGCATCAACCCACTGAGTGAACAGCAATATGAAGCGGCTTCACGAGACTAATGATGAGCAAATATACAACAGAGAGAGAATTTAATTCAGCGCTTTTACTTCCAACTTGCGCTCATTCATGGCTGTATTATTTAATTCATGCAAAGTTACGTCTTTATTGGGACAGGACTTGACGGATTATCTTACGTGACTCGTCTATTTCTTAGAGCCAAGCTGCATAAACTACATCAAGCATATGTATCACATCTAATTTGTGCATTAATGGCTGTTATGTTAAATAAAATGTACTAATTACAGCAAAGCAAGTAATACTTTACCTGTGCACGCCGTTGTCTCGTCTCCCCTCAGATGCGCTGTAATGGCGATCATGCGTGCAATTCTTAAAACGCCCACAAGATGGCGGCGTTTATCGGAAAATCCGATATTACAAAACCGATATCCGATTATGGAAAAATGCTTAAATATCGGGAAAAATATCGGGAAAACGATATATCGGTCGATCTCTAGTTACGATCCACGTTTACTGACCAACCAATAAAAATGCATCATGAAATCAACGCGACATGGCACTAAAACATAAAACTGCTCACTTTAAGCTCTTATTCCTTCCTCTTTCGCCGCTTCCACTTTTTTTCAGCACACATAAAAAATGCAACTGCTAAAGTGTGATTTATCATGCTCTTTTTGTTTACCATGAGCGCATGCTGATGATGTTTCATTCTTCTATAGAAACGTGTATCGTAGCATACAAATCAATCGGTGTCATCATCATACAGTCTACACACATGTCGTAGCCAAGTTTATTAGATCCATGTCGCACAGTGTGACATGCGGTGATCTTATAGGATTGCTAAAATCGTGCAGTGTGTTTTGGGCTTAAGAGAGAGTTTTAAGAGATAGAATCATTCGTTTTGCATTGCATTGCATTGTAAAGTTTTTCTAACGAGCTAATTAATAATATTGACTTCTACAGTCACACAAAGCTGAAAGTAGCTGTGTTGTTATAATCATCTCATCATGCTGTGTCAGAAGAGCACAAAACATTTTGACCTGCTAATGAGTGTTTTGTGTGTGTTTTTGCAGACATGCCCATCTTTGGCCAATGTCCTGCCCAGGATGACTTCTACCTGGTCATGTGCAGCCACTGCAGTCAGGTAGTCAAACCCCAGGCCTTCCAAGCACACTACGGTAAGAACACCTCGTGCTCTCCACAGCTGACTCGTTCTCTCCGTTTCTCTCACTTTGCTCTCCCAGCCCTCTTCAATGGAGGTGTTTTAGAAAAATCTTATCTCACTCAAGGGAATTAAGACAGAAATCCCTCCCGCCCCCACCTCTGCTCTGCCTCAACTATCATAACATGAAGAGGGAAGAACACAAGCCTTTGATACCCACCGCCAGAGTGCTGTTTACTATCCTCAAGTTAATATTTGATGTGCTCTTTTTAGTCAGCACGTCTGTGCTGTTTTATCCAATCTAGCACATGTAAAACCTCCCACAAGACGTCAGAAAATTTCAGGAATAAAAAACTAAAATCACTCTCATTTCAGCACACCTTTGATCTGTGTTTTAAGGAAAATGATTTACTTGAGGGTTTTATTTATTTATTTTTGAGCTGTTTAAAACGTGTCAGCAGTGGTTTAACATTGTAGAATTTATTTTAGCACATGAACATTACAAATTCATCTGCCAAAATGCTTTGAGCATTTTTCAAATTTCAAGAAAGTGCTCTCAAATGTTTTTTTTTTTTTTGCAGAGATAACTCCTAATAGAGCAGGAGTGTTTTTCTTATTTATTGAAATCTCTGTTAAAATCCACTGTTAAAAGTGGTTTCATTGTTACTTTGATTTTAAAAATGTTTGGCCCAGTCAAGGTCTTGCTTTGTCCTAGCGGTTTCTTTAATTTCACCATAATTAACCTTGAACGAAAGTCTCTGTTACCAGATGTTGAGTCAGTTTGTTGTCATTATTGTACTCATTATTTTAGCATTGGCCACAAGGGGGAGCCAAAATGTCTATAAATCCCAGTGGCAAATTGCTTTGGTGCTTTTTAGCATGCTGTAAAGTAGGGCAGAAAAAAAAATCAAAGCACTTTCTTTCTGATGTGAAGTTCAAATGGCTGTGTTTTAATTTACTCAACATGTCTGCATATGCTGTGTGTTTCAAAGTGAAGGAACCGAATTTTATTCTGTCATACTCTAACATGCATCTGGGTTGGTTTGCTTTGAGTCTGTCGAGTCACATCCAATGAAATGCAAAACGCCTCGGGTTTAAGTTATATGCTGGCTTGTTTGTTATTTTTTACGCCATTTTGTCTGCCGTTTCGGTGTGATTTTATGGTCTTTAGATCTTTTCGGCTTAATATCAAAGTTGTAGCAATATGTAATTAGGGATAGTCATTTTTGTAATCACAGTCAGTGCAAAACATAATTGCAACATTTGTCAGAATAATCTAAATAGTTTTAATAATAATGAAACCTTAAATTGTAAGCATTGTTTTGAAAAAAGTAGTTTAATTTCTTTGTTAAAATTGTGTACTACAATAATGTTTTTGTTGTCATTTGACATCTTCCTTTCCATCTTGTGGATATTTTAGTTACTCTCAAAGCTACAAGTGTTGTAAAACTCTCTGCCTGGTGTACACAAACATTCATGAACCATTAATGACACAGTGCAGCTGTTCATGGGCTATCAGAACCCAAAATGAGACTGTTATTTGATTGGAAGATTTCCCGTGGCCATAACTGAATCCAAAAACATGTCACAGGACTGCAGATTGTGAAAGTTGCTGCACTCTCGAGAGAGAGAGCCAAAACATGTCGACATCAGTGCACTTGACACTCTGTTCAGCTTCCAGAAGATCAGTTTTTCAGGACGGCATTGATTTTTAAATATTCCTCAGTATGATCTGTTTATTGCAATCAGACTGAGCCAGTTCTACTGTGTTTTTTTCTTTTTAAAGAGATAATTACACAATCACTCACATTAGTGGTGAACGATTTTTTTTTTTATGAACACTGGGACTCTTTTATTCTAGAAACTGAAAGATTAATGAGCAGATTAACTACGCAGACCATGAAACTTTTAAATGCTCAAGTGCTTGGCTAATAGAGTAGGGAAGAATCTAGTTCTGGCAAGTGCTTATTCAAGATAAATCATAATGAGCTGAAAAAAACTGATGTACTAAGGAATATGTATTGCAAACTAGGGCTGGGCGGTATGACGATATTATCGTATATCGACGATGTCTCGTAAGTATGGCGATGTCAACAGTCAGGTAACAGACGATTATCGACATTATCGGGAAAAAAATTACAAATGATTAACCTAGTAAGTTGCAAAAAATATTTTACACAGCCCCATAGTCACCATACAGGTCTTTTTGCAAGCAAGAATGAAATAATTTAATTGGACGGTTGGGAATCGAAAAGCTATTCCAATTTTGGAAATTGGATCATATGCATAAGGTCAGGAATCGAATTACTTGTTATAAAGTTAAATTTCGATTCTGCTTCTCGATTCCTGTATGCGCATTTATTGTGATTTCAAAAGATTCAACTGCAAGAAGACAAAATAGAACTCACTTCTGCGCTCGCGTGCTGTTTTCTGTGAAGAGCACACACACACACACATACACAAAGCGCTCGCACGAAAGCCACCTCTTATATACGCGAACACTGGACTGAGCTCTCTTTCTCGCATTCTTACACATTCGAATGGACAAATACACACAGAATTATATCCAAATGTCCCATAAATACAATCGGTTATGTCTTAAGTGAACGTAAAGAGGGTGTATTGGATCCGTGTATTGACAGCAGCTACTGCCGCCAGTCATTAATGTTTACTCAAAGAACAAAAGAAAAGAAAATCCCTCACTGATCTTGACTGAATCACTTTTGTAACCTCAGTTTATATTTTATTTGCCTGTTGTTCGGCGCTGACTACTGTAATGGCAACGTGCATGTGTATGTGATTATTTTGGAGATGCGTTCCAGTATAATTTATCCTTATTTAGGGTAGGCTATAGGCAGTGGCGTAGCAGACGGATATGCAGGGCACGCACTGCAGGGGGGCCCCTGCATGTTGGGGGTAACCTCTCCGTGCTGGGGTGCGTCGAAAGACGAGGATCATGTATCAACGATAGCCAGAGATATTGTCAAAGGCATCAAATATAGGCAATATTAATAGGATCTGTAGCCTGTTATATTCTTCTGCTTATTATTAGGGTTATTTTTATTTGGTTATTTTTATTATTAAATTCATATTACAATTAATTTGCCCCGCAATAATTTCATAGCGCATCACCGCATAACTGACGCGCTGTGAGGATAATAAGGCTAATTAGCCTACTCCTCTTGAAAATGTTTTAAAAAAGGTCTTTCAAAACAGGTTTATTATAGCCTACAACAAATTATAGGCCTATAAAATTATTTTTTTATCAACAATTTTTTATTTTAATTTTTTTACAAACAAAATATCCAAAATAAAACAAAACAAAACAGCAGACACATACTCAACATCTAAAAGTTCAATCAAAAGGGAGGGAGAGAGGGAAGGACAACAAGAACACAGAAGTCACTCCTTTAAATAATCACGTACATTCAGTAAAAAACACTGCCAAGCCTCAATGGTTGAAGGCTTGGCCCCACCGACTCGCGCCGTTGTACACTCACATGAGACAATTTGCAGGAGGCTATGGATCCAACATGCCTCTCTACACGTGTGGTGTAAACCAGTTCTGAATTATTGTCTTCTTCACAGCTGTAAAACCAGCAAACAACATTCTCTTTTGCATTGAACTAATACAGAGATCAGAATCATCATTAAGAAGACATAAACTCGGGTTAACAGACCAATCAATTCTCAGTAATGATGACAAAACCAGGTTTACATGTGTCCATAGACTGATGACGACAGGACATTCCCAAAACATATGCAGAAAAGTGCCTGATGATGTAGTGTTACATATATGGCAGTTCAAATTTGACTGCAGTTTCATTTTAAATCTTTTGTAAGGAGTTATGTATGCTCTATGAATGACTTTGAAGTGAATAAGACGATGAGCCAGATTTTTAGATGTTAAGCTGAGATTAGACCACACTCTCTCCCAGTCGACAGATAAATTAAGATCAGATAATTCCCTATTCCAAATAGTTTTAATAGAAAGAGGTTTTGTAATGCAATCAATAATTGTATTATATATTAAGGAAACAGATTTTTCCTTAAAACAGATTTTAATAGAGTTAGCCACAACCGGACCAAATTTATAATTATCCCCTTTTTTTCCTGTGCCAGTAAATAAAATATCTTGAAGTCTATTTGGTTTAACCTTGTCAGCTTCAATCACCCTCCATGAAACTGTAGATTGAGGATCAACCCAATTATGAAGGGCCTTAAACTGGAACGACCAATAATATAATTCAAACTTTGGTACAGCCAGTCCTCCTGCGCTATTAGGATGTTGTAATGTGGTAAGTTTAATTCTGGGACATTTATCATTCCAGATAAACTTAGAAATTATGGAGTTGATCTCCTTAAAGTAACCTGGAGGGGGAGAAAGTGGTAGCATAGAGAAAAAAAAAATTAAATCGAGGTAACAAATTCATCTTAACAGTGGAGATTCTTCCTTGGAGAGAGACTTTAAGATTCTTCCATCTTTGAATGCCATTTTTGACCTTAACGAAAATGTTATTAAAATTGTCTCTGGCAATATGGTAATGCCCAAATAGATGAAAGATTCCTTAATAGGGATAAATGAGGGAATAGAAAAATTAAACTTAACATTGTTAATTGTCATTAAAGCAGATTTGCTCCAATTTATTTTATATCCTGATAGGCTACTAAAATTATCAAATTCCTTAATTACACTAGAGACTGAAACATCAAAGTGGTCTAAATATAGAATAATATCATCAGCGTATAATGAAATACAATGATTATGGTCATGAATCTTAATCGATACTTCAGATTTCCTGAAGGCTTGTGCTAAGGGTTCGAGAGATAGACAAAACAATAAGGGGGAAAGTGGACACCCCTGTCTCGTTCCCCGCTGTAAAGAGAATGAGGGGGAAATAATATTACCAGTTATGACTGATGCTGCAGGTGAGTGGTATAATGTCTTAATCATAGAAACGAAGTGTTCACCAAAGCCGAAACATTGCAGAACTGCCCACATATAATTCCACTCTAGCCTGTCAAAGGCTTTTTCTGCATCAAGTGAAAAGACCGCACAAGGTGTTGGGTGGGAGTCCGCAAAGTCAAGAATATGAAGGAGTCGACGCAGATTGTCAGATGCATTGCGCCCCTTGATGAAACCAGTTTGGTCCTCCTTGATCAGACTGTGAATTACCTTCTCCAAACGAGAAGCAAAAACTTTAGCATAGATTTTTAGATCACATGGGATAAGCGAAATCGGTCTGTAGCTGGAACAATCTAATGGATCTTTCCCTTTTTTAAGAAGTAATGAAATCAGTGATGTTTTTTGATCTCTATGAAATGCCCCATGTTCAATTGCAAAATTAAATGAGTTAAGCATAAGTATCCCTACCAAATCCCAAATTTCTAAATATAATTCAGGGGGGAGAGCATCTAGACCCGGCGATTTGCCCTTTTGAAGGCTTTTTAGAGAGACGTGAAGTTCCTCCAAACTTAATGGGGCCTCCAAAGATTCTTTATCCATCTGTGAGATCCGAGGCAGTTCCAATTTATCTAAATACTGCTTACAAATTGGTTCATCAAAATCTGTTTCGGCTTTATACAGATTTGTGTAAAAACCTTTAAATATGTCATTAATTGCCACAGGGTTCGTAGTGACCTGATCATCCGATGATTTTATTGCGCTAATATATGCCTTAGACTCGCATTCTTTCAACTTAAGGGCCAATAAATGACTAGGTCTCTCTGATTCAAAATAATATTTTTGTCTAGTCCTATGTAAAATAAATTCTGCCTTTGAGTGTGAAAGTAAATCATATTCTTCTTTTAAAGAGGACAGCTGTGTAGCCTGTTGCTCAGTAAAATGTTGTTTTTGTAGGTTTTGTAATGATTGGATTTTATTTTCTAATTGTGTAAACTGGTGAGTTCTCGCTTTGGCAAGAGTAGAAGAGAAAGATATACAGAAACCTCGTATAGCACACTTAGTCGTTTCCCACAGTATTTGAGGATCCACATCAAAGGGCATATTAATTTCAAGAAAGTCCTTAATATATTCTTTTAGAGAGGTAATAAAAGTCTGATTACTTAATAATGATATGTTAAAGCGCCATCTAGGGGCCTTGGCTTTGACATCGGAAAGAGGAACACACTGCACAACATAGCAGAATGATCAGATAATAAAATTGGTAATATAGATATAGAGGAATTAGATGAAATTAAAGATGGGCTGAGAAATATGTAGTCTATCCTAGAGAAAGTCTTGTGTCTATTAGAAAAAAAAGTGAAGTCCTTAGCTTTAGTGTTCTGAATTCTCCATAAATCGATTAAGTTGAGCTCAGTGATAAATTTATTCAATAATTTAGAGGATGGATTGGCTGTTGTATCAGATTGAGACTTATCTAAAGCAGGATTTATGACAGCATTAAAATCACCACCCACCACTAGAGGGCAATCAATCTCCTCAAGTAAAGTTTTGGAAATCTGTGTAAGGAATGCACTGTCTGTCTCATTCGGACCATAAATAGAGACCAATGCTAACCTATTATTATATATTTTGCATCGGATAAAAACAAATCTACCCTTCTCATCACTACCAAGGTGTTCAATTGTTAAATTTAACTTCCTGTTAACAAGGATAAGCACCCCCTTAGTTTTATTTTGAGCGCAGGAAAAAGCTATTAATTTGTAATACTTATTCTGGAAACGTGCCACGTCAGATTGTTTTAAATGTGTCTCTTGTATTAAGGCACAGGAAATAGATTTACGGTGTAAATATTCTAATACACGGGTTCTTTTAACAGCAGAATTTAAACCATTCACATTCAGTGATAAAATATTTAAAGTATGCATTGAATATTCATAATCCCAAGATTGTACACAATAAATGCAAAAAAAGCAAAAAAACAAAAAACAGAAGCACTTCCATTCCGTAAATAACCCGTAAACACTGATGTGCATTTTAGATACCAAACCTCCTATATGAAAAATCCCTTTAGAAATAATGTAAAATAGATAAAAGTATAAATGTCTGCTGTAAAAAACAAAAACAACATAAAAATGTGAACAACCGACAACCATAAACAAAGAACAACTCAGACCGCACATTACCGAGAACATAGGTCTGACTGAGCAACAAAAAACAGTGATAGGTTGTGACCGATCCACTCCAACGCAAGACATGTCTCCCGAAAGGCTCACACAGCCAAAAAAAAAAAATATTTTTTAGTAATTAAACCTACTCTTCATTAGTCCCCTCCAAAACAGAAAAATGGAGTGTCAGTCTTACCAGCAAAGAAATCGTTGTACCGGATAAATAAGGTCAATATCCCAGTATAAGAGAAGAAAACGCAAACAATAGGTTTAGCAAGCATCCATGGCCATCCTGCTATCATCCCCTTCTGGGCAGCTAGGGCCAAGTCCATCCCGGCCGTCACGCCCCTCCCGTGGAAATGGAGAAACAGCGGCCGCTGCTCCTCCGTCGTCCCCCTGAAGAGCGGCGGCATAGGACTTCTGCTGAGACATGGAACTGATAAAATCCTCCGCTTTCTGAGGGGAATCGAAGCTTCTCTGTTCTCCTTTGTGCCGTAGCTTAATCACCGCTGGATAGATGAGGAAGGGCTGGAGACCAAGTGCAGTCATCTTCTTCAAAACCGGACCAAATGCCTTTCTCCTGATCGCTGTAGCCGGACTAAAGTCAGGAAAAAACAGCAGTGTGACATTGTTCTGTGCGCACTTCACCGGATACGCCTGCCGAGCACCTTTCAGGATATCTGATCTGTCATGCCATCTCAGTACACGGAAGATGAGAGTGCGCGGCCGATCGGAGCCCCTCCCTCCGTCATACACGCGATGCGCCTGATCAATCTCAATGTCACAGCCCCTCAAGGAAGGAACCCACTTGGAAAGATTAGCTCGGAGGAAACTAGCTGCATCTGGACCTTCCATCCCTTCTGGGAGTCCCACCAGTCTAACATTGTTTCGCCTGCACCTGTCCTCCATATCTGTCATCTTCTCGGTGAGTCGTTCCAGCTGATCCTTTAAGTCCGTGACTGTTCTCTTATCTTCCCGCGCCGCTGCCTGAACAGAATCAACGCGGTCACGTGTCTGCTTCGTCTTGGTAACTATGGCCTCAAACTCCTCTCTTAGCTCTTTAACAGACTTATTGGTCGCTAGTATGTCCTCACGCAGTTCGCGCAATGCTAGAATCAGCACAGAGTCCATCTCATCTCTCACTGCCGAGTTCACAACCGAATTCAAAGTGCTTTGGTGTTCTTTAAATGCTAGTTCAATGCGGCTAGCAATAGCACTGTCCAGCTCTTCACTGGAGATGGCTGAATCTCTGAATTTTTTCTTCATTGGCGATTGCTCAATCTCCCTTTTCCGATCTCCTTTGTCTGCCTTAGCACTCATGATGGGTCTAATGCAGAGTGGTTCAAATTTCACTGACAGGATCGTGAAATATTTGGCAAAGTGAGCGGAGCGAAAAACTAAGCCTGCATCACCGTCGAGGGGTCACGTGATCCTCGGCCTATAAAATTATTAACACTGCAGTAATCAATGAAAATTAAGAGCAGCTTTATTTCAAACACCGACTTTCAAAAACAACCTGTTTAACACTAAATACATTTCTTCAAATTTTTTTCATGTTCAGGCCACAAGAGACATATTAAGGGAGTAAACTAAAACAAGTTATACCTTCATCAGCATATGAAGTTGATTCGTCTCTCGTCGTCTCTGAGAGAATATGCACCGTTAATACAACGTCAGATGCCGAAAGCACCGTCAATTTTTACTTTCACTTTCGGGTGAATTGACTTACAGTAAGACGTTCACCGGCATAACTCATGCGCAAAGTTTGCACGTTGCTTGTGTGATATCCATTGGCTCGCCATAAATATTTATAATATTGCGACGTAACACCCCACCCCCCCCCGGATTGGGAGGGGGGCCTCCGACTTCGGGTCGCGGGGGGGGGGGGGCGCGGATTTACGCTACGCCACTGGCTATAGGCCTATTCTATTTTGAGCTCCAGTTTAATCAAAGTTAAACAGAAAAAAAGACAAATAGTAGCACTGCATGTGTTTCTGAATATTTATTTAAACAGACTGTATAATGATGAAAAACCACAAACCTGACAGTTATAATTAAAATACGCAAATTCCTTCACAGCCTATTCATACAGCGCACACAGTGCCCTATTTTTACAGATTTTTTTAAACAGTGTATACAGTATAATTGTTTAATTACGCTGAGATATAGCACTATAAATTCTTAATTAATTTGCAACAAAACTATAAAGTTTTGTTGCAAACGGATGAAGACATTATACTACTATATCTCAGCTCGCCCCTCAACATGCACGAGTTTGGAGATTCGGCAGCCCAACACTGAATATTATATTTTGGGCATTGTATTTTGATTAATACAATAAAAATTATAAAAATTAAAATACAAAAATAAAATTTAAAATTACCCCTGGTTCTAAGTAAAGCAGTTATTTTTATTTTGTTAAAAACGGGCCAAAAGAGACCTCCGAACAAGACTACCAGAAAGAAAAAAAAAACTTTTTGCTCAGAACTTTTTAATCTCTGCATGACTTTAGTCATACATGATAAATGTCAAATATGTTATAGCTTGACTACAAGTTTAAAACAGCGCTACAATTATTATAATCAAGGAAATTAAACTTACCATCATGAAATTTGTCTAATGCCAAAAAGAAAGAGAAACATCAGAAAACAGGCATATACAGTATATTCAAGACACTATATGACATCAACATGCATTTATCATTCTTACAATCACCGCCAGAATGTCCAAGTCACCATGAATATGAATAATAATAAGTTTTAATAGAACTTAAAATTGGGTTCTATTATTTTTCCTCAACAGTTCTCCTCACAAAACAAAATCAATTTCAAACACAAATTTGATAAGAACAGAGTGGAAATTATTAGCAACACCAACATAACAGCAAAGCTAATGTTTTCTGTTAGTTTAAGCACAGACTAAGAAAAGTAATACCAAACTTTAATGGGGCAATAATTAAGACCAAACTGAACATGGTGCGTGTTTATGGTGCATGTCGGCAATGTTTTCTTGGTGGGGGCGGGGCCTGGTGGAGGTGGGGTTTAGATAGACGATATTTTTTAAGGCGATTATCGAGAAGATATTTTTGACATATCGCCCAGCCCTATTGCAAACTACATATGAATCTGCAGTCAGAAAGTTAAAGCTGCAATCCATAAGTATTTTGGTTAAAAATGATCCGAAATCAATATTTGAGAAAGTACATAACCAGCCAGTGTTCAAAACTATCGCCTTACTTGAGCCGGATTCACAACGGTTAGCTCATAATAATGTTTTCTAATTTGAGTGGTACGGGTAGGTTTTTGCAGGAAATTCGAGCATGGCACTGCGTCATTACGTCACGTCTGTAAACATGAAGAAGTTGTCCCGGCTACTAGGCTATCACATGTGAGGATGCTGCAGGTGGTGGATCGTTTAGCCTTTTCTCACAGCAGCTAGAATAATTAAATTTATCATTTTGATGACGGATTGTAATCCAGAAAGGATTATGTGTTTATGAAACACATGTGAATGAAATGAAATTATATTCCATTTTTAAATGTGATTCTGATTACAGATAGCCTGGGATTACACAAGATTTGTACAGGTGCATCTCAATAAATTAGAATGTCGTGAAAAAGTAAAAATTTTTCTTGTAACTTCTTTCAAAAAGTGAAACTTTCATATATTTTAGATTCATTACTTGTAAAGTAAAACATTTCAAAAGTTTTTTTGTTTTAATTTTGATGATTAGAGCTTACAGCTCATGAAAGTCAAAAATCAGTATCTCAAAATATTAGAATATTTACATTTGAGTTTCAATAAATGACCATCCATACAGTATAAATTCTGGGTATCTCTTGTTCTTTGAAACCACAATAATGGAGAAGACTGCTGACTTGGCAATGATCCAGAAGACGAACATTGACACCCTCCACAAAGAGGGTAAGTCACAGAAGGTCATTACTGAAAGGTGTGGCTGTTCACATAGTGCTGTATCAAAGCATATTAAATGCAAAGTTGACTGGAAGGAAGAATTTGGGTAGGAAAAGGTGCACAAGCAACAGGGATGACTGCAAGCTTGATAATGCAGTTAAGCAAAGCTGATTCAAACACTTGGGAGAGCTCCACAAGGAGTGGACTGAAGCTGGAGTCAGTGAATCGAGAGTCACCACGCTCAGACATCTTCAGGAAAAGGGCTACCAAGACACTTCTGAACCAGAGACAACGTCAGAAGCATCTTACCTGGGCTGTGGAGAAAAAGAACTGGACTGTTGCTCAGTGGTTCAAAGTCCTCTTTTCAGATGAAAGTAAATTTTGCATTTCATTTGGAAACAAGGTCCCAGAGTCTGGAGGAAGAGTGGAGAGGCACAGAATCCATGTTGCTTGAAGTCCAGTGTGAAGTTTCCACAGTCAGTGATGATTTGGGCTGCCATGTCATCTGCTGGTGTTGGTCCACTGTGTTTTCTGAAGTCCACAGTCAACGCAGCCATCTACCAGGAAATTTTAGAGCACTTCATGCTTCCTTCTGCTGACAAGCTTTATGGAGATGCTGATTTCATTTTCCAGCAGGACTTGGCACCTGCCCACACTGCCAAAGGTACCAAAAGCTGGTTCAATGACCATGGTGTTTCTGTGCTTGATTGGCCAGCAAACTCGCCTGACCTGAACCCCATAGAGAATCTATGGGGTATTGTCAAGAGGAAGATGAGAGACACCAGACCCAACAATGCAGATGAGCTGAAGGTGACTGTCAAAGCAACCTGGGCTTCTATACCACCTCAGCAGTGCCACAAACTGATCACCTCCATGCCACGCCGAATTGAGGCAGTAATTAAAGCAAAAGGAGCCCCTACCAAGTATTGAGTACATATACAGTAAATGAACATACTTTCCAGAAGGTCAACAATTCATTAAAAATGTTTTTTTATTGGTCCTATGAAGTATTCTAATTTGTTGAGATAGTGAATTGGTGGGTTTTTGTTAAATGTGAGCCTAAATCATCACAATTAAAAGAACCAAAGACTTAAACTACTTCAGTCTGTGTGCATTGAATTTATTTAATACAGGTGCTGGTCATATAATTAGAATATCATCAAAAAGTTGATTTATTTCACTAATTCCATTCAAAAAGTGAAACTTGTATAATGTATACATTCATTCCCCACAGACTGATATATTTCAAGTGTTTATTTCTTTTAATTTTGATGATTATAAGTGACAACTAATGAAAACCCCAAATTCAGTATCTCAGAAAATTAGAATATTACTTAAGACCAATACAAAGAAAGGATTTTTAGAAATCTTGGCCAACTGAAAAGTATGAACATGAAAAGTCTGAGCATGTACAGCACTCAATACTTAGTTGGGGCTCCTTTTGCCTGAATTACTGCAGCAATGCGGCGTGGCATGGAGTCGATCAGTCTGTGGCACTGCTCAGGTGTTATGAGAGCCCAGGTTGCTCTGATAGTGGCCTTCAGCTCTTCTGCATTGTTGGGTCTGGCATATCGCATCTTCCTATTCACAATACCCCATAGATTTTCTATGGGGTTAAGGTCAGGCGAGTTTGCTGGCCAATTAAGAACAGGGATACCATGGTCCTTAAACCAGGTACTGGTAGCTTTGGCACTGTGTGCAGGTGCCAAGTCCTGTTGGAAAATGAAATCTGCATCTCCATAAAGTTGGTCAGCAGCAGGAAGCATGAAGTGCTCTAAAACTTCCTGGTATACGGCTGTGTTGACCTTGGACCTCAGAAAACACAGTGGACCAACACCAGCAGATGACATGGCACCCCAAACCATCACTGACTGTGGAAACTTTACACTGGACCTCAAGCAACGTGGATTCTGTGCCTCTCCTCTCTTCCTCCAGACTCTGGGACCCTGATTTCCAAAGGAAATGCAAAATTTACTTTCATCAGAGAACATAACTTTGGACCACTCAGCAGCAGTCCAGTCCTTTTTGTCCTTAGCCCAGGCGAGACGCTTCTGACGCTGTCTGTTGTTCAAGAGTGGCTTGACATGGACCCTGAAACCCATGTCTTTCATACGTCTGTGCGTAGTGGTTCTTGAAGCACTGACTCCAGCTGCAGTCCACTCTTTGTGAATCTCCCCCACATTTTTGAATGGGTTTTGTTTCACAATCCTCTCCAGGGTGCGGTTATCCCTATTGCTTGTACACTTTTTTCTACCACATCTTTTCCTTCCCTTCGCCTCTCTATTAATGTGCTTGGACACAGAGCTCTGTGAACAGCCAGCCTCTTTTGCAATGACCTTTTGTCTTGCCCTCCTTGTGCAAGGTGTCAATGGTCGTCTTTTGGACAACTGTCAAGTCAGCAGTCTTCCCCATGATTGTGTAGCCTACAGAACTAGACTGAGAGACCATTTAAAGGCCTTTGCAGGTGTTTTGAGTTAATTAGCTGATTAGAGTGTGGCACCAGGTGTCTTCAATATTGAACCTTTTCACAATATTCTAATTTTCTGAGATACTGAATTTGGGGTTTTCATTAGTTGTCACTTATAATCATCAAAATTAAAAGAAATAAACACTTGAAATATATCAGTCTGTGTGGAATGAATGTATACATTATACAAGTTTCACTTTTTGAATGGAATTAGTGAAATAAATCAACTTTTTGATGATATTCTAATTATATGACCAGCACCTGTACACGAGTTTCACAATTTGAGTTGAATTACTGAAATAAATGAACTTTTCCACGACATTCTAATTTATTGAGATGCACCTGTATTTTAAAGAAAACCAGTTTGAAGGAAGATTAATTTGCTTTTTGGATTAAAATAATTTCTTAATATGAAATTTGAATGGTATGACAATTAGATATTAGACTGTACAGAAATTGAAGTCTACACGCTAATACACACTATACTCATAGGCTGTGTTCGAAATGGCATACTTTGCTTACTGCCCTGTACACGGTGCATACTGCCTACTATTTTTTAAAGAATAGTGTGTGAAACAGTATACAATTAGCAACAAATGTTTCAGAGTAGTATGCTTAATTGTCACATGACAAACACAAACATTAATTCAGCACAGCTGTGAAGGTTGTTACCTTACAAACAAATGTGCTAACTATTCTTTTACAAAGGCTTGTTAATAAGGCTTCATATTAGTAAACAATGTTGCCCAATTGAACTCATTTCATAACTGAAGAACTTTACAAAGGCTATTGGACTGAACTGAATGAGCTGTCTTTAACTGAGCAATGATATTTTTGGCAGTTACACTAATTGGAAAGAGTGAAATATTCTAGTTACACTAAGTGCAAATAATGATAAATTCTGTTTACTCTAAAATAGCAGCATTTTCTTTAGCAACAGGTGTGTAAATAGTAGTTAGGTGGCAGATATTTATACTTCAGTACTGTACATTATAAAACAGTATGCAATAACATATTGAGTGTAAATTATCATAAATTTTATTTGATGAAGGCCACTTTATTGGGACAAAAACCTACCTACAACTAAGCACACTGTATTATTAATGAGGCGTTTAATTTCCACTTTTCAAATATTTACTTAATTTTTTATTGAAAATAAATGCCTTTCTGATCTGGTATGTGATGGGAAAAGGAGTTGCACGAGTTTGACAAAAGTCAGGATTGAACTCGGATCGCTCGCATCAACAGCAGACATCTTGTGTGTTCTAATCGCTGCGCCACTGGTTCTACAGACATACACGTGTCTTTTGCAGTGCTGTTTATCGTAGCCAGGCATTGGTGAGCGGAGTTAGCCTCTGACAACAAATTGGTCTATTTCTCCTTTGAGTAACAACACTCCGTTTCTTTTTAGAGCTGCTTGACAGCGGAATTTAATTCTGCTCGCATAACTGAAATATACATTTTATTTATATATACTGCAATATTAATATTATTATTTAATATCTTTGAAACAATGTACAGTAGTCAACATTTGAAGTGGATCAAAACCTTTCGTCAAAGTTGCCCTAAAACCTAAAACCAAAATGCGTTCTTGTGTTAGGACAACTTTGATTAACTTGTTTGATCCACTTCAAAGGCGCTATAGAGATAAAGGTGACGTCATTTGACTTGATCGGAAAAGCGCTGTAGAGATTAAAGTAATTTATGTCCTACAAATGATATTGTTTTTAGATGCACAGCGATAGTTTGTAGTTTACATGTATATGTATATACGTACATATACAAGTGTAACATTTATAATTACTATTCCCCGCCTCCAGTTTACTCATGCCTTTGAAGATGAAACGTCACATGGAGCGCGTTGCGTTCTGGGAAACAGTATCCCATGCAGTGTCTTCAGATGCATACATCAAATTTCAGCAAATGTAGCAGGTAATCCGGGCATTCCATGCTTACAGAAAATTCACATACTATTCACAGTATTCACACAGCATGCTGCAGTATAGTAGGAGTTGTATGATAGTATGCCATTCCGAACACAGCTTCTGTACTGATTTCAGTATACTTGAGTTATATTTAGCAGATTCTGGCAAAAATAGTAGGTCATCCGGGTATTTCATGCATACAGAAAATTTGCATACTATGCGCAGCATACATACTACATACATGCTGCAGAAATAGTAAGAGTAGTATGATAGTATGGCATTTCGAACACAGCCATAGTCACGTAATGCTAATGTTGTTAACATTAATCATTTGAGAATAAAGTATAACAATGATAATACTTTGCAGAGTTAGATGTGATATGAGCTAATTGATCGTTAGATTTAATCACCATTGGTAGCGCGATTTATTGTAATTAGGGATGTTCATTTTAACCGTTTAACCGTTAACCGACCGATTAGAAGTTTGACCGATTAATACAATCAGTTAAACGATTTAAAGTCACTTATTTATTTATTTTTTCAGTAATTTATCAAAATATTTTAAAAGGTTTGCTGCATGGTTAAAATAAGCTACGAGAGAGAGAGAAAAAAAAACATAAGTCGCATTTTATTATTTCATTCAGAAATAGCAGACGCGAATTACAAACATTATAATAAACACTGTAAACATAGCTAGGCTATTTTAGTTCCCCTCACTCCACAACAAATCCTTTCAATTAACAGTAGGCTATTTAGAAAAGAACAGAAATTAAAAATGTAAGAAGCTATAGCTATATAAACGACAAACCAAAACGAATTAATTTAGGCTAAAGCGAAACTGAAACCAATGTTGGGTCTCCTTCGACTAAAAAAAATAGGATTCCGCTTTCTGCTGTCTGCTTTCCGTTCGCGCAGAACAAAAATGAACCGAAACTCTGCATAGGCTACTTGCACAGTTTTTCTTTCGTTTTCTTAAATTATTATTTAAGTAAAAATATATTTCTCATATAGGCCTATTTATTCGTTATAATAGTGTATATATATATACAGGGCTCTAGACTCATTCTTCCCACTGGTTGCACTTGTGCTTATCTTTCTCAGTTGGTCGCACGAGCATCATTTGGTCGCAATTTTTTTTTTTTTTTTTATACAACATTTGATTAATCAATCCATGCTGATGAACTTTTATGATAGTTTATAGTTATATGGTAACAAAAGTGTTCAACATTCAACCGATCTTTTTCATCAGTATTATTTGTGATATAAATTTTGTGACAGGAATTCCTCTTTTCGTGTGCTTTCACTTTCACGATCTTGGTGTCATGCTTTACAAGAAATGATAATTGTCTGTTTTGCTTATATCTATACACCTTTCACTTTTTAAGACTAAAACAAAAGATGGATTCATTGTCATTCTTAATTAAAAAGCACAACAATAAAACAGTATGTTACAATGACAAACTAGCTTACATAACATTTATTAACAAAAAGGAATAAGACGAGGCGTGGCACAGGACACATCACATGTTGTATTACACCTACTAATAAATTACAGAATGTTTAGCAAACACTGAGGAATCAAATAATAATAATATAAAAAAATAAGGAAAGCTTCCAGTGTAACGTGAAGTAAACCGCAAAGATAACAAGCTTTTCAAAGTAAAACTAAACTGGCTGTCGCTGACAGGAGTTGCATGTTTTCTCTACAAGAATACCAACATGTTCACCTTCTCTGGTTTAAGAAGCGGTCTTTTACTTTAGTTTGAAAACCAAATCCTCCGCTGCGCGCACCTTCGCGCTCCTGCTGAAAGCACCTCTCTTCACGTGATCAGTGAAATCTTTCTCCTGCTTCAATGTGCTGCGCGCTTTGGAGCAGCGCAGACCATGCACTGGCACAAGTGCGACCATGTCAAATTTTTACTCGCACACTCTCAAAAAATGCTTGCAGTCTAGAGCCCTGTGTGTGTGTGTGTGTGTATATATATATATATATATATATATATATATATATATATATATATATATATACACACACACACACACAGTGGGTACGGAAAGTATTCAGACCCCCTTAAATTTTTCACTCTTTGTTATATTGCAGCCATTTGCTAAAATCATTTAAGTTCATTTTTTTTCCTCATTAATGTACACACAGCACCCCATATTGACAGAAAAACACAGAATTGTTGACATTTTTGCAGATTTATTAAAAAAGAAAAACTGAAATATCACATGGTCCTAAGTATTAAGACCCTTTGCTCAGTATTTAGTAGAAGCACCCTTTTGATTTAATACAGCCATGAGTCTTTTTGGGAAAGATGCAACAAGTTTTTCACACCTGGATTTGGGGATCCTCTGCCATTCCTCCTTGCAGATCCTCTCCAGTTCTGTCAGGTTGGATGGTAAACGTTGGTGGACAGCCATTTTTAGGTCTCTCCAGAGATGCTCAATTGGGTTTAAGTCAGGGCTCTGGCTGGGCCATTCAAGAACAGTCACGGAGTTGTTGTGAAGCCACTCCTTCGTTATTTTAGCTGTGTGCTTAGGGTCATTGTCTTGTTGGAAGGTAAACCTTCGGCCCAGTCTGAGGTCCTGAGCACTCTGGAGAAGGTTTTCGTCCAGGATATCCCTGTACTTGGCCGCATTCATCTTTCCCTCGATTGCAACCAGTCGTCCTGTCCCTGCAGCTGAAAAACACCCCCACAGCATGATGCTGCCACCACCATGCTTCACTGTTGGGACTGTATTGGACAGGTGATGAGCAGTGCCTGGTTTTCTCCACACATACCGCTTAGAATTAAGGCCAAAAGGTTCTATCTTGGTCTCATCAGACCAGAGAATCCTTCAGGTGTTTTTTAGCAAACTCCATGCGGGCTTTCATGTGTCTTGCACTGAGGAGAGGCTTCCGTCGGGCCACTCTGCCATAAAGCCCCGACTGGTGGAGGGCTGCAGTGATGGTTGACTTTCTACAACTTTCTCCCATCTCCCGAATGCATCTCTGGAGCTCAGCCACAGTGATCTTTGGGTTCTTCTTTACCTCTCTCACCAAGGCTCTTCTCCCCCGATAGCTCAGTTTGGCCGGACGGCCAGCTCTAGGAAGGGTTCTGGTCGTCCCAAACGTCTTCCATTTAAGGATTATGGAGGCCACTGTGCTCTTAGGAACCTTAAGTGCAGCAGAATTTTTTTTGTAACCTTGGCCAGATCTGTGCCTTGCCACAATTCTGTCTCTGAGCTCTTCAGGCAGTTCCTTTGACCTCATGATTCTCATTTGCTCTGACATGCACTGTGAGCTGTAAGGTCTTATATAGACAGGTGTGTGGCTTTCCTAATCAAGTCCAATCAGTATAATCAAACACAGCTGGACTCAAATGAAGGTGTAGAACCATCTCAAGGATGATCAGAAGAAATGGACAGCACCTGAGTTAAATATGAGTGTCACAGCAAAGGGTCTGAATACTTAGGACCATGTGATATTTCAGTTTTTCTTTTTTAATAAATCTGCAAAAATGTCAACAATTCTGTGTTTTTCTGTCAATATGGGGTGCTGTGTGTACATTAATGAGGAAAAAAAATGAACTTAAATGATTTTAGCAAATGGCTGCAATATAACAAAGAGTGAAAAATTTAAGGGGGTCTGAATACTTTCCGTACCCACTGTATATATATATATATATATATACACACACACACACACACATTAGAGCCGAGCTTTATTATGTTTTTCTCCACTTGCAGAAGCGCTGCAGGTGCGTGATGTGATATGATATGATCATGTGAATCCTCATGTTCTGTTGTTTGCTGCTTTTTGCGCATGTAATATGAATCCCCGGAAAACAAATGTTAGTATTTTTAACGGGTCACAGACACTTATTCTTTCTAATTTAATTCTGTTCTAATTTAAAATAATCTTGTCGGTTAACGGTTAATAATCGGTTAACGAGTGTCGGTTGTCGGTTAGGAAAAATAACCGAAATGAACATCCCTAATTGTAATGCTTTTTTCCTCAGTTGGGCAGAACAAACGTGGCAGACTTGTTACTTTGAAAATTCTGATTTGGGTCATATATTCCAAGACATAGGCTAGAATCAGTGATTGCGAAGTACAGTAAACATCCACACCGGTGCAGTAACAGACAACTACACATTCACCTCAAAACATTAGATTCATCCGCGCTGGAGCCGTGCCAGAACACCGGATCACAACCCCACGCACGGAAGATAATTCCGCAAGTAACTGCAATTCCAGGTTTTCAAACCTAAAAGTTACGGACTGCAGCTTTAAGTACATTTTAAAAATAACTTTTAAAAGGATTGGCCTTCGTAACAATTTAAAGTCATATTTTTATACATGTATTTAAATGTGCCATAGTTTTTAATATGTGTTTAAGATCTGCTTGTTGAACATTTGCATGTTAAACACTTTGCGGGAGACGTTTGCTCATGATTATTATGATTCTTTTATTCCCTTCTTAAATAAGAAATGAATTTGTATCCTCTTCAGTTTAAAATGGACTCAAAATGTTCCCTTAGATGCAATTGACCGGCTGACTGTATATTTTCACTTTTAACTGTACTATAACTACATTATGCATTTGTGGATATTGTGGAATTCTGCAGTCACATTGCACCTCAGTTGATTAGACTGCTATATACTTGTATATAGAAAAGACTGCACTCCTTTTCAGAGTGCTCCATTTGACTGATAATTATGTTACCCGCTCTATGAAGTATTTGAAGTTTATTGCTGAAATTTACATTTAAACTTGCAATTATAACAAGCTCTTTTGCAAAGTGTAAATGTTTGCATTATGCTATTTTTTACATCATTAAAAAAACCTCTCATACACGGTGTCAGGGCACATAGATTAGATGGTTTGAGGCCTCTGCCATTTTTAAAATGCATCTTAGAAATAGAAATCAAATATAATTTACTACTGCAAAATGACATCATTGACAAAAGATCTTAACAAATCGATAATGAAATTTTGTTGACTGTATTAGAAATACAGGAAGTTTTGAAGGACTGCCGGCTTCTTGATTTGTTCTCCATTTTTGAAAAAAGTGCAAAATTTTACATTTCTACACTGAGCCATTGTCCACACTGATCGTCCTTCTTTTGCGCGTGGCTCTTGTTTTTATGTCGGTATTTCCCTGTGGTCATTTGTCAGGTTGCAGTATTTGGTGTACAGTTTCCTTACAACAATCCCAGATTGCTTTTTCAACATGGGGCGGAATGATACTGCGGATCGTTGTGGTGTAATTGGGGCTTTGTCGATTGGGCCTTTGGTTACTCAAATTGCTGCTAGCTCACTTTCTCAGAGCAGAGACAACATCCCAGCAAATAGCCACGAGCGTCTGTGAGAAATAAATAAGTCAAGGATTTCTTCATGGTGTCCTACTTTTATTTATTTATTTATTAATATTTGTTTTTTTTGGTGTTTTTGCTGTAGTTTTATCAGCACAGATAAACACAGGCCAGACATAAGACTAGACTGTTTGTGTGTGTGTGTGTGCGTGCGTGCGTGCGCGCTTGTGTTTGCCTCTGGTTTGCTGGAGGGCTTAGTGACAAACGCTGTGCCGGAGCAGCAGGACTGTGTGTGTGTGTGTTGTTGACAGGCAAGTATGGAGAGACCAGAGCGTTTGTTAGTGCAGCACAGCGGTTCACTCTTTTGACTAAATGCTCATGCACATTTGTGTCTTGTAATTACGACAGAGAGAAAACAAATGTGTGTATTTAGTAGGGATGAATCGATCCGATACTCAGGATCGGTATCGGCTCCGATCCGGTCATTTTCCGCGGATCGGGTATCGGAGAGACGAGACCGATCCAAATCCGATATTGTGTGTATACTATTCTGTGTTATTGTTAAGCCCCACGAAAGCACAAAAGCATTATAAAGCACCATAAAGTCAAAGTCCAAGTGTTCTGAAGCTGTTCCATAGTTTAATGTGAGGTACAGATGAATATTTAAGTCGTTAAATTCAAGTTCACGTAAACTCTTCTCTCCTCTGCGGTTGTCTGTTATCCTCCGTTCAGCGTTCAAACTGCGTGTTGCGTTCGGTTACTACAGTCAAAACAATGAAACTCTCTTCAAGAGCGCTCAATAACTGAGATTTAAAACCGTTAAAAGAAATGGCTCAAACTAACGCGTAGATTTAATAAGCTACGCATCAATCTCTCTTTCCTCTGTGCTTTGAACTCCGGAGCTGCGCGCTGTGACTCCGTGTTGCTTCAAGCGCATCATTCTGCGCACAGGATGTGCATAAGCGGAGCTGTTCATATTATAATGCTTTTGCGCAATGAAATATTATTTATAGCGTTTCTTGTACTGTCCTATCAAGGCTATTAATAATCTAATGTATAGCACAGTAATGGAGGCAGCAACATATGATAGGACTCCTCTATCATATGTTGCTGCCTTCATTACTGTGCTATATATTTAAAAGAAATGGATTTTAATTTTGTAGTTTATATTTATAAATATATACATTTACTTGTTTTCATTAATGTATTTTAGAACAATACAAAGAGCAATGTGTAACATTTTACCAGATTTAGTCCTTCACATATTCACTTTTATTTGTTTCCCACTAAATAATATTATTTCACTAAATGTTTAGATTTTATAAAATTGTGCACTCATGATTTTTCTAGAATAACTTTTGCTGCTAAATTATCCACTAACCTAGTTTAAAATCTCCCTTATAGTATTTTTGTCATAGATCATGAATGGGCCTGTTCATGGTCATTTCATGCGTTTTCTCTGATCAGATATCTATCTGATTTGTTTATGCGTTTCCATTTACACTTGGCCACATAAATGGATATAAATCCGATCTTCAATTCCTGCGCTATATTTAAATTGAATGAAGTTCACGTCAACGAAATCAAAAGCGCTGCATTTTATTAATTATCAGCTCATTTCAAGATCAAAGACCGCAATAGGAGAGCGCGGCATCAGCACTGGAAAAATAAGTTTGTCTTAATACTTTTAATGAAGATGATTGTGTGTTGACCTTCTGCGTCTTTCTTTCAGTTTCATTCGCGGCAGTTTGCGCGTCTGCTTGTTGAAGAAATACTCAGATAGTCGTCCGCGGTGAGGCTTGTTGCATTAGTGCAGTCATATCTGACTAAAATGTCATATAGCCTATAACACGGTCTCACACATTTATTATTTTAATATTTTGGGAGGAGTAAAATTCACATATGTGGTTTCAACAACCAGATGCATTTACACTTGTCCAGTTTCGTCTGGAATGCGGCCCAGACCACCTCCTGAAGTGTTTTGAGCGATCAGATTTATATTACAAAACGCATGAAGTGACCAGGTGTAAACAGCCCCTATATATTTTCATGTTATTTTTCATTAAAATTAAATTGTCTATTAGCTTGTGTTTAACACACAAAAGAGTGACACAGAAGTATATAAACATTGATTTATAAGAAAAAAAAAAACTGTGCTAGGATCGGATCGGATCGGAATCGGCCAATACTCAGAATTTTCTGGATCGGATCGGATCGGATCTGAAAAAATGGTATCGTTGCATCCCTAGTTGTAACGATATACCGGTATGACGATATACCACGATATAAAGACGTACGGTTATCATACCATGTACATTTGCTTATCTACGGTATTGGGAGAAAATAAAAGACGCAGAATCTCACCTGCGCCTAGGCAAACAACTTTCCACTTAACTGTTCTCTTGCTCCACCCACACATACAGCGGAGACAACATCAGAGACAGAGGCCGTTCTCTCTATCCCACGTCGAAATATAAATTAAAATTGGCAGTATGGGAATAATGTTACTTTGGATATAGAAAAGACGAACGCTTATTTGTCCTCGAGGATAGACAGTTCGCAAAAACTGCGGTCGCAAAGCAGCTGCAAAAAGAGTTAACACATCGAACACGTTTACCTATATTTCAGAACACCATCCTCCGTGAAGATACAGTTAGGTTAAAGCCTTATGATTTCCGTGATGCGGAGTGAATCCCAGAATCCAGTCATGACAATGAATTTACAAAGCAGATGTCACATAAAACACGCGATTTTATGTATTGATGAATAAATCAAAAACAGAGCGGTCAAATCACGACATGGTCTCTAGTGTCTGTGATTATTAAAGAGCAAAAACACTGCTATATAATCTGTTTGTTTTGCGTGTCTCTCTGTGAATGAGCGGCGTTGTGTCATGTACTACATACTCAAGTATGCGCGCTGGTGCCGCTCATAGTGTTTAACAGCACCTGCTGTCTCACTATCTGAAGACGTGAACACAAACACTGAGAGCCTCACTGACACTGAGAGAACAATTGATAATCCTTTCATCATTTTATTTGAGAAAACCACTGTCAAATACACTGACACTCAAAGCTCTTCACTACTACCCGTCAAAATAAAAGTCCGCTTTTTAACTCGAAGAAATTGACAGAAATTACGACTGTACTATAATGTAGCCTACTTCTAAAATAATAATAATAATTTATAGAAACATTTAAGGAATATAATGTTCTCCTTATTTTTATTTAGTAAATCTCTGTTGTGCAGTCCTTTACGAAAACATAAAAGGATAAAAGTTATTTTCATTTGATTACATTTTAAAACATTAATTAAATTGTTTAAGCTTTATGCATTAATTTCATTACCACCATTTTTGATATTATATTTGTATTATATCATAAAAGTACAGAATCCAGAAAAAATAAGTCAAACCAGAATTTATGAATTGTTATGAATTATTAATGATGAATATAAGTTGTTAAACTAATATATAATAAATGATGAAATTTACTTGATTGTTTTAGATTAATGAAATTTGAATAAACACATGCTTCCAAACATTTGTTCAACCAAAAAAAACCCTGTTTTGATTGTTTAATACCGTATACCGTGAAACCGTGATATTTTCTGAGACGATTATCATACCGTTACAACTCTATCTAGTAGACTGTGTTTAACACACAAAAGAGTGACACATAAGTATAGAAACTCTACATTGATTTAAAAAAAAAAAAAAAAAACCTGCGATCGGATCGGAATTGGCCGATACTCAGAATTTTCTGGATCGGATCGGATCTGAAAAAATGGTATTGTTGCATCCCTAGTATTTAGAAGAGGAGAGTGTTTCTATGTGTGTCTATGTGTGTCTAAGTATTAATCTACTTAGCTTAACTGCTGGTTAGGTCAGCTACCCATTAAATTAGATGTCTTGGACAAAGTGCAAAGCCAGATGAAGATTTCTTTAGTCCAAAACTCTTTGTCAAAACCCAGAAGTTAAGCATTTGTTTGTCCTTTTGCTTTTATTTATTTATTTTTTGAAACTCAAAAAATGTTTTTCATTTTTATGTTACACTCTGTATATCAGTTGTTATTGTTATCTGGGGAAAAACTGCAACTAAATTTAAATCTTTAATGCTCCAGAAGTAACTAAAATGTGAAAACGCAAATAACTTTAAAGTCAAATTAAAGAATGAAATAATGCTTGACTTAAGAAATTGTACATAGTTTTTTTTTTGTTTTTTTTTTAAATGGTAACAGATATCAACTCTGGCAGCCTTAAAATATTAAACTCAACTAAAAAAAAAAGACAAAAAAAAAACACTACCAGTGAATGAAAAAAATCTGAATAAAAATGGAAAACATTATTGTACAAGTTTATTTGCTTTTGCAGTCAACATGTTGAGCATTCAAAGAGTAAAATCTTGTACATTTCTTAACCCTCAGAGAGAAGACACGGCTCCAGCAGCAAGCCCCCATCCAGCTATGGCGCCTCTTCTGCGTTTGCAAACTCTCGAAATAAGGGTAGCCTTGGGGGTGGAGTCGGGGCCGGGACTGTTAGTGGAAGCACACTTGCACGCCCCTCCAGTGCAAACAGCAGCGCCCCCACTAAAATCTTCAAATCAACCAAAGAGAAGCTGCCTCACCGGAAGCCTCACTTCACCTATAGGGTGCCACAAGAAGAGAGGTGTGTATGTGTGTTTTGATGGAGTGTAAGTGAATTTAATGGGTAAATTCATTATAAGCAGCCCATTCTTGCATAACACAAAAGATGTAATCTGAAGCACACCCACCTTTGGTACAATATAAGACTCTTTATTTCTCTGCCTCCTAGCCCAATCCCTGCAGTCAAAGTAGAGAAGGTCCATCTGAAGGTGGAATCTTCACCCAAACTCCCCCACGTGCCCCCCTCCTCTTCCTCCAATACTGTGAGCACCTCTCCTTTGAAGTCAGGCCTTAACTTCCCCTCCATACCAAAGGCTCCACAGCTGGCCCCTGGTCAGATCCCCAATGGAAAGGGCCACCTCTCGTCCCAAGACAAGAAACAGGACAGCAGCAGTGCCAGTAGCAGAAGACCCTTGTACAAGAGACAAGGTGAATGTTTATACTCTCTACTGCTGTTGTATATTTATGTCAAAGTCAATACAGACAAAAACAATTTTCTTTAACCTTTTTTTTTCTTAAATCAGAGCGAGAGTTTAATCCAGATATCCATTGTGGGGTTATGGATATGACGGCACATAAGCCATGCACAAGATCCTTAACATGCAAGGTATGCCACCTTCTACACTTTGAAATATGTTTTAAGTTGGAATTAGCATTTTGGACATTTTGGCCCATACAAATAAGCAGTTCTTATTTTTGTTATTACCAGTCATTCACAAATCATACCAATCATTCACAAACCAAAAATCATTCACAATAAAGCTTCAAGAGTCAGACTTTCAGTCAGACTTTTTAAATCCAACTTAAAACCTGGCAAAACAAGCCTAGATGTTATACTGTAATTTATTTTATTTTTTGAGTATTGATCTAATAATATAGCAATATAGTGTCAATAATATAACAAAAATAGTAAGCTCAGATGTTTTAATTTATTTTTGAACACATTATTGAAAATATTATACCAATATAGCATTAATACAATTATATATATATAGATTCTCCCATTCTTCCTCATATATATATATATATATATATATATATATATATATATATATATATATATATATATATATATATATATGTATATATATGTATGTATGTATGTATGTATATGTATATACAGGTGCTGGTCATATAATTAGAATATCATCAAAAAGTTGATTTATTTCACTAATTCCATTCAAAAAGTGAAACTTGTATAATGTATACATTCATTCCACACAGACTGATATATTTCAAGTGTTTATTTCTTTTAATTTTGATGATTATAACTGACAACTAATGAAAACCCCAAATTCAGTATCTCAGAAAATTAGAATATTACTTAAGACCAATACAAAGAAAGGATTTTTAGAAATCTTGGCCAACTGAAAAGTATGAACATGAAAAGTATGAGCATGTACAGCACTCAATACTTAGTTGGGGCTCCTTTTGCCTGAATTACTGCAGCAATGCGGCGTGGCATGGAGTCGATCAGTCTGTGGCACTGCTCAGGTGTTATGAGAGCCCAGGTTGCTCTGATAGTGGCCTTCAGCTCTTCTGCATTGTTGGGTCTGGCATATCGCATCTTCCTCTTCACAATACCCCATAGATTTTCTATGGGGTTAAGGTCAGGCGAGTTTGCTGGCCAATTAAGAACAGGGATACCATGGTCCTTAAACCAGGTACTGGTAGCTTTGGCACTGTGTGCAGGTGCCAAGTCCTGTTGGAAAATGAAATCTGCATCTCCATAAAGTTGGTCAGCAGCAGGAAGCATGAAGTGCTCTAAAACTTCCTGGTATACGGCTGTGTTGACCTTGGACCTCAGAAAACACAGTGGACCAACACCAGCAGATGACATGGCACCCCAAACCATCACTGACTGTGGAAACTTTACACTGGACCTCAAGCAATGTGGATTCTGTGCCTCTCCTCTCTTCCTCCAGACTCTGGGACCCTGATTTCCAAAGGAAATGCAAAATTTACTTTCATCAGAGAACATTACTTTGGACCACTCAGCAGCAGTCCAGTCCTCTTTGTCTTTAGCCCAGGCGAGACGCTTCTGACGCTGTCTGTTGTTCAAGAGTGGCTTGACATGGACCCTGAAACCCATGTCTTGCATACGTCTGTGCGTAGTGGTTCTTGAAGCACTGACTCTAGCTGCAGTCCACTCTTTGTGAATCTCCCCCACATTTTTGAATGGGTTTTGTTTCACAATCCTCTCCAGGGTGCGGTTATCCCTATTGCTTGTACACTTTTTTCTACCACATCTTTTCCTTCCCTTCGCCTCTCTATTAATGTGCTTGGACACAGAGCTCTGTGAACAGCCAGCCTCTTTTGCAATGACCTTTTGTGTCTTGCCCTCCTTGTGCAAGGTGTCAATGGCCGTCTTTTGGACAACTGTCAAGTCAGCAGTCTTCCCCATGATTGTGTAGCCTACAGAACTAGACTGAGAGACCATTTAAAGGCCTTTGCAGGTGTTTTGAGTTAATTAGCTGATTAGAGTGTGGCACCAGGTGTCTTCAATATTGAACCTTTTCACAATATTCTAATTTTCTGAGATACTGAATTTGGGGTTTTCATTAGTTGTCACTTATAATCATCAAAATTAAAAGAAATAAACACTTGAAATATATCAGTCTGTGTGGAATGAATGTATACATTATACAAGTTTCACTTTTTTGAATGGAATTAGTGAAATAAATCAACTTTTTGATGATATTCTAATTATATGACCAGCACCTGTATATGTATGTATGTATGTGATTTTTTTTTTTTAATTGTCTTAATGTAATATGTAATTAATAACATAGCAAAAATAATTAGCTCAAATAATATATTGTTTTTTTGTTGTTGTTGGGTGTCCTAATAGCCTATAATATGACAATATAATGTTAATAATATACCAGAAATAATAAGGGTCATATATTATATTGTATTTTATTTATTATTTTGAATATTGTCCTAATACAATAATATAGCAATATAATCCAAATAATATACCAAATAAAGGTCAAATATTATCCCAGACTTATTTTATTTTAAAATAGCTTCTTAAACAGAATGATCTTGGCTGATATCAATATGGTCATCAGTGTATTTTGCATACCTATGACCTCCCTAATGTTCAAATTCCTTTGAATATATGAACCAAACATTTAATTGTTTGACTGAACTGTTACATCCCCCCTCCCCCAATTTGTCCACAGACACATTCCATAAGCCAGAGGAGGGCGGTGCTCGGGCGGCGGCAACGCTTTGACACGCTGCTCGCTGAGCACAAGAGCAAAGCGCGGGACAAGGAGCTGCAGTTAAGGTTGGACCCTTCACACCCAGCACCCCCTCTCAGGGACCCTCACCCTCCCCCCTCCCGCATCTCACAAGACCCTCACCCGGTCTCCCATGGCAATGGCACTGCCGATGCCACCAAGCCTTTGCCCCACAGCAAACCCAAACCTCATAATTCTGGGCTTCCACGGTGAGTTGCTTCCTCCTGCCCCACTATTTACTCTAAACCGGCTTCCTTTTGATTGATTAGCCAAATTTGTTATAGACCTCCAGTTGTTTTTGTTCGGGTAGTTGACAACGAAGGCAAATGTTATGGTGCTCTTCGGTGTCTTCAGACTCAACAGCAGTAACTCTCACAGTGGAGGAGACCCAGCCATGGCCCACGACCATTCTCACCCGGCCCCTGTCGGCACCGAGAGCAGCCGCCTCTCCAGTGACGAGGGGGAGAACGAAGAGAGAGAGGAGGCCACAGAGAAACTGGACTGCCATTATTCAGGTTACCACCCACGACCAGCTGCTGTAAGTAAAAGAAACCTTGTGATCTTAAAGTATTAGGGAGTGTTTTTTTTATTTTCTTTTTGAAGTAGTGAATTTCTCAAACTGAAGTGCCTGTTTAGAAAGTCACTTACATTTTGAATCACTAAGCTGTTTTAAAACAAGTTTAAATGAATATTCAGGGCCTCATTTGAATCCAATTTTGTATCGAGCCACCCTCTTTAAAGTAGGCTTGAGTCAACCTTGATCTGAAAATGTTCAGTACCAAGCACCTATGTGCCATTCCTGTTCCATCTCTCATCAGTTCTGCACTTTTGGAAGTCGATTGTACAGTAGAGGTTGCTACGTGTTCGACCGGCGCTGGGATCAAGTACGGTGTGCTCTCACCACCATGTTGGACAAGCATGTCAACTCACAAATGTGGAAGTAAGTGTGTTGAGACCCTTCACACTTCGCCATTTCGCCATTAAACACAATCCTTATTATGATTTCTTGCATTTACTTTGTAGGAAAATCCCTCTGGCCTTGGAGAACTCAGCAACAACACCGACAACCTCTCACCGGACAAGCACAAACTCCCATTTTTCCTCATCCTCCTCCATTTCTGCAGGGTTTCTCAGCTTGTCCTCACCACCGCCTTATGACAGCAAGCCAGTCCTGTCATATGGCACCACCCTGAACGCCCGCTCTTCTCCACAAGCCTCCGCCACTGAGCAGCCCGCCTACAGTGGTGCTTCTAGACAAGTGTCAGCCTCATCACCCCAGATGCCTTCAGCCCACTCGTCCTCGCTACCCTCGTTGGGCTCCAACCGACCCCTTAAATCCCGATCTGGTACAAAGTCCTTTAAGGCTCGGGAGCCATCCTCCAGCCTAAGTAACTCTATCGTCAAGGGCAGTACTAATAGCAGTGCTAGCATCAGCGGTAGTCTCAGTTCGGGCAAGAAGCGGAAAAACAGTTCCCTGCTTGCCACTCATAGCACTTACACCTCTGACTCTTCCTCGTCCTCATCTTTTAAGAAGAACTGTGCGGTAAACTCGGGCAGCCTTGGCAGTGCCTACCACACCTCGCTCGCATCCACCCCCTCTTCATCTTCATCGTCATCAATGTTGTCGTCATCCCACAGCGGGGTTTACAGCTTGGGGGTAAACTGCACCCCAGGCAGGGCCAACTCTTTGAGCTTGAAGCAGGAGTCGACAGGACGTGGCCCTCCCTCAGGCAGCCCGGCTGAGTCTATTAAACGCATGAGTGTAGTGATGAACAGCAGCGACTCCACCCTCTCCCTCGGGCCATTTGTTCACCAGAGCAGCGATCATCACGCAGATGCACGTCTGGAAGCCAAAAGGAGGAAGGGCTCACCTGGCTCTAGTAGCCTCAACAGCACAGGTGCATAAACCTTGTTTTTATTATAATTTTTAAATCCAAATTCCTGTTTAATTTCAGTATTTATCTAGATTTTGTTTCACTCCAGTTAGATTTAATTTGGTTTCTGTTTAATTTCAGTTTAGTTTTAATCCCATTATATTTAATCTCAGTTTAGTTTTGATCTGGTTTCTATGTCATTTCACATTAGTATCAATCCTATTTCTGTTTCATCTTTATTTTTTGATCCAGTTTCTATTTCAGTTCATTTTAGTATTAATCTGTTTTTTCCAGGTAGATTAAATTTGCTTTGTTTAATCAGTTTAGTTTTAATCCCATTATGTTCCAGTTTTAGATTCAAATTAATTTATTTGATCCGGTTTATTTTTAGTTTTAAACCAGATTGTCTAATGCCTTTTTAGAATTTATTCATTTTCTATTTAATTTCAGTTAATTTAATTTTGCTCTCTGTTTAATTTCTGTTTAGTCTCAATCTAAATTTCTATTTCTTCTCAATTTGGCTTCAATCCTTTTTTTCATTGTGTCTAATGTAATTTTAGTACTAATCTAGTTTCTATTTCTATTATATTTCAGTTTAGTTGTGATCGGGTTTCTGTGTCATTTCACATTATTATCAATTCTGTTTCATCTTGGTTTAGTTTTGATCCAGTTTCTATTTTACTTCATTTTAGTATTAATCCAGTTTCTGTATTATTTCAGTTTTACTTTGATTGGTTGCTTTTTTCATTTTAGGTTAAAATTTTGTTATCGTTTCATTTCAGTTTAGTTCTATTCAAGTTTTTTTTTTTTACACTTCACTCTTCAAAGTTTACTTCAAAACTGAACAGAGAGTATACTGAACTGTCAGGCTGACTAATCTCACTTTTTTTCTGTGTTCGCATTGTTATAAAGTCCTAAAACTCTATAAACCCAAATTCACTTGTAGACTTAATTATTAAATGTCATTTGTTGATTCCAAAGTGCTGTCTCCAATTCAAATTTTGAAATGACTTTGACAGCGTCAGGAGCAGGAGGGGGAGGAGGACAAGGTCCTGGCAGGCCCAAAATGGCCAAGTCTCCATCAATCAACAACATCCACAGCAAGCACGCTCGCTCTATACCTGGACCACCAGGGCTCCCTAACAGTTCACTCATACATCAGGTTAGTTTGTTTTCCTTCCTTGTTTTAGTTTAGAATGTAATATCTTCTCTTTCCTCTTAGACATTACATTTCCGTACTTGTGTGTGTGTTTCCCACAGCCAAAGGCTCGTCCCTGACACAGGTGTGGAGGCTCTGAGCGTGCTGAGCAGTAGGCTGGACCCAGAGCTCCCTCAGCCCCCTCATGTCACTCTGCACGAGGCCTTCTTTTTCTCTTACTCTTCCCACAATCCTCAGGGTGGAATGCACACTGGGTGGCCCATTGATGTCCTTCGTGAGGATTTCCTCCCAAAGCCATGCAGGGGCACTCTCCGGGGATAGGATAATAAGCCAGAGAGATATAATTCTCCTGACGGAGGTTATTATGAATCTATACAATGCACCATTGGGTACAAAGCCTGCTGCGTAGAGTATGAGCTGCCCAGCCTGAGCACTTGCGCTGGGGTCGGAAGGTACAGATTTGGGCTAGTGCGTAGCCTCGCCAACACTACCAAGCATAGGAGGGATGTACGACGTGAACAAGATGAGTTGCTTTACCGATATTCTTCGGTATGTTAGCTTGAAGGTGTGGACATACGAGAACATACTGGAAACTGAAATCCTACTTAGCCTTGGAGGAAGTGTACATGAGAGGAACATCCCTAAAGTAGACACAGTCAACTTTAAGTTAGTCATACACATGATCTCTCACTGGAAGGCTGTATTAGATTGAGCTACACTCACTGCAGATAGACATGACAGGAGTGGAGTTTCAACATGAGCAACCTAAACTTAAAGATTATGCAAACTAGACATTTTTTAGACCACATTTTGTTTACAGGTTAGCATATGTATAGCAAACAGAACAAAATATTTATCGTATACCATTTTCCATTATTTTTGAAAAGTTTTCATTTAGATTTGATTATTTCAAGGGGATTTTTTTTTAAAAGAGTTATTTTAGGCTGATTTATTGCAGTTTCTTTTTTACAGAAAAATCCAACCCCAAATCAAACTCAAACACCTTGCATTAGCTAAAGCACTAGTTTTTTAGTTGTTTTTTTTGACATGCTAGTAGCCTAGCATGTCTTTACTGAATCCTGAGCAACAGTCGTCTCTTGAAGCTCCAGAAAACACTGTAATCCTCTTAAAAACCATGCCTTGGACAACACAGATATTTTAGGTACATTAAGGGCTTGATTCAGTGAACCTGATTCAGTGAACACATGCAAAAATTGCTCCTGTTTGAGCAAAATGAGAGAAGGCAGGTGACTTTCACCTCCAGTTACCCTTCGTAGCACTAAAGAAGCATGTGCTGAAATCTTAATGTACTAAAATCTGCAGTCTCGCTCAAATGATTGTAGGAGAGTTTCCTGGTGAAGATGCCTTAGGCATGGTATCGTTATGTGCCGTTTCAATCTCAGAAAGGGGCTCGTGGCTAGTTGACGTTGAGCCATAGACCAACATTACAAACACACCATCATCTCAGCAATGGAGTAGACATCTACACGACTCTCAATACTGTGAGACACATGAACAGTAGTCTGGCCAGCACCATCTCATCAAATAACCACTACCTTATACTGCGACTGAACATTCCTGCTTTGATCTCACACAAGCTTTTGTTCTTTGTGACCCTAAAGAGGTTAGTAGCTAGACATTCGGATTTAAATATCATTTTCATTGTGGGTCTGTCAACTTAAAGGCAATAGATCCTTCTTTGGCTCATTAATCTTCAAAAGAGGTGGATTTTGTTGTGTAAGTTGGGGCTTCTCTTTAAAACTCCTGTAAATTACTGAACTCCACTGATGTCAGTTAGCAATGGTTGCTGAGAAGTAGAGCATGTTTTTTTTTTTTTCTTGAGTATTTTTTTCCTTCGGCTTTTTCGTATACGAAACCGAATTCAAATATTGAAGTATCCCTATTTCAGAATACATATTTTGTTAAAGAATTGTACATATGGAGATGTATTTTTGCACAGGCATTTTCGTAAACGATTTTTGGTACAATTGAGATCATTATTATTTATTTAGTAAATGGAAACATTCTAAGATTATTAGAAGTGGTTCACTGCCAAGCCGATAATGCAATACGCCACTATCCGAACACAGCTTCTTGTTAGTCGCACGCTGCGTTCCCCCAGACAGATTGTTGCCACAGTAGTGGGAAATCATCCACCGTATACCATGTTGTTTTCTAGTTGTCAATAGTGCTTCTTTTCCCTCGTGATGCCTCCCCGTCTCGAACCAAGGGGTCAAAGAATGTGATCAAAATGGCCCGTTTAACTGTGCAAAAGATTTCTGGCTGGCTGATGCATTTTGTAGTACTTTTCTAACTGGGTGAGGGAACAAAACAGTTGTACAGGGCAAAATGTGCACCACTGTTGCCAAACATAATTGGATACACTACTTTTTAATTACTTATTCATTTGCTTTTAACGCTGACAAAAAAAAAAAAAAGGGAAAGTGCCTGAATTAGTTTCTCATCGACTAGTTTCTCATTAAGGCAGAGCTTTTTATTTCATGTATTCTTCTTTTCACAGTACTTGAATGTTATTTAAGGGTTAAGAAACATTTTAAACCTGCCTAGGAATCTCACACGTCGCCCTTTTCCCCTTCAAGTAGAGCGGTAACTCTGATTGATGAAATGCATGGTAGAGGAGTAACACTTACTTGACATGAGAAAAGCTTCTTATCGGTCCCTTGTATTCTTTTATGACTACTTTTGATATTAGAAATTTTCAAAGCAAGAGGGATAGATATTTTTTTGGCCAAGTCGGTGATTTCAACCAATGTTTTAGGCAGATAAATGTACTGTTTACCTTGAAATTGTAACTCCACTGTTTTCAGATGATGAAAGCTTTGTGAAGATGTTTGATTAAACACCACAGATCTGAAATGTGAATCGAAGAAGATAAACGCAGTTTGCTTTTTGGGGAAGAAGCCTCTACATATAAAATTACACTGACCAAAATTATAAACGCAACACTTTTGTTTTTGCCCCCAGTTGTCATGAGCTGAACTGAAGGCCTATTTCTCTCAAATATTGTTCACAAATCTGTCTAAATCTGTGTTAGTGAGCACTTCTCCTTTGCCGAGATAATCCATCCACCTCACAGGTGTGGCATATCAAGATGCTGATTAGACAGCATCATTATTGCACAGGTGTGCCTTAGGCTGGCCACAATAAAAGGCCACTTTATAATGTGCAGTTTTATCACACAGCACAATGCCACAGATGTCACAAGTTTTGAGGGAGCGTGCAATTGGCATGCTGACTGCAGGAATGTCCACCAGAGCTGTTGCCGTGAATTGAATTTATTTCTCTACCATAAGCCGTCTCCAAAGGCGTTTCAGAGAATTTGGCAGTACATCCAACCGGCCTCACAACCGCAGACCACGTGTAACCACACCAGCCCAGGACCTCCACATCCAGCATCTTCACCTCCAAGATCGTCTGAGACCAGCCACCCGGACAGCTGCTGCAACAATCGGTTTGCATAACCAAAGAATTTCTGCACAAACTGTCAGAAACCGTCTCAGGGAAGCTCATCTGCATGCTCGTCGTCCTCATCGGGGTCTCGACCTGACTGCAGTTCGTCGTCGTAACCGACTTGAGTGGGCAAATGCTCACATTCGATGGCGTCTGGCACTTTGGAGAGGTGTTCTCTTCACAGATGAATCCCGGTTTTCACTGTACAGGGCAGATGGCAGACAGCGTGTATGGCGTTGTGTGGATCGAGTGGCCCGCTGATGTCAACGTTGTGGATCGAGTGGCCCATGGTGGCAGTGGGGTTATGGTATGGGCAGGCGTATGTTATGGACAACGAACACAGGTACATTTTATTGATGGCATTTTGAATGCACCGAGATACCGTAACGAGATCCTGAGGCCCATTGTTGTGCCATTCATCCACGACCATCAACTCATGTTGCAGCATGATAATGCACGGCCCCATGTTGCAAGGATCTGTACACAATTCCTGGAAGCTGAAAACATCCCAGTTCTTGCATGGCCAGCATACTCACCGGACATGTCACCCATTGAGCATGTTTGGGATGCTCTGGATCAGCGTATACGACAGCGTGTTCCAGTTCCTGCCAATATCCAGCAACTTTGCACAGCCATTGAAGAGGAGTGGACCAACATTCCACAGGCCACAATCATCAACCTGATCAACTCTATGCGAAGGAGATGTGTTGCACTGCGTGAGGCAAATGGTGGTCACACCAGATACTGACTGGTTTTCGGACATTTTAGAGTGGCCTTTTATTGTGGCCAGCCTAAGGCACACCTGTGCAATAATCATGCTGTCTAATCAGCATCTTGATATGCCACACCAGTGAGGTGGATGGATTATCTCGGCAAAGGAGAAGTGCTCACTAACACAGATTTAGACAGATTTGTGAACCATATTTGAGAGAAATAGGCCTTTTGTGTACATAAAAAAAGTCTTAGATCTTTGAGTTCAGCTCATGAAAAATGGGGGCAAAAAACAAGTGTTGCGTTTATAATTTTGGTCAGTGTATGTACAAGTGTGTATAGTTTGATTTTTTTTTTTGTATACATATTCAAAAATCATTTGATCAGCTGGACTTTTGTGTGTTGGCTGCTATGTAATTCATGAACAAACACAGTAGGGTAGATTTACTTAATATTTAAAGAAAGATTGTATAGTATATTTGTTTTGTAACAAGTTTCTGTAAATATGGAAAAAAATAATTTATACAGTTATTTATAAGAAAAACGTGTCGGTCTCAGTATTTTTTCCATTTGCTCACACACCAAAGACAAACTCAAATGTTTCCTCCAATTCAGTTTTATTATATTCTGTACATAAAACAAAAGTCATGTTCACAAGAAAAGACGTGTATCGATCAAACGTCATATGCTGGACTACATGTTGATCACTCTGGACAGCTTCTGCACTCTGTTCAGCAGGAGATCGCCCTTCTTTATGGTTTCCTGGTACTGCCAGTTCTTACTGTCGGGTCTGTGGGGAAAAAAAGACAAGAAATACTTTTAGCTAACTATAGATCCAATAGAGATTTAAATGACTAGTCCACACAAACTTTAAAGTCCTCACCTGTTGGTTTCCACAATCTCATTGACTTTGTCGATCTTGCAATGTAAACGTCCTGCGGCGATAAATCGCGACAACTCCCTTGAAAAAGAGACCAAAGTGAGCATAGAAATAATGAACATTATTAACATAGTTGTTTATATAAACAAGAGAGCGTACTGGTCGATGAACTCTGTGCTGACTCCAAACGCTTCGGCCATGTATCCCAGTGTGAGAGAGCGGTAAGATTCCAGGAGCTGGCTGTAAGCCAGGATGCGCATCTCTCGAACATAGTAACGGTAATGAGGAGCAAACAACCAGTCTTGCTTCATCTCCTGTTCCACTCGAGCTACAGAAGAGAAACAGATGGAACCTCTGACCAAAACACGTTCAATAAACATTGCAAATAAATAACAGCTTACAACTTTAATCTTAAAATGGAGCGTGGCTAGATAAGCAATAACATTTTCTTCAATTGTTCTTTAAAACCTGCTCCGCCAATATTTCACTTACCTAATGACTGAAAGAATACAGAATAACGGCACTCGTAGAAAGAGAAGAGGTACTGACGGACAGCAGGTAAACTGTGCAACACCTCCAAGATCTCAGCACCCTTAATTACCTGAGAGAAGACAAGAGATTTCATAATTTCTTGCGTTAGGTTATTTATTACTATTAGATTTAATTGTTTTTATTAGGTTAATTTTTTTGGCAATCTAACATAGTCCTTTCCTTTCTGAATTGCACACTCGAAATGATCGCACAAGCTAAAGCTCTTTGTATTGCTCTGGATAAGAGTGTCTGCAAAATGCATTAAATATAAACTTGTAGATATGATTGAATAAAGCAGGAGTTTTAAAACTGGTCCTGGAGCCTTAAAGGGATAGTTCACCCAAAAATGAAAATTCTGTCATCATTTACTCACTCTCAAGTAGTTCCAAACCTGTATGAATTTCTTTGTTCTGTCGAACACAAAGGAAGATATTTTGAAGAAAGTTTGTAACCAGGCTGTTCATACAACCTTCATACAGGTTTGGAACTACTTGAGAGTGAGTAAATGATGACAGAATTTTCGTTTTTGGGTGAACTATCCCTTTAAGGGGGTGATAGAAAGGTAAATGAGGAGACAATGTAAAATGTATATTTAGGTCTGTCAAATTTAACTTTTAATGATGTTTTAGCAATGATTTTTAAAACATTTAGATTCCGGTTTCATTGTGCTTTCTAATGACTGGTCTACAAATATGACATTAACAATGATTATTTAATTCTATTGATCTCTATCTAATTTTTTAAATTAAAAGGATAGTTTTTAAAACCTTTTTTAGGATTCTTTGATGAATAGAAAGTACAGCAATTAATTTAAATCTTATCTTTTGCAACATTATCTTTACTGCCACTTTTGAATAAAATAATTAATTGATCTCCCCCCCCCCCCAAAAAAAAAACATTAACATCAAACCTTTGAAAAGTATTTTATATATACTTTTTTTTTTGGCTAGATCTCACCTTCTCTCTCAGGTCTGGCCTCTTGAGTGCGATCATACACACATACACAGTGTACGTAACAAATGTCTTGTAGTCCATAAGCTCATACGAGGTGAATGTGGAGACCGTATCCAGAAAGAGCTCCGCTGCCTGCTTGAAATCCCGAATGGCCACGCAGTAGAGGCCCTGATACACCTTCAGGCGATTCCTCCGGTCCCAGTCACCACCTTCTTCAATCAAGCTGTTCATACATGCACAGTTCAAGTGTCAGGCCAACATTCGAGGGTGCGATGCATTTGTTAAATAAATAAGTCTGTACTCTATACTGTACCTTTTGGCTTTCTCAGTGTTACGGGTGATGAGGTCATTGTCCATATAAAACAGGCCAATCCTCAGCAGGTAAAAAACAATATCTAAGCGATGACCAAGAGCAACAGTCTTGTCGTAGGTCTTCCTGAAGGCGGTCAGGGCTCCTTCCTAAATGAAAGATAGAAATATTATCAATGGATATAAGGATTAAATATGTGTAAGAAGCTGAACAGATAAAAAGCAGAAAATAAAATATATAGATGTGTTACCAAACTTAAAAATATATATCACCATTCAAAAGTTTGGGATCAGTAAGATTTTTTTTGTTGTCGAATGAGATTAATACTTTCAGGAAGCATGAAATTAATCAAAATTGACATTTTAATAGTATCAAATAAATGCTGTTCTTTTGAACTTTCTATGCATCAAAGAAACCGGTTTCATGGTTTTCACAAAAATACTAAGCATTATAAATATGAACTGTTTTCAGCATAGATCAGAAATATTTCTTGAGCACCAAATCAGCATATAAAAAATATTTTTTAAGACACTGAAGAAATGATGTTGAAAATTCAGCTTTGCATCACAGAAACAAAACTTCTTGCAAATATATTAAAATAGACGTATTTCACAATATTACTGTTACTGTATTTTTAACAAATAAATGCAGTCTTGGTGAGCATAAAATACTAATTTCAAAAACATTTGAAAAAATCGACATTTATAATTTAGCATGACTGCGAATGTATGGTTTGAATTCACACCTTGTCACCGATGCGTATGAGATATTCAGCTTTGGCCATCATGGCATCTCTGATCTCACTCTCTCCCTGGTTCTTCTCAGCATCTTCCAAAACATCATCCAGCCTTTTCAGTTCATCCTCATTTGCTTTCTTCATCTTACTCAGCAGATCCGTGTCCACCTGCCATTTCAGCTCTTTACACAGGGCTTCATAGTACGGGGCCATATCTACAAAACACAATCACAACATCATTAGAGTATCATTATGTGAGAGAAACAGTGATCTGACAAGTACATACATGATGGATGGGTGATGACACAACAAGATAGGCACAGGTTTTTGGGGGCAAATTGTCACAAGTTTTAAACGTTATAAATGTATGCAATTACAGTGTTTGTCGGCCAATATTAATGATTTAATAGCAGGTTTCCTTTGTGACTACCTACTTCATATCGTGTGAATACATACTACTGGAGGTTACTGCCGTCACAAATGTGTTATGTACAAAAATATACCGATTTAAATTACGTTGATTAAAAATTAGCCTATTTTTGTAATCTAGACTCGCCGTTTTTTTCAGTACAGAAAAATGCTTTAAAAAAATAAACGTAAACTGTGTGACGGCCCTTGTTTTACCCTATATCATAATAAAGTAATTAAGAACACTAACAATGAACATTCAAAAGTGCCAGAAGACGAAATGTGTAACGTACATGAAAACAACCAAACACATTAGCAGCTAACTTACTGAGCTAATGTGCTACTTGCTTTAGCCTCTCAGCTAACTAAACTCCAAGAGGCAAGGAAATTACAAAGCGTGTGCATGAAACAGCTGCATATATTGCAGGAATACAGAGACTTTGACACTGATCTGCTAAACGAGCAGCATGTGTGAGTGAATGAACTCACTGTTGAGTTTAATGGCGTCCATCAGCTCGCTCTTCACTTTAGCATCCTGTCTGTGATCATCCAGAGTCAGTAAAAACTTCAGCTGAGCTATTCTCAGATCGGGGTTTTTAGGTAAACCCTCTTCCTCTAGGTTTTCCAAAGGCATATTTGCGGAGTTAAAAGAGATCTAGAGAAGGACGGGAGTCTAGGTTATGGCTGGGAGTGATGATGATGACTATGGGGAAATCTAAACAAAAAAAAATTGTAAATTCACTTCCTCTTGCTCGAGACAACGACGCAGGGAAAAGACAGTCTATCAAAGTCAAACAACGTAACAAAAATAATAACACTCCTCCATCTGGTTGTATGTTATATTGCACCCACAACGGTTTTCAATTTTTCAGATGCCACGGACCGCAAATATGATCATACTAAAATTTATAAGACAGCTATATATATATATATATATATTGTATATATATAGACCCAATTCAAAAATGAATGTGAAAAATGAATACTATTATCTAACTATTATCTATTCAATACAGTATTTTTTTATTTGTTTCTTTCTATTTTAATCAGGTATTTTTTAAATTAAATTTAAATAGTTTTATTTATACTATCATTTTGTGTAAATAAATGTGATAAAAAATATATTTTTTAATCTGGACAAATGCAAACAGATACATAGATAGCTAGCTTTTAGGAGACAAAATGTGACGAGTCATTCCAGTGTCAAATATTAATCAAAATGCCTAACAGAGATGACAGTATTTATTGGAGAGAAGCAGTGGTGCTTCATGGACACAAGAAGATAAAAGAAGAAAAGCATGAAGAGTGTGTTGCAGGAACTGGTAGGAACATGTTATTTAAATACAGTATATTGCCAGATCTTTAAAATTAGATTAAATCTGAATTATTATAGAAGAATTAAGGAATTATTGTTTCAACAAAATAACCATAATGTTAAAACAAAGTATAATATGTCTCTGTAAAATATATTATATTATAGATATATAATAAATATATCAATAAATATATCTTTAAACCAAGTGCAGAGTTAAACTCTTAACCAAAGTTTACTCATTTACTCAAAATATGGCTCTGTGTCATTCTCGAGCAAGAGAAAACCCCTCTGTGCTCTGTTTTGTAGTTTAATGTGAAGTATCAAAAGTATTGACTTGAAATGTTGCATATGTAGTAAATGAACAGCATGACTGTAATTTCAGGTTGGTGGGAAAGCACTTATCTTTATCGTTGTGCTGGGATTGGGAGGATCTTTTCAGAATGGATTTCACCTCACAGCAATAACCTCTCCATCTCCAGTGCATGCTTGAATTTGTATTTATTATTTTCCTGTTATTACATTAAGAATGCAGGTTATGTTGTTTAAGGTGTCCTTGTTACAGTGTATGTACTGAGTAACACATGTACATTCTTAAAAATCAAGTTTCCAAAAGGAGGGTTTTCGCAGCGATGCCATAGAGGAACTATTTGTAGTTCCCCAAAGAGCTTTGAAATTGTGTGAAGAATATTTTAATAATCTAAAGAAACTTTTTCTACTATAAATAACCTTTTGTGCAATCGAAAGGTTCAGTAGATGTTAAATGTTCTTCATGGAATCATAGAAGCCAATAAAGAACCTTAAAAGTGTACTTACTATAGAGTTAGGGTTTGGTTTAGTTCATTGTAATTATGCAGAAGTTACTGTTATAGTTAGTACATGTTACGTGTAACAAGGATACTGTAAAATAAATTGTTACCAGAAGGCCATTTAAATATCAGTTCAGTTTCATACTTACAATCTATGAATCAATCTGTTATCTGTTTTAGTACATTCAGAGCTTTATTAACAGCAGCTGGACGGATCACTATGGGGATGTTCCAGGAGAGAAGACCGTCACCTTTATCTGGTCTACTGTGGTGGCTCTATACGCTTTAGGAGGTCTCATTGGCTCCATTACTTTCAGATACTTAACCAGTCATCTGGGAAGGTTACTCTCACCCATCCTCATCTGCTTTCCCTATTCTTCCTTTTAATGTTTTCACAACAAGAATAGATGATCATTTACTGTATATATGTTCTTCTTGCAGAAAAGGAGCCATGCTGTTGAACAGTGCCATAGCAGTTGTGACCACAGTAATCATGTACATTAGCAAACCTACTTACTCATTTGAGCTGAGACTTGTAGCACGCTTCCTATTTGGATTCATAGCAGGTATGTGCATTAGACTGTAAATAAATTATATATATAAGATGTGATTATATATATATGATTTGCTCTTTGTTCAAAGGGTTGGGTTTGAATGTACATACGATGTACCTTGGTGAGAGTTCACCGAAGAAAATCAGAGGCTTGGTGACAGTCACAGCCACTACCTTTATGTCACTTGGTAAACTATTAGGACAATTTGCTGGCCTCAGGTAATAATTAAGTATTAAAGCTTGGGCACTGAATTAATTGGACATCTGAATCAAGCTTGCAGTCAATTATATGAAAAGGGCAGGTTTAAGCAGACCAAATGACTGAAGAAGTCCAGCATACAGCCCCAAAAGAAGCCTGTCTTTAGGAGAGCTGAGTTCTTTGATTAAGAATTACACGGTCAATAAATAAATAAATAAATAGTTCACACTATTAATGAAATGTTCACACTATTATCAATAACATGCTTTGATAAATACACTACCAGTCAAAAGTTTAGTCAAAAGTCTCTTATTAAAAATCTAATAATGAATATTTCCTATTATTATCAATGTTGAAAACAGGTGCTTAATATTTTTGTGGAAAACGTGATACACTACCATTTAAATGTTTGAGGTATAAGATATTTAAAAAAAGTAATACTTTATTCAGCAAGGACATATTAAATTGACCAAAGTGATAGTATTACAAAATATTTATATTTTAAATAAATACTGTTCTTTTAACTTTTCATCAAAGAAAAGTTATATTTTAGTAATTTTTTGGAAGAAAACATTTTTTTCACAAATATATTAAGCACCAAAAACATTGATAACAGTAAGAATAATTATTAATAATCAAGCACCAAAAATAACTGACAACTTATAAGCATCAAATCTGCATATTATAATGATTTCTGAAGGATCATGTGACACTGAAGACTGAAAATGCACCTTTGCTATCGCAGGAATACATTACATTTTAAAATATATTACATTAAACAGTTTGTGTAATATTCCGAAATGTTCACAGTATTTGTGATCAAATAAATGCAGCTTTGTAGAACAAGAGACCTATTTCAAAAACTTTTTTTTTAAAATGAATTATTCCAAACGTTTGACCAGTAATGTAGATAGGGTGAATTTTCATTTCATGCCACCATTAATGTTTGATTTAGCTGTCTTAATTGATCTGGCTTCAGGAAAGGAATCTTTTGATACACAATATTTCTTTGAATTGAGCTAAGTTTCTAATTTTATTCACAGGGAAATTCTTGGCCGTGAAGAGTGCTGGAACATTCTTCTATGCATCCCAACATTTTTTTGCCATTCTTCCCTGATGCTCCATGATATATTCTGATAGAGAAAGGCAACAGTCAACAGTGCAAAAAAGGTGCATTCCGTTTAACTGATCAACCTCTGTATGTCATTGCAAACGTCTTTTGTGTTAAATCACATATTCACGTTTTGATCGGCAGCACTGCAGTGTCTGTGGGGACCAGGCGATTATAAATTGGAGATAGAGGAGATGTTAGCAGAACAGGCAGTCATTGGAGAGGAGCACAACAAGAGTGTGCTGGATCTGCTGAGAGACAAACACTTGCACTGGCAGGTCCTTTCCATGCTGGTCATAAACAGTTGCATCCAGTTCAGCGGCATCTCTGCTGTAAATCATTTAGCATTTATCCTCAATACACCAAATTATGCTTCTAAATAGAAATGTGTCTTATGTCATTGTGTTGTCAAAAAGTATCTAAGACATTCTTACAGAACAACCTGTATACTAAATATTGTGATCTTTTACCCTTCTTGCTCACAGCTCACCGTCTTCTCTTTCAACGTCTTTTTGGAAGCGGGTATTCCAGTGGACAAGATCCGTTACGTCACTCTGGGCATAGGAGCATCAGAAGTCCTCATCTCCATAACCTGTGTAAGTTCCAGAGAGGCGCACATTAAAGTGTGTAATCTGAAATCAGACTGGGTTAATTTGTCAAGGAGGAACATCATGAATCATCTATGGGGTCCATGTGTGTGTTTGTGTCTGTGTGCATGTGTAGGGGCTGTTTATTGAGAGTGTGGGGAGGAGAGCCTTGATGTGGCGAGGTTTTGGGGGAATGTCAGCCATTATGGCATTAATCACTGTCACCCTGTCCCTAAAGGTGAGTCTCTATCATTTAACAGTTCACAGCGATCAAAACAGAACTGTATTACCTCATCTCTGTTTCGTCTGCAGGACTACAGCTCTGTGATTCCATACACCACTGTCATCCTCATTTTCCTGTTCTTTATTTTCTATGGGGGAGGCCCAGGTAAACTATTTAAATATTTATACAACATTTAGTTTCAATCCTCACATCTGATTGGTCACATGGCATTCTAAAAGCACCAATAACCATATATAAGGGGCTGTGCACACAAAATCCTTTTTATTTATTTAATTTAAATTGTTTTCTTATGTAAACGTGGTATAAGACCATTTCACCATTGTGCATACTTATTTTGCAGCTTCTCATGCACAACATGCCTTTACAGAAACAAAGCATCATGTAAAACGAAGTTGAACTTTTAAAAAAATGCATCTCACGTTTTATTTCTGTGTGATTAGCCCCTAACAGCACTGGGATTTTATTTGTTTTGTTTGCATCACTCCCAGATCCATTCAAAATCGCTGATTCATTCAGGAATTAAACAAGTGTTAATGATTAAAACACTGAATCATTCCCCTAACTACTTTGTTCAGAAACATTGATTAATTTAGCAATGTAGCATCTCTGTTGCTGGATTTGTTTGATAGTTGATTTTCTACTTTGTTTGGAACTATACTTTCATTGGTTGTGCAAGATAAAGTAACTAGCAATACTATGTCTGAACAGTGATTACACATTTACTGTTGTTCGGCAAATTTTCGTGGGCAAAATCCAGTCATTTCAATAGGTATCAATGGGATGGGGAATTTCGTGTGAGGACGAAAAATCTTTCCATGCAGATTTCGCTAAATATCAAAATTTCAAATTTTTCTGGTTTGAAAGTGACTTCTGTTTTAGCTGTGTTCATAGACAATGGAACATTTTTGCCAGCGAAATTTTAATGTGATAATTTTCGCTATATTTACTTCCTGTTGTATAAGCAATATCGCTCTTGCAATCATGCTGCTGTGTTCAAAGCAACAAAATTCAACAATATTCATATTGCTTATGATTAGCACATACCACATTGATTATAAACTGACTAGTCAGTGCCAACAACTCAAACCAGTTTGATCTGAACAGCTGGAATAGCCCCATCACTTGCCAATGAGATCTCCATCCAGTCATACCACCCGGCTGCATTTGTGTTTATTGGCTTCATACGCTGGCTGGGATTCGCCATGACTGGATTCATCTTCCCATTCCTCATTGTAAGTCCATCACCATACCAATACCATAAAAAAACATGTGGGTCATTCCGTGTCAACTCAACCATTGAGTTGGCTCAAATTTTGATTTTGTCAATATTTTTTCTGAAGAAAGATAAACATTTATAGTGAAGAAAGCCAAAATATTAAATGACACGGAAGTATATTTATGGAGTAATCCACTATTTTGTAGAGAGGGGGTCAAAATGGCAATTTTCACCAGAGGGGTAAAAATGACTTTAGAAAGATGGCAGCATCATTACTTTATTTTTACATAGAAATTGGTAGGTCTATTAGTAAATTGGTTGACTTTAGCAAAAAAAAATATTTCTGCAAAGTTTGCATGGCTGTAACTCAATAAGTATTACAGATATCTTAATGCCCTTTTAGATTTTGGGTCTTAAACTTTTCTTTTGGCATCTTCATATTCTTCAAACAATCCTTTTCAAATACAATAAGGTTTTCATACATTTGGTTTTCAACCAATGAAAATTAGTCAAATTCAACAATCTGGACATTGAGCCGCATTGAGATCCCCATATCTATGGGACTGAACTACATAGGCCCACAAGAAAAGTTGATTAAATCATCATATCTAAAATCATACTGTGATATCTTTAATATTTCTTGAGTTGCAGACATGCAAACATTGGAAAAAGAATATTTATTGCAATAGTTTTGATAGAGGGAAACAAGATATATTTCTAGTTTCAACATTAGTTGTTTTTCAGACATTCCTCTTTAAAAGAAAAAAATATCATCTGTATGCAAAGTGACCCACATTTGGTTTTTTAACAACTGAATATGTATACAGTTTAAAAAAAATTACTCCTGGAGCCATATTGAGATTCAAACATCTCTGAAATTGAACCATATATATATAGGCCTATAGGCCCTTAAAAATGAAGATGCCAAAAGGAAATTCAATTCAAGTTTTCAATTCAAGTTTATTTGTATAGCGCTTTTTACGATACAATCGTTGCAAAGCGCTTTACAGGAAATTAAGTTTCTACAATATATTTATACATTGTAGAAACTTAATATATTAACTTATGGCAAAATTTGTTAATTCTGCATGTTGTTGGGGGATCAGAGGTTAGCATCCTCTGAGGTCCTCTGAGGGGTTGGCATCATCTCTTCTCAGGTGTTTGGTCATCTCAGATCATTTAAGGGCTGGATCCAGACTGAAGCTTGTGTAATTCCTAGTTACCACGGGATGCTAATCCCATGGCAGAAACAGAGAAACAAAGAGACATAATTAGCGTAGCTGTTGTTCCATCCAAGCAAAAATTATTTGTTCAACCCAAGCTAAAGAATAATAATGTGCGTTTGATCAGATATAACTGCAGTACAAGATTATGAGATGCATTATATGAATGCATTATGTGAATGCTTGGCTAAAGAGATGTCTTTAATATAGATTTAAACAGAGAGAGTGTGTCTGAACCCCGAACGTTATCAGGAAGGCTATTCTAGAGTTTGGGAGCCAAATATGAAAAAGCTCTACCTCCTTTAGTCGACTTTGCTATTCTAGGTACTACCAAGAGTCCAGAGTTTTGCGACCTTGAGCATGATGGATCGTAGCGTGATAGAAGACTAGTTAGGTACGCAGTAGCGAAACCATTTAGGGCCTTATAGGCAAGTAAGAATATTTTGTAACTGATACAGAACTTAATAGGTAGCCAGTGCAGAGACTGTAAAATTGGAGTAATATGATCATATTTTCTTGACCTGGTAAGGATTCTAGCCGCTGCATTTTGTACTATCTGTAGCTTGTTTATTGAAGATGCAGGACAACCACCTAGCAGTGCATTACAATAGTCCAGTCTAGAGGTCATGAATGCATGAACTAGCTCTTCTGCATCAGAAACAGGTAACATGTTCCGTAGCTTGGCAATGTTTCTAAGATGGAAGAATGCTGTTTTTGTAACATTGGAAATATGATTTTCAAAAGACAAGTTGCTGTCTAATATAACACCCAGATTTTTGACTGTAGAGGAAGTAACAGGACATCCGTCTCTTGGTCATCCAATCTTTTACATTTTTAACACACTCGGTTAACTTAGATAATTTAGAAGTTTCATCTGGTCTTGTTGAGATATATAGTTGAGTATCATCAGTATAGCAATGGAAACTAATCCCGTATTTTCTAATAATATTACCAAGAGGCAACATGTATATTGAAAATAGCAGAGGACCTAGGACAGATCCTTGTGGTACTCCATACTTTACTGGTGATAATTGAGATGACTCCCCGTTTAAATAAACAAAGTGGTAGCTATCGGACAGGTAGGATCTAAACCATCTTAAAGACTGCCCTTGAATACCCATATAGTTTTGTAATCGATCTATGAGTATGTCATGATCTATAGTGTCGAACGCAGCACTAAGATCAAGTAAAACTAGCAATGAGATGCAGCCTTGGTCTGACGCAAGAAGCAAGTCATTTGTAATCTTAACAATTGCAGTTTCTGTGCTATGGCGGGGCTTGAAACCTGACTGAAATTCTTCACAGAGATATTTTTTTTGCAAGAAGGAGCACAATTGAGCAGACACAACTTTTTCTAAAATTTTAGACATAAACGGAAGATTTGAGATGGGTCTGTAATTTGCCAGTTCACTAGGATCTAGTTGTGGTTTCTTAATAAGAGGCTTAATAAGTTAAGTTAAAACCCAAAATCTAAAAGGGCATTAAGATATCGTTGATACATCTTGAGTTACAGGTACGCAAACGGTCACCACTGACATATAATGCAAGAAATATTGCTAAAGTCAGATAAAAAAAGATAAAACAGATTTTACTAATAGACCTACCAATCTCTATGTAAAAATAAAATAATAATAAATAATCATCTTTTTGAAGTAATTTTTACCACCCTGTAACTTGGCTCTGAATCTTAGATGACCCTCTACAAAATAGTGAATTACTCATTAAACATGGTATTTTGGCTTTCTTCAGAAAAAAATATTGACAAAATGAAAAATTTGAGTCGATGAAGTTTTTAAAATTTGGTTGATTTGACACAGAATGACCCAAGTCTTTAAATATAAAGCAATGTTTGTGGATTCAGCCACTTTATAAACTTTAATGACGTTAAAATATATAGTGAGTGTGTTTTCAGTAAATGTCATTGCTATTAGATGTTTCATTATTGGTTTATGTAAGAAGCTTTTGCCAGCATATACTGTATAAAGCCAGTGATTATGACTGGATTATGAATCCCTCAAAGTTTCTCTTCTCTTTATTTTATACTGTCATAAGAGACCAACTAAAACACAGAATGATTCTTTTATGTGTGCCCTACTATATGTCTTCGTCTTGAACAATGTGTAATGCCAGGCTTTCAGCACACCTTTTCACTGCTCCTATGAAACTGCTCTGCAGTCTGTCGTCTGTCATCTCACTTTAACAAAAGGCCACGTTTCTGTCGTCTCACTTTAACAAAAGGCCACGTTTCTCATCCATGTTTCTGCAGGCCGCTCTGAAGTCTCTGAGCTTTGTACTCTTCTCCTGCGTTTGTCTGATAGCCGCTCTCTATGTCTTCTTCATCCTTCCTGAAACAAAAGGCAAAACTCTCCTTGAGATCTCCCAAGAGTTCGAGAAAATCAGAGCATGTGGATCCTCCAAAGAAGATGTCATGTGCTTAGAGACCAAGCTGTAAAGTATATTGATGTAAATATTGACTAGATGTGGACTGGCACATGATGAAATATTAAACTATCATAATATTTATCAACATTATATTTATAAAGACAGACTGCTTGGGTTTATTTAACATTATCCTACTTAATAAATAAATAAATAAATGCACTTGAAATATTGATTTATTAATTTATTTTGTGAGAAGAAAAAGACAGCTGTGGAGAAATATATATATATTAAATGTATTTTATTTTAGTGTTTAACAAAAAACATTATACTGTACTAGACTAGTTTTTTTAGATGAATAAATGTGAAATACGAAACTTATGTTACTTGATCTGCATGTTCTGTTATTTAAGAGATGTTTAAGAACAAACTGGCCTTTTTTTGCTTCATTTATTTTCACTACCACTCAGAACACCTTGTAAAACTTTCTTTTCTTTCTTTCTCAGTGACTGAACAATATCGAACTACATTACGTAATGTCTGAAGTAACCCATGAGTCAAAGCTAGTTGCCGAAAACTCAAAGTCAGTCTTTTACCCCCTGTTCAGATTATGTTTCCAGCCAGTCGGAGGAAGTCAAACGTGTTTGATATTTTTAGCCATTTTTAGAGCACATATTGTTTTTCATTTGTCACGCGTTTCCTAGCAATGTGTTTCTGCGTGAATTTGTTGTTTTTATAATCACCTGAAATTCTGGTAGTGTGTGATCCTCAGTCCTCAGGATTTGATGTCCTGTTTTTCTCAGTAATTTACAAAGTCAGCAAGTGATACCTAGTGTTCTGAAATTTGTTCAGAATAAAAATCATGCAGTATATTCCAGCCCTAAGCAAACATTATGATGGCATTGTAAGCTCTGCAAGATTGCCTTCATTCCATTTCTATATAGTGCAGATAGTTGAACTATTAATGGAGGTTGGTTGACCCTACTGAATCAGCCCACCCGTGTTATTTCGCAGGGGCTTTGGGTTGTAGAACTCGCTCAGGGAATTTCTGTCTTATCAGTCCCGGACAGGCTGTACAGGGCTTCCTATAGCCTCATTAGCAGTTTAATAGGTACTGTGTGAACTTCAAAGACCAATAATGATTGACATAACTAGATGCTTTATCACCGCCTCAGCTGTTTCACAGGATTAACTGGAGGATTAATTTAACTGACTACCACTGATTATGGACATCCAACAACACCCAAAGTGTATCATATCGGAAAACTTGTGCACATCATGTAGTTAGAAACTAGGAGATTCAAATGTGCTACAGGCTTCAACAGAACCACATAGGCCCAAGTATTATTTTGACAACTTTTAGTAAACTGGATTCATAGTGAATACATGTTACTAGCAGCAAAACTAATTGTGGATATTAGGAATATCACATGTAAATATTATGTATTTGTGTGTTTCTTTAGCTTTTGTTTGATAGAAAGAGTTTGATAAAGTAATAAATTAAATGAAAAAAAAAGTTTTAAACGTAATAATTCATATTATCTTTTTTATATTTGTTTATTTTTATATTCTCATATTTTAAGATTGAAATACTGGGTCTAGGGTAAAACAAAATATACATTCATTTGAAAGTAGCAAAAATAAAGACTTGTGACTTTCATATGAAATCTGTTTTAATAAAACATCAAACCTACGATATAAAGTTAAAGAATCATCCCTATATGTATATAAATAATAAATAATTTCAAGTTGAATTATGGGACAATACTTTTAACTCCCAATGGATGGCGCTGTTTATTCACTGCAGAATTACCGTAAAGCTGCAGGCTGCAGTGTGATTATAGCTTTTAATAAGATTTGTTCATCTGCAAATTCATACAACACAATACAATGCTACACTGGAAGCATGTTTCTTTATTACCAATTAAGGTTTTACCTAAAAAAATTATGAGAACGTTAACTAGGCTATATAGCTGTCAGTAATGTTTCTTTTAAATGTATTTGAGTGAAACTGATTAGGCCTACTTTAATATTATGATTATTTTCTGACCTATCTATACTGTGACTTTTATACTACAATTTAAATAATGTAGTCTCCCATTATCTGAAGTGGGACTCATTTTTGTCTAATGAAATGCTTTGCTGTTAATGCAGTTCTTCTGTTTCTTTGGATAGAAGGGGTTAAAATATAGGCCACTCCACTATATGTATGTGGAAATCTCAGCTGTGTGCTGTTCTAGTCCATTGTGCTGTTGGTTTTTGCTAATACAGTAAGTGGAATGAGTTACACTACCATTCATAAGTTTGGGGTCGTAAGATTGTTTTCATGTGTTTTTAAGAAGTCTCTTACACACACCAAGGCTGCATTTATTTAGACAAAAAATGCAGTAAAAACACAAATAATGTGAAATGTTAAAATTTTAAATAACTTTTATTTTAATATATTTTCAGAAAGAATGTATTCTGTGATGGCAAAGCTTTTTATCGATAGTACTTTTTTTTTATAAGGATCTCCTTTGAGACAACCTAACGTTAACGTTAAAACATTAGTAATCACCTCTCAATCACAATGCCAATGTCATGATCTCATGAAAAACACATTATGTTCACTGCAATGTGACACCAGTCCTCTCAGTCCTCTGCATATGGATTTTGTTCATTCTGAGTGTCCTTGGCTTGTTAAGTGGTGGACAATTCTAAAAGAGCTAAAATGCATTAAGGGCTGAACACACTAATAGTAGCTGAACGGCATACTGACACGGCACTGTGCATTTACAAAGTAGCCTAATTTGTCCTCCACTCATCGCTGCCAATCCGCAAAGGCAAATGATAGAATGGTATGGAATCTGTGAAGAGACGGTCAGACAATGTTAATATAATTAGCTTCATTAACATTCCTGCAGCTCGTTATTAGTGTTCAGGTGCCGTACAGTGGAGTGTAAAACTGAAATCGATCATTAATCTAGAGAATGAGTGTGCAAGCAGATGCACTCAGACTTTGACATCACAAGGTTAATGTGCAAAGCAAATATTCATCACGAGTCACGACTCAGTCAACACTCACAATACCAATGCTCTACAGTCACTTTCACCTTTTAAAACACCCATCTGAACTATAATACAAGCAGTACAAAGTATACAACTGGGGTGGGCGATATAGCTAAATATATATATATATATATATATATATATATATATATATATATATAATAATAAATAAATAAATAAATTATTAATATCCATTTTGTATACTTTTGGCAATATTTTATATATTTATTTGTTATTTGCAGTTTCTCTTGATTTTTTAATTAAATTTTATTATTATTATTATTATTATTTTTATCTGATCTGGATATAACAGTTATTGTTACAAAATAAAGTACATAATAAAATATGCACTAGTTAAAAAACCCCATAAAATACCATTTTGAATGAAGAAAATTTAAAATTCTATGCAATTATCAACAGATTTAATATGGATCGTTAACATGTCTCAGTAAATGAGCATTAGCATGTGTGCAAGTGCACAGATGGGCATGTTTCAGTAAGGTCATTAATATCTGTAGAATGACTGGGGCTGCAGCTGGAAATCAGGGGGGCTTTGGCACTATGGGATTATCTCCTATGTGTGAGTAAGAAATTAATGTCTCTATGAATGTTAAACAGTCCTGAGACCTCCTGATCCGAGGATTATGAGCTCTGAATAGCTCCATTTAGCTGCGGTAGATATGTGGCGTTCATTGTAATGGATTTGTGTGTTGTCATTGTGTCCAAATAGCACAAGTTGCTGTATGAGCATTTCTGAATGGAAACAAACAGAGCAGAATGGATTTGAATTGGGTGTATTGTATCTGTAGGTAATATGTTTTGTATCATGGCTCATTGTTTCTGATAATACATTTGCGCTATTTTAAATTAGCTGCATGATGGATTCCTGAGCATGGATATATATGTGTTTTGGGATATCTGACTGAAATGATAACACCCTCAAGGGGTTTGATGTCATATTTTTGGCATACAACTCGTAACATCCAGCTGGTGACATGAGAATCTCATTAATGCATAAAATCATGCAGATAGAAATTAAAGCGTCATATTCATCTCCTGGGTGAACAACAAATCCCAAAACTTATACAAGGATGGGCTTTTAATTATAATCATGTATGTTTCTCAGAACATAAAAAAACATTGAATCTACATAAAATAAATGTCCCCCCCCCCCCCCCCCAACATTGTTGATCTAACATCTTTTTGCTCAAAAGGCATGTTGAACTACATATTCTTTCTGCCTGAGTTCAGTCATCACCAAGTTAGTCAAGTCACATATTTCTCTGGTAAATAGGCACTTGCAATTTTTTTTTTTTTTAAAAACACTTTTGCCTGCCATGGTAACCATAGCAACAGCAGGCAGCTCAAGCACTTTTCATTCTTTTTGGAACAGTGACTAAACATACTGTCAATATGTATCACCTTATTAGATATCACAAAAAACCTGGAATGGAAATTCACCCTATTCTATTTTCTAAATGCATGTTATAGATCTTAAATTCAACAATTCATCCATTAATATGTTCAATTTCTTAAAAAAAAAATTGAACTGCACATTCAATCAAAATCAAGTCGTAACTGGACTTCTGTCTGGTGATGTATGCAAGACTTATTCATTTTATCTCCAACCAAGTCAGTTTTTCTTTGTTGATAAACTGGATGTACATTCCAGCATGGAAGAAATTATCTATCTTTACTTAAGATTCATTGCAAGAGAGCTGACATTTGTCTAACATTGCTCAGGGTTGCACAAATGAACCTTAACAGAATGCAGCTGGAAAATGATAAAATAATTCATTTAAAATAGTCAACACTCCTGAAAGCCTATCGCCATCTAATTGAACACACAAGGGCCAGTTGAGGAAGTTCTCGCTCTAGGCACATCTTATTGAGGAGCATGGGATGCTGTGAAGTGTACTCGTAACACTGAAGCATTGTAAAACACTTGTGCATTGAATCTGGCTGTGCTGCTGAGCAGGATAATTATAAGCAGTTTTCCCTAATTGTGGCTCTTAATAACACCCAGAAGAGTGTCTGCGCAGCACTTCAGTAATAGTAATGACACCAGTTATTTTGAACAATTAGATGATTCACACATAACAATATAATTTTAATACTACAACATCGTAATGATCATTTATTTAAAGTGAAACAGAAAAGTATTTGGCAAATTATTAGGTGTTAAAAATGACAGCTATAAGTTAAGTATACACTTTGCAAATAAATAGCTAGTTTAATCTGTTAGTAATCATATTGATGGCTCAATCAGACTAAAAGCATTCATGTAAACACCTCAACTGATCTGAATTAAATTTCAATTGGTTTGAAGGGTGGCATAAACTTGAAAAAATCTGATCTATAGGAAAAAGATGAAGCAAGTAAATGCTTGAATCTGACTATTTTCTCAGATTCAAAAATGCGCATGTTTTACGAATGTGCATATGTATATTTAAGTATTACCAATTGAATGTTTACTAAATATTTGATTTTAAAAAAAGATTTGTGGCATATATGTAGCCTAGCTCCAGTGACATTATTGCAGTGGCGTTCTCTGGTTCTGAAAAACATGTAAACAAATACGTGAACCAGACTGCAAAGATATATAAACAGATTTTCAGAATCTAAACTCAAATATTCTGTCAGATTAGCGTAAATTTGTGCATGTTAACATACCTAATGTTTTAAACTAACATACTGACTCCCAGCCAGAATGGGACAAAAATATAAATGCTGTATGAAAAATCCCAAAAGAGGCCAATGCTTGTAGTTTCAAGCTTCCAGTTGTTTGAGGTCATTTTTGCTTAATCTTGAATATTTCAGTTTGAAACTGGATGACATTAATAGTAGGACATGGCTTTGAAAAAACAGAAAGAGTGTTAAAAATTTAAAACGACAGTTAGAATATATATCAAACTTTATGCACGGGTTGATGGCTTTAACTTTAATGCTCCAGAGATACATTTACATTAAAAACTGGGCATAAAAGACAATCATATTTAAATAGGAATTACAGCAGTCAGTTCTCTCGAGTCAACAAATAATGACTGCAGTGGTCATATCACGTCATTGAAAGTGCTTTCTACATCAGTTACCTCTGACATAAATGCTCTAAAAGCATAAAGTTAAACCACAAACTGCTGAAAAGACATGTAATTTCCACAATAGATGGATAGACTATAAACTCACATATTTTATATACATATTGTTTTAATGGTTTTAAGTATAATGCCTGCTCTCAGCTCTGGTCCTTAGATTAATTCAGTCATGGCCCACAGATTAATATAGGTTCATAAGCGGGATAATGTCAACTCAGAGTCTCTTTCTGGTTTTATGAGGTATTCCTTCAGTTAAGGACAGTAGAGATTCTTGGGCAGAGAAAGAGGACTCTTTTATAAACAAAAAAATAAATAAATCTGTAATTACTTGTGAAAATGTTCTAATCTTGATGTAGTCAATCTCTCTGAAGGTAAGGGAACTATATTATCAAGTAAAATAACTCAAAGGAGCTAAGTCAAAAGGCTTTGCTATCTAAAATGTGGCAAATGAGCATAGATATGAGCATTTGTGTGTGATCTCATGATCATCCAGCTATCAGGGATGCAGGTTGGTTGGAAGCAAGTTATCTGAAATTGTCAGGAAAAACCGACATGGGCCACTGCCTTTAACGGCAAAGACAGGTCTGACACTTTCCATTATGACTATAAGTTACGCCTAGGCTGTTTCACAATTTCATGGTTTTGCTTTGTCTGCAGTATCAGCCCTCAGTGGACCTCTGGGAACTATTTTTAACATTATATCATGCAGTCCGTGCCAATTTGCCGTTCTTTCAAAATTGCCCTTGACATCCAGCAAAACTCACACTGTAAAACTGTGTGACTAAATAAGCATCAAACAGAAATGTTTCATTTGCAAAAAAGTGGCAAATGTGGTTGAGCAATTATTGATTGATAGGAAACATTCAAACTGCTCCTTCACAAAGAGTAATACTGTCATTAAAGGGACAGATCACACAAACATTAAAAATCTGTCACCATGTTGCTCAGAACCAGCATGACTACTTGTGAAGGGGAAAAAAAAGAAAATTTAAAGAGGTTTTGGGGGTACTGAAGCATTTAAGCTTAAAAAAAGGACACAAAATCATTATATATTCAATCTTCTAAAGACATACTACAGAAACAGACCGAATTTAAAGGGATAGTTCACCCAAAAATTAAAATTCTGTCATCATTTACTCACCCTCAAGTAGTTCCAAACCTGTATGAATTTCTTTGTTCTGCTGAACACAAAGGAAGATATTTTGAAGAAAGTTTGTAACCAGGCTGTTTTGGGGCACCATTGACTTCCATAGTAGGAAAAAAAAATTACTATGGAAGTCAATGGTGCCCCAGAACTGCTCTGTTTCCAACATTCTTCAGAATATCTTCCTTTGGATGGATTTCAAGTTTGGATGGATTTCAAGATTCACAATTAATAATACTGCCTTCAATTTCAGTCTGTTTCAGTCGTGTGACTTTAAAAAAAACTCGAAATGTAATTTGTGGTATCCGACTACTTAAAAAATACATTAATAAATTAATTAATTGTGACACATCTGCCAGAATGCATAACCCCCTACATGTAACAATACCAGAACGTTATTAACAGCTTCTCATTTCAAATACACCCATTTTATAACAAAAGTTTTAATAAGGACTGCCAGTTCATTATTCTCTAACAAAAATTTGAGGAAACAGAGAGAGAGATAGAACTTAAAGAGAGAAAGAGATCTAATGTAGATCACGTTTATGCAGCTGGTTATACCATAACACTGACAGAAACGTTCTTTCAAGACGCTTCTGACCTCTTCTAAATACATATGAGGACAAACATTCCTCAGACATTGGCGCAAAGCATCTCGTGTTTCTGGCCTGTCTTTGCCACTTTTTTAACAAGTTCAGATAAATTTTTCAGGCTTATAGCACATGGGACTGTGGTCATGGTTTACGTTTACATATATGAAAAACACATATGTACTAACCAACAGCTAAAATAACATTCTTAGTCTATGAGTAATATGATATTCTTATATCTTATTGCTTAAACAGCAGCACTATTGACAGAATTATGGTTTAGAATGCAAACACAGAGCAAAGCTTGAACTAGAGATGCAAAAACATTTCCCCATCGTTTAAAATCCCAAATCGAAGATGGAAATCGAAATTAATCCTTGAATTTTCATAAGCACTGTCATTAGCAATGAGGTGTATCAGTAAGCGAGACTAGCCATTTGGATCCTGTGGATGCTCTGTGGTCTTTTGCATTAATGCATGGAGCAGATGGCGAGTGTGTTGGTGTCTAATCTGAGTCAGAGATCACAGAATGCTCTGATGATGAAGAACCAAGAGCTGTCAATCAAATCTTTCACAGAAATACTCTTTAATTTCCAATACAGGACAAAAATCGACAAATTAGCATGCATGCCTTTACTATTTTCTCTACATTATGCTTAGTACATACATGATTCTATTGATACAAAATATAAAAATATGTGGTACATCATTTACAGATAATTTACATTACATCCTTAACTTAGTGAAATTCTTCATACAATTGCATATATACATCTTATTAATGGGATTTTCAGCCCAAAGCAAACACCATACAAAAAAAACAAAAAAACATCACTGTGCCTGAATGGATTACATAACAAAAAAATTGCACATTAGCTGTAACAAATGCGGCAACAGTGCTGCGGATTTAATATTTAAGAAGTTTAACATCCAGAATAATTCAGAAATATCATATGTGAAAGCATGCATATGTAATTGAGCTGTGAACAAATTAAATGACTGCATATTATTCACTGATAGCCTCACAACACCGAAAAGCCTTTTAGGGGCGAAAAAAAAATAAATCTTGTGCAAGGTTGTGCAGGATGCAGCAGGTGCGACTTTTAGGATATAATACAGTTCTTGCTTTTCCTACGTTTGCGCGTGTGTAACTGCCCTCGGCTTTCAAACTGACCGGATGCGCCCAGTCCTGAAGAGTTGTATTTGCGTAGGAGCTCTTCGCTGGTCATGTACCTCAGATGGACCGGTCTGGGAATGGGCTCTCCCAGAAAATACCCTTCATCTTCTGACTCGGAAGATGAGGAACAGGTCGAGCACCAATCGTCATCGTAATCGTACTGGTCCCACGAGTAAGGGCCCTGGTGTCGGTGCAGTGCGGGGTTTTGAAGCGTTAGGTCGGAGGTTGTCCGAGGGCAAGGTCTGAAAGGCTGCTGTCTCAGCCTACTGCTTCCACTACCGTAGTTGTCCCGTGACCCACGGGGTGGAGGGAACTGGTCATAATCCTCACGCACATGAAACTGAGATCGTTTCGGAGCTGGGCGACGCTCGGCAGCGAGGTTAAGTGCGTTGTCCGAACGGGAGCGTCTGGAACGGCGAGAGCGATGGTGGTGGTGTCGACGTCGTGGCTCTTGATGGTCGATGCTGCGCCGGCGGGTGCGTTCACTCATGGGTGGTAGACGGGCGTTGTTGGCATTGTTTACCAAACTTACGCGATCCTCCTCCTGATAGGCAAAACCAGGTGGCAAAGCACTGATTCCAGGTTGTTCACGAGGGTATTGCACAGGGAATTTGACTTGCACCGGGGCTTCAAGCTCCAGGTAGGGCTGTGCGGTGTTCAGGCTGCGAAGAGATTCAGAGCTGTGGAACTGCACAGAGGAGCTGAGGGTGCCCATGTTACTCTTTTCAGACACGTTCATGCCAGAATCTTTGCTCAAATCTGGCATTGAGAAGCGAGACAAGTGCTCCTGCCGTTTACTGCCTCCATCTGCAGAGGTACCTGTAGAGTGGAAACACATGCAAGACAACTGTAATATTCTCTTGCATCCCCAACTGAGTGTGACAAGAAGTTGACAAATCATAAACAAGATTTTTAGAGGTTCGTTCAAATCCTTAACAAGGATGCGTTAAATTGATCAAGTGACAGACAAGACTTTTACATTACATTTCTATTATTTCAAATAAATGCTGTTCTTTTGAACTTTCTATTCATCAAAGAATCATAAAAAAAATTATAACTGTTTCTGCAAATATATTAAGCTGTACAACGGTTTTCAACTTTGATAATAAGACATTTTTCTTTCAAATATAAGAAGGACACTGAAGACTGGAGTAATGGCTGCTGAAAATTCAGCTTTGCCATCACAAGAATACATTATATTAAAATAGAAAAGCTAATTTAAATTAAAATAATATTTTCAATTCTTACTGTTTTTATTGTATTTTTGATAAAATAAACGCAGCCTTGTAAGCATATGGGACTTCTTTCAAAACACACACACACACACACACACACACACACACACACACACACATACTAATATATATACAACCCCAAATCAGAAAAAGTGGGACAGTATGGAAAACGCAAATAAAAAAAGAAAGTAGTGATTTCTAAATTTACTTTGACTTGTATTTCAATGCAGACAATATGAACACAAAATATTTCATGTTTTGTCTGGTCAGCTTCATGTCATTTGTAAATATACATCATTTCCTGTCATTCAGACCTGCAACACATTCCCAAAAAAGTTGGGACAGGAGCAATTTAGGGCTAGTAATGAGGTAAATTGGTTAAATAATGATGTGATTTGAAACAGTTGATGTCAACAGGTGATTGTAATTATGATTTGGTACAAAAGCAGCATCCAAGAAAGGTCTAGTCCTTTATGAGCAAAGATGGGCCGAGGATCGCCAGTTTGCCAACAAATACGTGAGAAAATTATTGAAATATTTAAAAACAATGTTCCTCAAAGAAAGATAGGAAGAGATTTGGATATTTCACCTTCAACAGTGCATAACATAATTAAAAGATTCAAGGAATCTGGAGGAATTTCAGTGCGTAAAGGACAAGGGCGCAAGCCTAAGCTGAACAACCGTGATCTCCGATCCCTCAGGCGGCACTGAATCACGAATCGTCATTCATCTATAAGCGATATCACCACATGGGCTCAGGACTACTTTGGCAAACCTTTGTCAAGTACCACAATATGTAGTTACATCCACAAATGCCAGTTAAAACTGTACTGTGCCAAAAGGAAGCCCTATGTTAACAGTGTCCAGAAGCGCCGTCGACTTCTCTGGGCTCGGAGGCATCTGGGATGGACCATCACACAGTGGAAATGTGTACTGTGGTCAGATGAATCAGTATTTCAGGTATTTTTTGGGAGGAATGGACGCCGTGTGTTCCGGACCAAAGAAGAAAAGGATCATCCAGACTGTTACCAGCAACAAGTCCAAAAGCCAGGGTCTGTCATGGTATGGGGTTGTGTCAGTGCCCTTGGCAATGGTAACTTGCACTTCTGTGATGGCACCATTAATGCTGAAAAGTACATAGAGATTTTGGAGCACAATATGCTGCCTTCAAGAAGACATCTTTTCCAGGGACGTCCATGCATATTTCAACAAGACAATGCAAAACCACATTCTGCACACATTACAAAGTCCTGGCTGCGGAGGAAGAGGGTACGGGTACTTGACTGGCCTGCCTGCAGTCCCGACCTGTCTCCAATAGAGAATGTGTGGCGCATTTTGAAGCGCAAAATGCGACAACGAAGACCCCGTACTGTTGCCCACCTTAAGACTTGTTTGCAGGAAGAATGGGACAAAATTACACCTGAAACACTTCATCACTTGGTGTCTTCAGTCCCTAAATGTCTTTTAAGTGTTGTGAAAAGGAATGGCAACATTACAAAGTGGTAAATGCTTTACTGTCCCAACTTTTTTTGGAATGTGTTGCAGGTCTGAATGACAGGAAAGGATGTATATTTACAAATGACATGAAGTTGACCAGACAAAACATGAAATATTTTGTGTTCATATTGTCTGCAATGAAATACAAGTCAAAGTAAATTTAGAAATCACTACTTTCTTTTTTTATTTGCGTTTTCCATACTGTCCCAACTTTTTCTGATTTGGGGTTGTATATATATATATATATATATATATATATATATATATATATACAGTATATATATATATATATATATATATAGAGAGAGAGAGAGAGAGAGAGAGAGAGAAAAAAAAGAAAAAGACAAAGAAAAAATATCAAATACCTGTAGCATTAGATAGAGCCAGTGACTCCATAGATCCATGTGGCGTCTGCTCTAGTGGTGTGAGATGTTCACTAAAGCCAAGTGTACTAATTGGGTTCCTGCTACGTCCCATCTGCGGTCCAACATCCTTCTCCTTCTCCCTCTGGAATACACGCTTATCCATAAAGCTGTTGTATGGAACCTCTTGAAAGCTCGCCTGTGTTCGCAGTGCAGGTGGGTAATAGACCTCTGGTCCAGGTTGGAACCAGTTTTCATTCAAAGACTGTCCTTTCAGAGCAGATACTAGGGGTCTCTTGGAGGCCACAGGCTCCTTTGGCCTTGGATCTGCTGGGTGACCAGGGGACAGATTTGAAGAATAGGAAGTCCGGATGTTGCATTGACTGAGCAAATGAAGAGGGTTTGAAGAGAGTTCATTACGGCTCTCGAACCCATACATCTCAGCTGGCGTCTTCCAGGATGGAGATTCTCTGTTCAGGCTTGGAGTTTGACTGGATAGGCTAAGCAAATCCATTTGCAGGGACAGCGGGTCAACGTCAGCAGAGTAACGCCCGGCTGAACCTTTTCCTCCCTGGTTCCCATCTCCTCCGCTACCACCATTATTGCTCTTGTTGGATTTGGAGCTGCTGCGCCGGGCCTCACGTGAACGGGCGCTCTGAAATGCAGAATCCGAAGAATCAGAGCCGTTTTGGTCATCGCCGACGCTACACGCCCGAGAGCAGAAGATCTGACCCTGCTTGGGTAGAAAAGGACGACCGAGCAGGGACTTCTTACACCGAGCACAGCTAAAGCAGGCTTCGGTGGCATGCCAGTGCTGGCCATCATATGTCATCTGACCCTGGTCAATACCTGCACGATCAGAAGATATGAATATGATATGAATTACACACAGATCACATACACCTATGCCAAAAATATGTAGAGATTGCTCATAAACTATGGGTCAATGACACAAAAAGAGCCCACAATAAAGAAAAGAGAAACACCATCTAGTTTAAAACATGCCAGGAAAAATATCATATAGTTTGATCTTTTTATGAGACTTACTGACCTTTATACACATTCATAAAGGTCTAAAAAGACTTTGAATATTGATAAGCAGTGAAGCAGTCTCTAAAACAGGGGTCTCAAACTCAAATTGGCTGGGGGCCATTGCTGTGACTGACATCTCATAGGAGGGCCGTTTTAACATTGAAGCACAAGAAGAAAGCACAAGAAGAAAAATTTACTTTAATTGCTGAGATGTTAGCTCACATTTCTTTTAAATTACATTACTAACATATTTTTGTCATGCTTAACAAAAATATAAACAACAGTGTCTGTGCATTGTTATAAAATTTTAAATTTTTAACAGTTACCTACTTTATTTTAACTTAAGTAACTTATCAAAACTGTGCTGAACCTTACACTGAACAACTGCGATCTCTGAATACATTTGCAAACTATTCTATTTCTTGCCAGACACTTGACAGCGCTTCTGCTCACACAACTGAGTCACGTTTGCCCTGATGGAGTTTACAGTTGAAACCCCGAGTACAGCTTCAAGATGAGCATCACTAAGCCTGGACCTGAACTTGCATTTATTGAAGTTCATAGTTGAGAAAAGTTTCTCACACAGGTATGTGCTTCCAAAAAGGCACATTAACCGACTGAACACTTTGGAAAGCTCTGGGAAGCATGGAGGTAATTCTCTCAGAAACTGTGCAGTCTTGTCTGCATTTCCTTGTGCCTCTCTGAATTTAGTTTTTAGCTCAATGTTGCACTGCAAGTCAATAAGTTCCATTTGCAACAAATTTGGGACACTCTCCACATCAGCTGAGAAGGGGTCTGCAAACAGCTGGAAAGTGTCACGGTGTGCCTTGAAGTCAGCAAAACGCTGATCAAATTCCTGAAGTAGGTTTTCAACAGCAGAGGCATATTCATCACCATTGAATGCTATGCCCTCCTCCACAAGAGATCTGCATGTTGTGAAATGACTGAGATTTTTTGCAGAAAGCTGAGTTTTCCACAATCTCAATTTTGTGGAGAAGGCTTTCACACTTTCATACGCTGCTGTGATGAGCTGACCAGGGCCCTGGAGCTTCAGGTTAAGGATGTTCAGCTCCTGTGTAATGTCCACTAGGAATGCAAGGTCCATGACCCATTTAGGATCATCAAATTCAGGAACATCCATTCTGCCATCTTCCATAAATCTCTTCACCTCTGTTCTTAACTCAAAAAATCTCTTCAAAACATTTCCCCTGCTGAGCCAGCGCACTTCAGTAAAGTAAAGTACATCACCATATGTTGCCTCAATTTCTTCTAAAAAGGCTCGAAACTGGCGGTGCTGTAAACTTCTAGACCTGATGTAATTGATGCATCTTAGGACAACAGACATGACGTGTTCATATTTCAAGCATTTGCTGCACAGTGCCTGCTGGTGTATAATGCAGTGCAGAACAACTGCTGGATCTGCATTTTCCTCTTCCAACTTTCTTTGTACCAGCGCTACCAGTCCATTTTTTTTTACCTGTCATAGACGGGGCGCCATCGGTGGTAATGCCTACTAGTCTGCTCCACGGCAAACCAGCGCGTTCAATCGCGTCGCACAGCTGCTGAAATATATCTTTGGCTGTTGTACGGCCGTGCATTGGACACAAACTCAGCAATTCTTCCGTCACCTCAAACTGGTCATTAATACTTCTGATGAAAATAGCTAGCTGAGCAGTGTCAGTTTTGTCTGTACTTTCGTCAAGGGCCACAGAGTATGCAGTGAAAACTCTAGCTTTCCCGCGTAGCTGATCATAAATGTCACTCGATAACTCGGTAATCCGCTCTGCCACTGTATTTGCCAATAGAGAGAGATTGTTGAACATGTTCTTCTTTTCTGGACATAAAATATCAGCGACCTTCAACATGCAGTCCTTCATAAACTGCCCTTCAGTGAATGGCTTTCCAGCTTTAGCGATCATTTCACTCACCACATAACTCGCTTCAACGGCAGCATCAGCATCCTTTTTGGCTCTGTGGAAAAGGCTTTGCTGGGACGTTAGCTCTCTCTGCAACTGTGAGGCTCGTTTTTTTTCTCGTCTTCCTGGTACTTCTCATATTGGTCTCCGTGTTTAGTCGAGTAATGACGCTTGAGATTGTATTCCTTCAGAACGGCAACTTTTTCTTTGCATATCAGACAGGTGGCGTTTCCATTAAACTCCACAAAAAAATACTGCAGTGTCCATCTTTCTTGAAACAGTCTGTGTTCATCATCCACTTTCCTTTTCGGTTTGGAATTAGACATATTTTCAAAAAATAAACGGCTAAAGCCCAGAAACCAGCTAACGTCTTATCAAGTCTGCCGGCAAGCGCGGGTTTTTTACGCTATCACTATTTTAATTTTTTTTATTGAACCGTGTTTTTGTTTCTAGTACATATTGAATGGTTAGTTTAAATTGCTATAAAACAACTACAAATAATAATAATAATAATTTTAAAAATAATAATATTTTGCGGGCTGGATTGTGTTATATTTTTGATGTCAGTTGCGGGCCGGAGGGAGGGGGCGGGGGGGTCGTAAATGGCCCGCGGGCCGGCAGTTTGAGACCCCTGCTCTAAAACCATTGTAGTGAAAGGGAAAAAATTAATACAGACAATACAAATGACGTATTTAAAACTTAATATACTTAACTTAATATATGTAAGTATATAGTATAAGTTTGTATAAACTTATATATATATAAAACCCTAACACTTTTAATACAGAAATTGAAAACATGCTCATCCTAGGAGTGGTATGCTATTATTATTATTGAATTTTAATGTATCTTTTTCAAATAAATTAATATGTAGGACAAAATGAAAATTAGCGTTGTGTCAATGATTTATAAATTGCATTTCAGCAAATGCGCAGAGTAGTGCTTTAGATACAAGAGCAATTAACAGCACTGTGTGAAAATTAGAATGCAGAATTTATTTACATAAGCTTAAAAATGTGTGGATTTTGAATGACAGCTACTTTATGAAAACAAACACAAACAAAGATGTCTTTGAAGGATTGTGTCCTCGTTAGGTATAGACGTGTTCGGAGTAAATTGATTATATGGTGTGCCGCATATTGCAGAAATGCATTCGATTTTAATCATAGCTCTCTTTAAGCAGCCACACTTTAATGGACAACATCTGTTTTGAAAACCTGCACTGTTGCTTCCTGTTTATAATCAGTTTCACAAAATTACTTTCTGTGGTTCTATGAGGAAAGTAATTCCAGACTGAATTTCTGCGAAACAAGCTGCCAAAAAGCTAAATGTTAAGGCCAGACTAAACTATCAACTCGCAATGCTGCACTTCTTGTTTAATATCTTAACGACAAAGACAAAAAGCAGGTCAGTCGTCTCTTGGCAGTTGCTACAGGGCAATTTCTGCAAGAGCAAAGTGGACCGGCCTAGCGTGGACATGAGAGGATTCCTGGTTGGCACTGATAGATGGGCTCTTACCGATGTGTTCCCCGCAGGAGTCGCAGTACTCTGCGTACAGGGACTCAAAGCAGGTGCAGCAGTACGGCCGGCCCTCTTTCATGATGTAACGCTGGCCACCCAGAACAGTCTCACACTCGAAACAGCAAAAGTGCTTCATGTGCCAGTGTCTGCCCTCTGCCTCTGTGCACTCATCTGAAAAAATGATCTAAGAGACAGATAAGAGATAAGAGTGAGACCATTTTTCTGCAGTGGAAGTGACAGGACTAAAGCTAAAGGCTCCTCTGAGACAACAGACTGAGCTGCAGCACAGCAGTAACTCTATTATCACTATAGAGATGAAGTTCTGTAACCATGGTAATCATGCAATGTATTCAGCTGTCTTTACACAAAACGAGAACTAGAGAAACAGGGCTCATTGTGCGCAATCTTTAACTACACAATGAGAGACATCTCAATTTTTAACATTTTATGGCAAATTAAGCATAGTGTTTTTCTATAGCACTTCAAGGGTGCCATCACATTTGCTTTTGTATGGTGAAATTTCATAAGTGAAGTGCTATCATGCAATTGGAAATTTTGAATGAGACAGGAGGGAAAAAAAATTCTCACATGGATTTCACAATGGATTCAAGTTTGTTAAACTTTTCACACCAAATTTTGCTGTGTAGTTTTGACTATACCTCAAGATGATTAAAGGAATAGTTCACCAAAAAAATAAAAATAGTTCTGAAAATGTACTTACCCTCAGTTCATCCAAGGTGATTTTGTTTCTTTATTGGAACAGATTTGGAGAAATTTAGCATTACATCACTTGCTCACCAAAGGATCCTCTGCAGTGAATGGGTGCCGTCAGAATGAGACTTCAAACAGCTGATAAAAACATCATAACAATCCACAAGTAATCCACACCACTCCTGTCCATCAATGAATGCCTTGGCAAATGAAAAGCTGCATGTTTGTTAGAAATAAAAGGTAACTTTATTTCTATAGTCCACTTTAGACATTCTACTAACAGTAAGTAACTTTGCAACTACGTCAACTAGCAGTCATTAGAGTATTAGTAGACTGTCTGCTTAATATTTAATATTAGTAGGGGGCTGTAGAAACTACTAATATTTAATATTTAATATTTCTACTAATATTTAATAATAATATTAGTAGACTGTCTGCTTAATAACACTTTATTTTGATGGGTCCACAACATACAACATACGGACTATGAGAAACTTTGCAAGTATGTCAACTTATTCTACTAACCCTAAACCTACCCTACTGAGAGTTAGTAGACATGTAGTTGCAAATTAATGAGAATTAGTTGACATGTAGTTACAAAGTTACTTATAGTTAGTAGAATGTCTAAAGAGGACTATCGAAATAAAGTGTAACTGAAATAAATCCATCACTGAGGTGTTTTAACTTCAAATCGTCGCTTATGGATTATTGTGATGCCTTCACCAGCTGTTTTAACCCTCAGTCTGCACCCATTCACTGCAGATTTGGAGTTTCTCCAAATCTGTTCCAATGAGGAAACAAAATCATCTTGGATGGCCTGCGATGGCCTAATGGTTAATTAGCACATACAATATACAAACTACTGTAAAGAAGTTCATGTCCTGTAATGGCAAGGAGAGCGTGTCTAACCTCATCGCAGGCTGAACAGCGGGGTTTGAGTCTCTCAGCATGGTGGCGGCCGCAGAAGATCTTCCCATCCTGGTAGAAGTAGATAAGATCCACCAGTAGCTCGTCGCACATGCTGCACACAAAGCATTGTGGGTGCCAGCACACCCCGTGGCCTGCCCGTGATGCAAAGACAGCAATGTCACCTCCGTTTATCTGCCCCCCACACTGAAAACAAGAAAAACGGATGGAGAAGGTCAAAGGGTAGGAAGGAAAGTTAAATAGAAAATATTGTTGACATTTATAGGTCATTTAGCAGCATGGTAAATCAATAATAATTATGTTAGATTAATATTTTGTGCTTACAGACTGGCTATTTGTCTACCAACTGATTAGATAAAGCCAATTAAAATAAAAGTAAAGTTTTGACAAAAGTTTAAAGATAAAAAAAAAAAAAGCTTTAAAACCACACCTCAAGAATTTTGAATTTAATGCATTCTTGCTGAATAAAAGTATTAATTTCTTCCAAAAAAAATTTCTTACTGATACAAAACTTGTGTATTTTTTCACGTTCAGTGACAAAGCATAGAGAAAAAATATAACAAATGGCCACCATATTGTTTCTGAAAAGTGAAAGGAACAGCTGATATTAGCTGGTTTCTTCATTAAAGCTCTCCTTCAGCATTTTCCAATATAGCGCTATGGGAAAAGTCAGAAAATGTTTAATGGGATAGACAGATGCATGCAACTACCCACAAAAAAAAACACACACGCGTGTCAGTTACCGTCGAGACCAATATTTATCGGAAAGACTGCATCTTTTCAACAGAGCTGAGGGCTAAATGGGGGCTTTATATCTTTAAGAGTGTCACCGCAGAGGATAAATTTAAAACAAGCAAAAAAAGCCAAACTGTGTCAGTGTGACATCTGTTCCTAAGAAGTAACAGAAGGAGAGAGAAACAAGGCAGGTGGTCACAGACATGCATATCCAGCTTAGATTCAGCTCTAATTCACTTATGCGACATCCCAGGTGGGCTAACACACACAAAACCAGAGGAAGCCTTAAAGCCGACAATGAAAATAAGCGCCTAAGAACAACTACCCGTTTCAATGAACCACTGAAGGTGATCTCTTCCTCTACCCCAAACCACGATTCATTCTGATATCAAGCTTGCACACCTGTTCACAGATCGCTCCAGTCATGGTGACCGGGAAAGGCCTGACGTTACCGCGGCCCAGGTTCTCTCTTTTCCTCTGGTTGCTGAAGAGCTTCAGCTCTCGTTTTTCCTCATCATCCAGACCGTTACAGTATCGCACCTGCACAACAAGAGCTCAGGTCAGCGGTGTCACATAAACATGGCCGCACGTCGCAAATGATAGCATGTACAAACACACATGCATTCTGAATGGTGACCTTTTCAGGTAAGACCCCAAGCTGATCTTACCTCATTGTCATGTGGGGGGAGCTGATGAAGAAGCTGCTTGATGCGATGCTTCTCCCCAGGACTGTTCACGTATGGTACTTTATCCTCCGGCAAAGAGCTGTAATACTGATGCACCTGGAATGACATTGAAAAACAACAGCAGCTTTGAATTACTTCGAGTGATGAGAGTAAAAAAATAATAAAAATAAATTAAATTAAATTAAATAGCTATTGTTTAAATAAATAAAATTATTGTTTCAATAAAATATGTTTAAATTAATTTGATGCTTTGGTGACAAGTCACAAACAAAATAAATTCAAAATAATTTATGCTACTAAATAAATAAATGTATAAAGGATTATTATTAAACTAAATTGATATTTTTACGTGGTAAAATCAAACACTTGGATTGATTTTGGTTCATGGGTAAATAAATTAATAATAAAAAAAATGATTTTATTATTACAATCAATCAATTACAACACGTTTGCAGTGGATTTCTTTTTACACAGTTTGTTAATTAATTAAACAGTTGGATTTTGTCTCAAAAGTCTCAAACTGAGGGGTGAATTATTTTGACATGATTTATGTTAAGAAATTAATAATAATAATAATACAGAAATAAATACAATTTAAAACAAATAATAAAGCACCAGCAAGTTTCAGAGCTCACACACTTGGGTGTCTCAGTCACAAACACAGGGGTGGGATTTCTACATCCCTGTTGTTGTTAACCCCTTCCCCCCATTTTCCCCAACGTCCTTGCCTTTCACACACAGCTATAACAGTCAGAGTGATTTATGGATGAGCAATGCATGAGTTAATGGAATCGGCTCCTTCTATCCCCCCTGACGTGCTTATATGGAGGACCCTTTACCTCAAGATAATAAGAATGCATGACCAGAGCTCATCCCAACTTAATTAGCCATATGAGGTTTACATTTTTTTGGACAAAAATGGACATTATCAGAGTTGTCTATTTAACATAATGAAATTGAAGTGTAATTACATTACACATTGCATTTTATAATTGGCCAAATAATGAGAACACAAGTCTGCAATACACAATAATATAATTGCCTATTGACTCGTGGCTAGAGTATTTTTTTTTGGAACGCAAACAGGCCAGGGAGGAATCCAGACTTAGTAGGAGCCATAATAAGGTCCTGCAGCCTCAGACCACCCATCCAAACCTATTACACAGATTTGATGGCCTAATGGCTTAATCTGATATATAGCAGGGGCCATCTGCCTCTGTCACACATAACATATAAACTGCAAGGAATAAGAAACAGTGCTAAAGAGCAACGGAGAACTGTAATGAAACAGATCATAAAATAAGACACATGCAAGCAGCATTTTTTACTATGACCGAACATAGTTGCAACAACAGTGTTATTAAAACCAAAACTATTACTTTTTTAAAACTAAAATAATAAAACAAATATTAGAAGAGAAACTTCAAGAATAGAAAAACTAGGAAACTAACTGAAATTATGCACACACACTTGGATTTTGGCACTTGGGTAATTAAACAAAAACTTAAAAATAGAAATGTTTGAAACGAAAACTAATTAAAAATGACTAAGCACTTAAGAAAATTACAAAAACTTCAATTAAAAAAAATAGTATGAAAGCCAAAAACATAAAAGTCCTTTATTTGGAATCTGCAATCTTTGCTCATGGAAATTAGTTATTAAGGCCAATTACCTGAGCTATAAACAACATGTGACCAATTAAGCTACAGAAAAACAAAAATGGCATCATTACTCTGATGGACACAAATTGCAGTTTCGTTTGGTGCCACTAGGGGTGCAAATATTAAACCTTCACCTTTAAAGAACAACGTAAATGTGGTATGACTCTACATTACCTGTGTTTTTACCGAGCAGTGTGAACGACTGATATGTAAAGACACGTATGAAATATTGTTAATTTCAGAGTCCCATCAAAATGTGTTTTTACAAGGAGCAGGAAACATTTGGGATACATTCTGAAACAAAATCATCAGCTTCTTCGGTGAGGCGTGGGATTTTTTTTCAGAGCTCCGTCCATGTCCGGTGTTTAATGCCTCCTGTAATAAGGAGCTGTCTCTTTAAACGAGCTGATGGCTCTTCTGTTGCTTGTGTTGGCCAGTACAGTGTCAAAGGTTCTTTTGGGATAGCTGAAAAATTTCCTGAAACACCAACTGTGGTCTGGTCCTGGTAAATTACAGTACAGACATCCAACAATAACATGCTCCCCGGGCCAGCAAAAGAACTGTTGTGACGCAGTGATCAGAAGGACATGGACCCACAGCCCAAAGCACTCACACAGAGGAACAGCTTGTGGAAATAACTATAATCAGCAGGAAGGGATCTGGCAACCTGCCCTGGTGTCAAGGGACCTGGCAACTGCATTTTGCGTCAGACAGAGAGAGGGTGAACAAAATGCAAAAGCTCTTGATTTGAGGGCAAACTAACCAGAGCCCAAACAGCTGTTTTCCATTGAATAAATAAAGGCAATGCCTTAGAGAAAAGAGGCATAGCATACGCTGGATGATACAGTAAATCTTCACCATAATTTGTTGATGAAAAAAAAACAATTAATATATGTTATTTGAACAACAATCAAGTTTTAAATGAACTGGCTTCACATTCACTAGCACTAACATCTAGGGCTGCGACACAAATTTCCTGATTCTGATTCACAAATTCTTGATTCGATTCCAGTTATTTAAATTATAATATACATTTGGCAGTGTTTCAAACTGATTCAAACCAGCGCCTCATCCTTTTTAAATATTCATAAAATAACTGGCTTATAAGATTATTTTTTATTAGGTATCCAGCTACACAGGTCATTCTATATGTTTTTGATTCACTATGAAGAACCAACTCATTAGAATCATTTGTATCAGCAACTGAACAACACTGGTTATGCTGTATATTTTTGAGTCATTTGTTTGTAAATTGGCTACACTGATCACATAGTATGTCACTGATTAACTGTAAAGAACCAGTTCATAAGAGTGATTCATTCTGGAAATTGAGATTTGATTTGTACATTATTTACTAAAGATAACTCACTTATAAGAGTCATTTGTTCAAGAATCGGCCTACAGTGGTTACGGGACATAATTGTTTTGTATGCAGCCCATATGGAATATACAACAGTATAATAGTATATTATATAATATAACAGTATATTTAGTAGGAGTGTAAGAAAATATAGATACACGTGAGTATCGCGATATTTTTTTTGCCAAAATCTGTATCAGTATCGATTCTCAAAAACGGAATATCGATATTTAAAAACAAAAATGAAAAAGATTCGTGGCAGTTGTTTTGTTTTGAGTTCATATCCCGAACACTAGATAGCAGTCTTCATCTCTGAACTTAAACAGTGACAGGAAATACTAGCATTAGAGCACGCCACTAATGTTAGCGTTAATATAGTTCGCTGCCATTAATGGAGGATGAAAGAAATGTTCCAGTTCTCGTTTTGGTGTATAAAACTGAAGTGTGGCGTCATTTGGGGTTTTGTGGTAATGTCCGCCTCAGTTCTGCCGCTTGCCGTGTCCCGTGAGAAAAGCCTTCGCGCGGGACGCGGCAGGGTCGCCGCACGGCTGCAGCTTTCTCTTGTGTTGGGGTCGTTTTGTGCAGTTGGGGCGGTGCTCACGCGCGGAACATAAATACAAACTGAAAAACCTGTGAAATCCAAGTTGAAAGGTTCTGAGAAAGTTCAACATCTGTATTTATTATTATTTATTTTTTTTACAATCGTTTTGTTTTCTTTAGGAATCCTGCAAGCACTGTATTTACGCAGATGTAATTTTTTTGTTCAGATCAAAATGTTATGACATTGTATGTCACAATTGTAAACTGTTAACCTTTAAAGCAGGGTCTAAAAATATATATGGTCTTTTTATAAAATAAATTTTATACATACATTTAACTAAAGAATCCTGCAAGCATTTGAATTTTTCCCCCTTTACTCGTACTGCACAAAAAGTGGTCATAACGTTGAATGTTACAGGGACTGATTATTGCAAATGCAGATCCAGTGTGTTCTGGTTAAACAATTTTTATTAATTTTTTTGCTAAGGTTTGCATATGGTGGTGTGTTCTTAATGACAGCTTTCCTAAAAATATATCCTATTCCTAAAATAAGAAATATCCCAATATATCGCCTTGCTTACAGTATCGCAATATATCGTATCGCAACTCCTGTATCGTATCGCCAGATTCTTGCCAATAAACATCCCTAATATTTAGGAAAAGAGGAAAAAGATCTGTAGCAAGTAGAGCTGCTTAGATGACTCTTAGAGCTGATTAGAATGATGGGCCAATACATTTCTTAGCAGCTAATTGGATTATACGACTAATTCCACTCATGTGAGCATTTGAGAACACATGTAAGTGTCAGAGAGATTTTGGAAACAAACACGGTTGGTGTCTTCACTGCAAAGACCACATTTTAAAATATTTGTTGGATAATGATTTTAGTGTAGATGTTCACACTTTCAAATGAAGGCTTTCCTGTAGCTCAAATGGTAGAGCATGGCGCTAGCAACGCCAAGATCATGGGTTCGATTCCCAGGGAAAGCAAGAGCTGATAAAATGTAAAACTGTAACTTGAAAGCAATGTAAGTCGCTTTGGATAAAAGTGTCTGCTAAATGCATAAATGTAAATGAATCTGGTACAAAAATGTTTTTCCCTTGCAGCCAACATAATCAGTTTCTGGAAACTTACAGCAAAACATGCTTTCTTGTTCTAAACCAGATCCCAAATGTTCTGAAACGCATAACAGAGCTGCCATCTTATCTTATTATGGATGTGGATGGCCTAAATGTCCACTCTATGTCTAAGCAAAGCTAATTTGTCATGGCCTGAGGTAATCATTGTCTCTGGGTGAAACTGCAGACACCAGCTTTCAAAGCACAGAGAAAGGCATAATTAATAGCTTGCTAATAACATGCATGGACACAGAGTTCTTGTATCCCAGCAACTTCCTCCCATCCATCTGCCTGAATTTTGAAAAACTGACTTAAACCAGAGCCTCTACAAACCGAGGGCTCTTGGAATATAGCCTAGAGAACCATTTATCAGTGAAACACAACATAACTTGGAGATTCTACTATATATACTGACTACCATCATTTGTATCAAGTATTTATGATGAACAAGAGATGAAAGACAAAATGTCTGCCAGCAGTCTTTCCTAGATTAGATTATTCAGACAGGCAAATGTGAATAAATAAACCAGAACTGATCAGATGCACATCATGTGGCCTCCAAAGACCCGATATAGTCTATAGCCGTTGCAGTTGGTGAAGGTGCTTTATTGCTTATTGACCCACTTTGCTGTTGCATTAACAAGACTTTCTTTCAGTTCATCGAGAAAATTAAACTTGCATCTATAAATGATTTCACTAGCCCATAAAGAGTTCTACACACACCGGTGCCTAATAAACACCATACACCAACCTTCTAAAGCTGAGAATTGCTATAGTAACAAAATGAGAGATGAGAGAATGAGAAATCATGAAGAAACAGTCATCTCAAAGGTATTTCAATTTCAACCTTGTGAAATTTCATGCAGAATGCCTCAATGCTTCTTCAAACATCCCAATGAAAATAAAAACTACATTGTTAAACTGCATTCCATTTGTCAACCCAGTAAGATTTTTAACTTGTTTTTTAAAGTCTTTTATGCTCACCGAAGCTGCATTTATTTGATTGAAAATACAGCAAATACAGTAATACTATGAAATATGATTTCATAACCTAACCCTAACTTTATTTTAATATATTTAATTTATGACTCCATTACTCCAGTCTTCAGTGTCACATGATCCTTTTGAAATAATTCTAATATGCTGATCGCTGAAATTTCTTTTTAACAATGTTAAAAGCATTTGTGTTGCTTAATATTTCTGTGGAAACCCCGATAAATTTTTTCAGGATTCTTTTTAGAAAAGTAGAAAGTTCAAAAGCATTTTATTTATTTGTTTTTTTTACACTGTGTATTTGCAGTCACTTCTGATCAATTTAACACATTTTTTGTTAAATAAAAGCACTAATTTCTTAAAAATAAACAAACATACACTCTTTTAAATAGTACTGTAAGTCTGATTTGGGTACAGGGTGGAAAAATGTGTTTACCTGTTCGGGTTTGAGTCCGGGCGGTACCCAGGCATACTCCTCCAGAGCGCAGCCAGAGTCATCATCGGATGTAGAGTTCCTCTGGAAGTCGTACATCAGCTTGGTCACCGTCTTCTCCATCTCTAGTGGCATGACGGTCACAACATGCTCCTCGCGAGGGCACTTACAGTGGAGACAAATTTTCCTAAAATAGCAAAGAAAACAACTGTCAAAAAACTATTTATATAGTACACTCTGCCATTTGTTTAATTTCAAAGAAAAAAATCTCTGTTAACTGTCATGATTAGTTTGGTAAGTTTGGTTAGACCCTTGAATGGACAGTTTACTCTATCTTCAATTTATTTTTCACATTAATATATAGTCTTATAAAAATAAGCTCTTCATCCTGAGTTGTCCAAGTCAATTCTGTAAACAAATTTTTTCTGGTTATGTCAGCATCTTTATGGTAAAATAAGTTTGGTATATACGTTTAAAATAAAGGTCAACTTACATGTCAGAATTTTCTGAATAAAATCACATTAACAGCAATTTATCTCAATAAGATGCATTTTTGACATTTAAACACTTATTTCTCAGCTCCCTCAAACAGTAAACTCCTTTAACAAAAGAATGAGCGATACATAAGTCGCATACAACAAATTGACTTTGTGCTAATATCTCAAGTTACAATTAAACCTCTCAAGCAACTCTCCCACACAGCTTTTCTCTTTTTATTCACTTGCTTTGTCAATCAACATATCCACATTTGGTTAGAACCACAAGCAGCCCAAAGATTCCAACAAAAACCCTCAACATGTCCAATGACTCATGTCACGATGAAACACACACTCCACCAGTCAAACACGCAGCGTCTGGTTAGCGTCCAGACAAGCAGACACGGGCGTCAAGCTCTGCCAAAACCAAACTTTCTGAGCACGCCGGCCAGTTGGTCAGATTAACTAACCTCTAGACCAAAGGAAGAGAAAACTAGCCTCCCACTTAGGGCCAATCCCATTAATACCTCAGAGGCCTGACAGGCTGTAAGGTGTCAAAGACAGACACCGGCCAGTAACACAATGATTGACTGACGTTTTCACATCGACCAGATGGTTAATTTAAGGACATGTTTAATCTATAGAATCATCTACGTCAAAGAACTCTAGTTGCTATGGAAGCAAGACAGAGAAAAAAGTATATTGGTTCAGTTTAAGCCATCAGCAGATCTGTGTCATCATGCTTCTATTGTCCTAAGAATACGAAGAGTGAGTCATGGTATTTCTTCTACAAGCTTGCAATTGACGTGTCTAAACCATCAAGTGCATTACGAAGCCCTTAAATGTAAGATTTCATCCAGATTAAAACAATTATATGCCTTTTCCAAATTTCACGGAAATATTCACCAGTCCTGTTTTTGTTATCTGACTAACAGACCTAGATAATGGAACTGCAGCTTGGCTTTATCAATTATTATTACAATTATTCAGCCTTGTTAAACCTGTGCCATTCAAATGTTTGGGGTCAGTACAATTTGTTGTTATTTTTTTTTCCCAAGAAGTCTTTTCTACTCCACAAGGCTGGAGTTGTGCTGCTTATTGTTTTTACATTTAAATAATCAGAATTCTTTCATGAATACAAACTTAAAAGAACAGGATTTATGTCTAATATAAATCTTTTGTAACATTATAACAAATGTCTTTTGAAGTGCTAATTTCTTTAAAAAAAATAATACATTTTGAATGGTAGTGTACTCTTTTTACATGAAATTTATATCTTCCTATTAAAATTTCAAGCAATGACTGTATTCATTTGAGAATGTTATTTCATACTAATTGAGTCTCTATAGTATTTAAAAAACATCATACAAAAGACTTGTTAAACATCCCATCTGGACTTAATTTACGAATAAATTCTGTTAGGTCTCTCAGGGAAAGTTTCTCTATGACTGCCTGCAGAAAAGTCAAAACTTACAGACATTTACATTTATGCATTTAGCAGACGCTTTTATCCAAAGCGACTTACAGTGCATTCAGGTTGTACATTTTTTTTTATCAGTATGTGTGTTCCCTGGGAATTGAACCCACAACCTTTTGCGCTGCTAATGCAATGCTCTGAGCCACAGGAACATTGTACAGGTTGTACAGACAACACAAAACCTCAGGTGTCTCATTATAACGGCCACTTTAATAACATTAAAGTCACGATGTAACAAAAGTAGCAGCAGACTCTTTCATATTGTGATGCAGATCCCAGCGAAATGGACTATCTGAAAAAATGCAGGGACTTGATTTCAATGCGAGCTTGTACGTAATGAGTGGGTTTTGTGAGTTAAAAAAGACTGGCATGTGTCACCCGAGAGAAGTCCACTGTTTCACCGGAAGATCTAGTTATGAGAATGGATGAATTGCTTACAACAAGATCATTAACTTGCATTTAGAAAAAAGATTTTCATTTCATGCTCACTATAATAATAATGCAAATAAAATTCCAGTAAAATAAAACTCAAAAGAAAACATTCCTCCATGTCAGTGAAGGGGTACTTACTAATAGGGGCTATGGGGGTACATGAGACAAAAACGGGTTGGGAAACACTGGCCTAGAACACAATAGTTCACTTATAAATATTTAAGATGAAGGAAACAAAAACAACCTATAAAAGGATAAAGTGCTTTAAAACCTGCATGAACCTCAAGTAGTTTAAAAGCATCTCTTTGAATCAAAATGAAAGACTCAGACTAGATAGGAGGTTCTGTGGGAGGTAACAGTGAGCAGACTTATATATAGGCCATACAGCTGGTCTCCCTGCAGTTCCAACACCCTTGAGCAAGGACAATTCACCTGCATTAATTACTTGATGGTGGCAACTTCACAACTCGCTTTAATATTGAACAATCACAGGAGCATTGAGGCCCTCAAAAACAGTCCATCAGTGAATACCAAACACTGTTAAGACACTTATCCACTCTCTCCAACAGTGCTTGGTCTTTCTGCAGGGCATGTCAACTAAAGGGCCAAAAAAAAAAAAAAAAAAAAAAAAAAAAAAGCACTACTAAGCATTCCGGCACTCTTGGGAAGTCTTTTACCAGAACATTTTATCTGGTCATAACAACTAATGCATGCATATCTGGAAAGGATGAACCCATTTAGCCACATTGAGATTTCTGGGATTACTATAAAAGAGTTCCATGGAGATGCTGGTCTGGTCCAGATAAATGAACCGGACAAAAATGAGGTCACCGTAACTCCCTTCTCAACCACACAGAACGGATTGAGTCAAACTCTTTCCATGTTTTGACATGCATCGCACATGACTGCAAATTCCAGGCTCAACACCACTCCACGGTCCATTGATAATACTTTTCCAATCATCTAAATGTGATTTGAATTAAAAAGGACACTGGGTTGCAACTATGCATGCTGATTTCATTACAAACGTCATGCTAAGACCAAGTCAGTGTGATCCACTAGCCTGCACTGAGAGCCTTTAGAAAGGATTTGTCCTTCATAGCAAATATGGAAGACTGGGAATGTAATCTAGGGATGACACAGAAGGTTGTTATGCCCCTGAGGCATCCAGACGGAACAGGGTAAATGTGATTTATGATCTGATCGGACAATTGCTTATTGTGGGTTAATCATTGCATTTTTAAATTGTTCAGACAACAACAGATGTGGACTTATTGTTAGCTTGAGGGAAACCTATCCCCTTAAAAACCAGGCCTATGCCACCACCAGACTATCTCATCTAATTCTTTTTTAACAATAGCCTATGGCTAGACACAGTGGCATTGTCATCTTTAATAAAACTGCCATTTTAACAAAGTGAGAAACCAGGTCTGCTGTAGCCAGGGTTATTATTGTAAACTAAAACCATATATATATATATATATATATATATATATATATATATATATATATATATATATATAAATAAAAGAAAAAAAATCTGCTATTTGAAATGAAAACATTAACTGAAATAAAATAAAAACACAAAATTACTGAGGGTCAAAATATTAGTATAAACTATTATTTTATCTCAATAATGGTAAAATAACACTGGTTGTAGCTTTTGCAAAATTCCAGTCTCTGATGAGGCTCCCAGGCTTTTCCATGGCATCATTCCGGATGAATTAAACAAGCTTTTTAAAGGGCAACACACAGTGGAGAAGCTGGTCACAGCTGGGTGCTAGTGAAAACCCATTCACCATCTTCTCTCACTTATCTTTTGTGTATATGCAACTGTATATACTTTTCCCACATTAAACATTGGTGACCGGTTTTTCAATCTGTTGATTTCATATTCAAAGCATTGTTTTGTGATATTGACTGAGTTTGTGCTTCAATAATATAGAATACAAGACAGCTGTATTTACAGGAAGACCTTACTGTAAGTCACATTTCTGAGCCTTCATGACTTTAAAAGCTCCCATAATGTAAACACTGACACAAGTAATTGAAACAAGACAACACTCATGACTGATGACCGACTACTATATGAACTTAGGTAAATAAATCAATTATTTAAAGAAAAATAAATCAGTTTAATGGAGGCTGCAGAGGGGTGCAGGAGGAAGCGATATTGATTTTATTGAAATAGTGCTGTAAAAGAAGATGAATTCTGCCCAGAGTAACATCCCATTGACAGCAAGTAAGCGAAGCATCAAAACAGTGCTGGAAAGCAGAGACATTTTGCATAGTTTTTTTTTTATGGTTAAAAAAACTGGTACGTTATCGAGTAATTGCAACACAACGTCATACTAGACAGCTAAATTTTTAACCAACTGTTTCTTACGCGTTGACAAAACAGTCACACACTCATAGTAACCATAAATCCATTATGTTTTATTTGTAACATTTCTGATGTTCAGCTTTTACCGTTCACGCATCTGTAAAATGCACGGCCTACTCCAAAAGCTCCTAAGGCCTGTTCACACCAAGAACAATAATTACAAAGATAACTATAATGATGACTCTATTAATACACGCTCATGTTCCGTTGACTATATGCACGAACATCGAACTGATCTTGTTGTCTGTCACTTTAAATTCCCGAGTAAATTCCGATTGGCTGTCAATTTTATCGTTCATCAGCAACAAAATCTAAATTCTGAAAGTGATCTCAATTCATTACCATTACAGCTGTGGCGTGGAGTGGACATTACTATGGAAGCCCGTTTCCCACTGAATAATAATAAAAAAAAAGGTAAATCGCAACTTTTTATCTCACAATTCTGACTTTATAACTCGCAATTGTGAGTTCTGACTCTGAGAACATATCAGCCCCCCCCCATATTAATCGATTCGCGTCTCAACTCAAATAGCACAAGTCCGAAATTGACTGTTCTCGGTTCAATAAATTGTTAACTTGAGAACCGCCTGGAACGATTCGTGAACTAATCATTCAGCCAGGGTTCATGACCCTGGTCAACCAATTCATTAAAAAGATCCGACTCATAAGAACGATTCACTGACGAATCGTGTAGCTTCATAAACTACGATCTGCAGACGCGAGAAGCGCGAGGCAATGTGGAGTGAGGAAAAACGCCTTGAACGAATTCAACAGCAGCTGTCTGGGTTTTCTTTCTCTGTAGGGTATTTATTCTCCACTTTGTCCCTTCATGTGTTAATCCAACAAAACACCACCAACAAAGGCTTAATCCGACTAACTGGAACAGGTCAACTAGCAATGACTGAAGATACAAGGTAACAATGAAAAGTTGTAGCCTATTCATTTCGGTCTTAAACAACCATTTTCATCTTATTAGATGAAAGCTAAAGACGTAGAAAAAGGTAAACCCCACAAAAGACTGCTCTCCAATAACAGTATTTTTAACAGACGCGTAGATCAGTAAAGCGAACCAACCTAAATAAAACCAAGTTTATGGATCAACTTTTTGGAATACCTCGACCACATAACGCAGCGAACGCAGAATTCATACCGCAGACCCGATTAAAGTAACAGAGAGCAACAAACGCTTACCTTTTACCATGAACGAAGATAAGAGAGTTTGATGTCTTCCGTCGTGAATCGATCAAAGCACGGGCTACACATCTCCAGCATGAAAAGCGATCAGTTCAGTTGGCGCACTTTCACTTCTCCAGTCTCCACAAACAAGCGCTCGCTTCGATTCAATCCGCACGGCTTTGTCAAGCACTACTGGACAGCTTTAGTTCGCACAAATGTATCGTCCGGGGAAGACATGCCTCAAGCTCCGATGCTTTTGATAAATCATCTACAATACCGCGAAAGCACGAAGCGTCCCCGCAGATCCAGCGCGATAGTTCCACCAGCAGCACTCAGGAACAGCCTGCGCTTCTCGTCAATAACAGGCTATGAGAGCTCAGTGAACCGTGGCTTGTACTCGACTGGCTCGCTGTTCGCTCTTCGCTCTGCCCACTCGAGCTTGTGAATGGTAATGAGCGTCCATGATGTCAGCAAGTCAACGTTCCTACATTAGTTTAATTAGCGACGTGAATAGCTGGTGTTGTTGGAATCATTTACATGCAAATCAGTCACTTTCCCTCCAACTGTAAAGACTCCAAGCAATACACGGATTTCACAAGGCAAAGGGTAACTGAGGAGGGGAAAGAACGCCGTTTATAGCCTATGTAAATGATGTGGTACTGTACCTTCAGAGGTTTTGTGATATTTATAAACTGTAGCCTATATGAGATGCATTAGCTTAACTTCATTTCCATATAAACATTTTTTTTTTTCTGATGCCAACTTTTCCTTTATTACATTACACTCCTTTTAAATGTATATTTTCCCCTATACCACAGAGCACATTTGCACATATCTCACAGAACTTTATGCATAAAAATTATGCACAGATTGCAAGATTAAAGGGGTGCCATTATTTCATTATTTACCGCATGACACATTTGACCTACTTTCCCCTTATCCGAAATCTCCCAGTGAGTCAAAGACCACCAAAAACCAACACGGAGGATTCATAGATGATGCTTAACAGCATGAGCTACGCCTGGTTGGGTAAATCAATACTCCTAGAAAAGCCTTCTCACAACACCAGTTTGCAACAAAGAGGGAAAAACAAGAATTCAACAACAGCGGTTAAATTACTTAATAAAACGTCTATAAATCTATTTAAATGCAGCTGGCTCTTTAACTTCCAGATGGCTTAGGTCGTCGGTGTGGATGTGGATCCATTTAAGAAGGGTATCTCTAATTGGACTGTGCTTCTCATTTCAGCCTGAGCCAAACCCATAGTAGTACACACACAGTAGTATCAATTACCCCCGTCCCAGTGCTTTAGGCTTTGGAGTAACACACTGACAGCCACAAGCTCACTGACATGCCTGGCCACAAGCCTACGCTGCTATAGAAATCCAGAAAACACAGTGCTCTCCAAGTCATGAGGCCGATTGGCTTTTTTTTATGAACACATTTATAGGTGTGTGTTAAATCACAGTATTCTGCCTGTCTAACATCAAAAGACAACAATACAACCTGAAGTGCATGGATCCAAAGAAGCAGAGTGCAGTTGAAGGCAAGGCAGTTTTAACATATAAAACCTTGAATTCACCTTCATACCAGTGTTATTTTAGTATTATTCATAGTTTTTATAGATCTTTTGAATTTCTATATTGTCATTTTAAAATTTAATGTTTTAGTAATTTTGTTATTGTAATTTTTATTAGCTATGTAGATTTAATTTATATCAGATTTAGATTTGTTTTATTCATTTTCAGTCAATTTTAGGTTTTTACATCTAATATTTTTATTTTATTTTAATTAACCTGTTAATTGGTTTACTAGAAGTCACCTCACCATAGACTGGCAAATGTAATGTTTAACTGTAAATGTTTAACATTGCATTATATGATTGTATGTAATTTTACTGTAATATACTTATACTGTCAAATTTATGTTTGGACTTATCACATAATTATCACATAATTTAAAGTGAAAACAGTTTTTATTAATATTTTGAATTCGATTTTTATTTAAATATTATCTGTTTAAAATTGAAATTTAGTTTAACTTTTAGCCATTTATTATATTTATATATTACCATTTAGGTTGAATTAATATTTAAGTTTTAGTTAAGGTTTATGATTTATTAGTCATTTTAGTGCTTCAGCTTGATTTTATTTTAGTTAGTCGCTAAGACAACATTTCTAATTTTCGTTTAATTTAAGTTTTACATTTAATATTTGTTTTATTTCAGCTTTACTTCACTTAAAAATGTTTTATTCATTTTAGTTTTATGTTTATTTTATTTATTAGTGTAAATTTGGTTTTGTTTAAGAAATGCAAAGGTGCAAAAAATGGATGTCATTTAATTTCATGAAAGCACCACACCTCCTTTAGCAAAAATGCTGATGGCTCATTCTAAGTCAACACTGGGGCAGCTGTACAGCTCAACAGCTGATTGCAGAGGAATGCTTACATCTCTTTTTCTGGTGTGACCTCAGGATGAGATAACCAAATTCCATCTGGGGAATGGGCTTCAAGGAATCAAGGTACAGCAAACCACCTCCTCCGCTTTCAGTGCAGGTTTTTTTTTTTTGGGGGGGGCTGTAGGCTTCTAATATTCTGATTATAGAGTTGTTTTTAATATAATCCATGCCTTGGATTAGTTTTATGCCTGTATGTTCTTCTCGCATGTCAGGTTGAATTACATGGGAAAAAAATGCGGTATATGTGATTGTGGTATAAAAAAAGTGAAATTCTTTTCATGGGTTACAACAGAGACTTTGCTTGAAATTCAATTTGCTTTGGAGTTTTGTTAACTATTTACAGCCTGCACATGGGAAGAAAAGACAGGCTGTGTAATACATTAAGGGATCCAGAGCTGCATTGGGACCCTGAGCTCCTGTATGACCTTGTGGATTAGCTGGCTATTTCTGCCCCACTTCTTCCACTTTGAAAGGGCTCTTCACTGTACGGAAGTACTGCTGTGCCACATCCATCAAAGCATCAGATTAAAGGGAGGACAGCAGCTGCAGAGCACGATGGGAAGTTTTCTGAGCCATCCACATGCATTTTTCTGACTCAACCCAGAAGTGGAGCACATTTGCTTTGACAGTAGTGAGGAAGTTTTTTACCGCACTGAAGAGTTACAAGTGGCGATACAACACGACACATGGATTATTATATTGTACATTTAATGGCGCACTTGGCTTGTTTTAAGATGGAACAATAAAGTGTCTCTAAAAATACCCGAAGCATTCAAGCTGCACTGATGATTCATCTACTCCAAACATTTCTCTCTCTCTCTCCATCTCTCTATCTTGCACATAGCAATCATATGCAGGAACATAAACCTGTGCTTTCAGTGAGAACAATGTGAGGGGGCTGGGTCAGTGACTCGCAAAGGGTCTTACATCACATTCCGGGGCCCATTTCACTGAACTTCCATTCATTCACTACTAGAAGATCCACTCAGAGATGGTTGTAGGTGTTACATCCCACAGAACAGTCATGTTATTTCTCACAAAATACACAGGAGATGGTCTTGCCAGTGGTCTTTTTATAAAGTTAAGAACTATATGCACTTAAATTGGCATGATGTTGCCAGCAAGCTACTGAAATCCTTGAAGTTTTAGTAAAGACAAGAATAAATAAACTGCACTTTAAAAATGCTACAATAATAAATAAAAATAAAAAAACTCAATGCTTAACTAACTTACCTTGCCATATATGGTGAAAAGCTGTAAATGGTTTAACATCGCATTTTAATGAAATTTTTACTGTAAAATATGGTCAAATTAATGGGTTTTGCATGTTAAAACTACGAATTACCATATAATTTATGGTGAAAAAACAGTAAAAGGACAATTTACCCTGCATGACACATAACATATATGATTATATTTTATAGATATCATTTTGCTCCTTGTCAATTTGTTATCAGTAATGTACATTAGGGTGTTTTGTGACCATTTTCTGTTGATTAGTTAATTTTTATTGCATTATTTTTGTATCATTATGGTGTTTTGACCATGTTTTATGGAAAGACCACTCACGATAAACTGATTCAGCATGTGGCTTTTTTATTGTGCCACCTGTATTATTTTGGTAAAAAGCAGGTAAAAAGTAGATTGGTAAATTCAATCATTTTTGATGAAACAGTTGTAAATTGTACAATATGGCTTGGTATTAACATGATTTTTTTTTTAAAGTATGGACCAGATTGTTTTTGTAGTTTTGTCATGTTCATATATAATGCAAATATATCATGCAATCTTACAAAACAGAACAAAAGAGGAATATTTTGATATTTATACCATTTAATGAAAAAAAGGACAGCATTTTAGCTTCCCCATAGCGATTTGCAATGGGTTTAAAGCAGCAAGTTAAACTTTAAAGTTAAATAAATGGGTGCTCAAGTATGCCCCGTTTAAATATTTAGTTTGGGGAGATTGCAGCTGCCAGGGGACAGTCCTTTACACAGAGCAGAGACCCAGATAGGCCTGACATGTCCAGAAGAGAGAAAGAGACAGATGAAGAGGAACGGTAAGATAAATGTGCACAATAAGTTTGTTTGGATATATTTTGGCAGAAAATAGAAACTACAGTTGAGTCACACTTATGCTCCACTTCATGACTGATAACCTTGTGTCATTATAATGTATCATCTTAAACCTTCCCAACACATTTAAAAACCCATTTCACTATGCTTTATAAATCACTTATTTAGTTAGATTATATGCTGTTTACCTCGCATTTCAGCAAAGTAGCTCTGGTAAAATCTGAATACATTCCTTGATCATTGATCCTTAAACAAATGGCCAAAAATGTTTGGATTAATATTTAAACCACACTTATAAATATCATTACATTAAACAACCAAGTGGAATTTATTTTTAAGAGTGCTAGCATACAATTTTCATCACCCATCTGGTAAATGTATTATCAGATACGTATGACCTCTCTGCCCAAAAATGCTCTACATACACTTCATTCTTACGGACAAACCATGTCAGGATTCACTTTCAACAATTCATCTTTAAAAGAGATATATTACATCTGGACTAGCCCTGCACCTTTGAGATTTCCAGCAGCCAGCGGTGGAAAAACAAGAATTCTAGTATCCATTATAGTTTGATATCACCCAGACATGGTCAACAATTTATTAGAGGAGGGAGGCTCGGCTGCTATGGAAACAATAGAAGATAAAATAAAAAGGACAAAATGACACTCCAGGAATGACATAACAAAGAGGAGGAGACTTATTAGAGAAGACTTTATCTAAACTATTCATTATGGCTGTTAATCTGTTAAGATCTTAAATGGCATATGGCGAAGGAAGAAATGGAATTAATTTGAATTACTGCTACAAGGCAGAAATCCACAAGATAGAAGAACAAGCATGATGAGACATGGCGGAAAATGAACTAATTCAATTATAGATGAGAAAAGATTAGAGAAAGAGAAAATAGCATATTGAACAGTGACCTGAGTAGCGGGTGAGAGGAACAAATCGACATCTGAAAAGTGCATTAAAGTTCAATCTGATAATAAACTCTCGTCCAAAACCTCTGGCTTTTATTTGGCTTAATGGAAGAGGTTCTTTGGGGGGCAGCTGTCCCTTGTACAATTTTTATACACTACTGTTCAAAAGTTTAGGGTCAGTAAGTTTTTTTTAGTTTTTTTAATGAATACTTTTATTCAGCAAGGACACATTAAATTGATCAAAAGTGACAGCAAAGACATTTATAATGTTACAAAAAAATATATATTTCAAATTAATGCCTTTATTTACTTTCTATTCAACAAAGAATCCTGAGAAACCGTTTCCACAAAAACTGCACAACTGTTTTTAACATTGATAATAAAAAGAAATGAGCATATAAAATGATTTCTGAAGGATTATATGACACTGAGTAGTGGCTGCTGAAAATTTAGATTCGTCATCACAGGAATAAATTACATTTTAAAATATATTAAAAGTGAAAACATAGAAACAGAATGAGAAAGAAAGATGGACTTTATTTTCCCAAGTTAGCTCCATAAATCCTCTTTGCTATTCAACAGTGCTCATCTCTCTAAATCTTGCCCTGTGGTCTGTGCTTATTTACATTTCCTTCATATGAATTCAAGAAGAAGGTTACACCCTACATGGCATTAATGGCCCAGGCAGGCATAACGCAGAAAGGGGAGCACACACACCTAAGGTTTTGGTGTGTTTATTTAAACTGCAAATGATGGGGGATGGAGTGTTTGTGTGTGTGTGTGTGTGTGAGGAACACTGGATATGGAGAAGGTTTTGTGTTAAACTGCAGGTCTTGGTCCATTCCACACATATCTACACTCTTAGTATGCTTTTCACAGTGTGCTCGTTTCTCGCAGACTCCCTCTGCTTCATACAAAGACGCTCCTCTGTATGGGACGTCCCGGAGATGGATCAGAGCACAGGGCTAGAGGGGAGTTATACACGCACTCCAAACCTCTTAGCCTTGGAATTAAACCCTTCTTTGTCTTTGCTAATTTTCCTTACTTACAAGAAACTGAGGCACTGTGGGAATTGTCAGGCCATATCTGATCCACATATGGAAAACAGCCCTTCTGCCACACAATGGCATTGACTGGAGCCGTTCCAAATCTCCACAGTCTACTTAAGCAAGCTGCCAGTGATTAAATATGGAGATTACTCTGGGATGGCGATGTGAGATCCAGAGCAGATATACTGTATAAGCAGATATATAAAAATTTTAATATTTGTATTCATGATGGTTTGAAAAACTTACACAATATTCAAAAGTTTACATTTAATTGCTCCAAAAATGTAATTTGGTGTAACCATCAAGTAAAAAGTAATAGTATAAACCATAGTTTCTTTACAGGATATATGTTAATGTGAACATCTTAAATCATTATTTATATATTGATATATTTTTATATTATAGTTTTGAAATATATTTTAAGGTAAAAAGGTATTTTTATTAACATATATAATGAATTAATAATAATAAAATAATAAATAGGTTTCGGAGAGTTCCAACACATGACTTAAATTTAAATTACTTTGTCATAAAAAGGTCAAATTATCATTTTAAAATGCGTCATTAAAACCCAAACTTAGAAATCACACACACACACACACACACACACACACACAAACCCTTTCAATGTTTTATGGGGACATTCTATAGGCGTAATGGTTTTTATACTGTACAAACTGTATTTTCTATCAACCTACACCAACCCAACACCAAAAACTTACCCCTTACAGAAAACTTTCTGCATTTTTAGATTTTCAAAAAACATTTTGTATGATTTATAAGCTTGTTATACAAAACATGTCCCCACAAGGACAAGTATTTCAGATATTGCCCTCTTTGTGGGGACATTTTGTCCTCATAACGTAGGGTTTACCAGGACCACACACACACACACACTGGTTTCCATGTTTTATGGAGATAGTCCATAGACATAATGATGTTTCTACTATACAAACTGTGTATCCCCTTACCCTAAACCTTCACTTTCGTGGCACACCTGCCTTTTCTGAGCTATTTTCTAGACCTGTTAATTGCTGAGTGAATGTCGTTGAAATCTGAAAAAACTCTCAGTTCCTTCCATGGACGCCTGAGAGAAGGTAGGCTGTAATTCTACAGTGCCAAATCAGAGCAGTTTCTTAAACCCCCCCAGCATGTGGGTGTAGAAAGGACATAAATAGCACGCTTTCACTAAACACACAAAAAAACAAGCCATTTAAAACACTGAAATCTAATAGGTGAATTTAATGGAACTTTGTAATACATGCCGCTATGCTTAAAGCATCATTAATATGTTAAGTGTTTATGAGACTGAGCTTGTGCCTTCTGAAGATTGTAGTTTAAAAATCACAAGCCAAATGAACAACTCCACGTACTATAATGAAAAATTAAATCTCGTTTGTCTGCATCCCAACGGCTCTTGGCTTGCTGTTAATTACTGATTAAAATGTTAAAACTGTTTAGCTCATGGCTGGAATATGTAATCGCTCTACTTTATCATTCACGGCTGGTGCCGAGAGACCAATCTACTGAACACTGCATCTGTCACCCCTTCCGGCGATTCGTCACTGTGCGGGCGTAACAAGTCAGAGGATATGACATAATTATCCCATTTTGTTCTTCTGTGTTGCACGCTAGCTATCATGCCCTGAATACAAACCCATAAAACAATGAAACAAAACTATGTGTGTCAAAAACACAAGGCCAGAGAAAAGGGCACCGTGTCTGTTTTCATCATGCTTATCGTGAATTACCCTCTTCAGGCCAGAGGTCAGTGGCGCAGCGGCTAGCATGTGAGCGTTCGGTGTTGACACATGCCTGATAATTAGCACTTTTGACATTAAAGGTCTTGTCATACAGATAAGCTTTGCTAATATAGTATAACAGCACAAAACAGCATTAGCATGCAGTAGAAGGCACTATATCCTGCTAAAAAGACCAGTTAGCAGGATATGTTGTGTTTTAGATGCTAGATGTCTTAGCAGGATGTTTAGCTAGTTAAACCAACAAGACTTCCTTAGCTGAAACAGCGACACCAGCTAACTGTGCTGGCTACAATATGACTATGAACCTCCTAGTCTAGCGCCAAACTAGCATAAATTAGCCTGAACTAGCATGGTTGGAGTCCTCTAGAGAGGCTAACAGACCCACAGCTGTTCTTGATCACATTATTGATCTGTTTATACTATCATTTAGTGTTTAATCTAAGCCTAAAGAGGTTTTCCTATCAGCTACCCACAGAGATCTTGTTTTATTTATTTATTTTTGCCTAGTATGAAGCAAATTATGTAGCAAATCAGGCCATATGTGCATCTAAACATGATCTAGCAGATCTCTTAAGTACGCATATCATATGTAGTGCAGAGGCAATTAAATTAAATAAATATGTAAGGCTAACAGATTTGAAATGACGCTAGAAAGCAGTTTTTCCTTCCTCACAGGATTCTGTGTGTGGGAGTGCGAACAATGTATGAACTCAACCATCTGGTCTATTTTATAGCCTGTGTTTGCAAATCCTTCCTATTTCTAAAGTAGCATCTCATGTTTTCATTTGGTTTTTATTCTTCCCTCAAGAGAGTCATCTTTTTGTTGAAAAGCAGACAAACATGCAATCTACGAGATGCTGTCGAGATAAGAACAAAAAGAGTTCAGGACAAGACCGGTCACACACACACTACAGAGATCTGTTTTAGAGGCCAGTTGAGGAATTTGGCACACTAAAGATGGTGACCAGCGTTAAACTTTAGAGATCCTGTGTCGACTACAAACACACACACACACAAATAAAAACAGCTCTAACCCTACCCTTAACTCGAACAAAAACCCCTCACACACAAACCAGAAGTTAAAAGATGCTATTCATGAGGGAAATTACTTGAGTTAACCAACATCCTGTTCCAGATCTGAAATAATTATCTTTTGTCTCCATCAAGAGAATACTTTCGTTAAAAAAAGTTCCATAAATATTCGAATACTGACTCGAGGACATTTCACAATCCCACCTCTCCTCTCTCTCCCTGTCAATTCTGATCTGTCCTTTCACAATAAAAGCAAAAAATGCAAAAAAAAAAAAAACTATGTTTGTTTGTGCATCCTTAACCAATGGTTTGGGGGTGGGGCTAACTGTTTATCTGCCAATCATTGGGTCTCATTCACTATTAATGGCATGAATTAGGCTATTTCATGTGTGTACAGAAGAACATCTCATAACAACTCTAACTCACTATGTTCATATGTATGTTATTTGTTCTTAACCTTGTTCTAATTCCAAATGAGTGACCGCATACCTGAGGATAGTCATTTGCATAAAACACGCCCATTCCATATCTCTCCATATAAGGGCTTTCTCATACAACATTTCTTTTAAGGCAGCAAACATATGATGCTCTAAAGATGCAATCTTGCCTGACAGTATGCAGATTCCCAAGCGAAGCCAAGTATGCCATCCTTAAAACCAGTTTAAACAACAATAAACCTCTTTTATACAGACCCAGATTACAAACCTCCCATTAGCCATCTGCATATTTGAGCTATACTCTTTCATTATATATGATGAAATATACTTATGATGAAATATAACATTTCAACACAATTATAAGGCTACCTAGAGTATGTGATTTGTGTGCATGTGTGGTTTCAGTTGTTCCTACATTTTTTTTTGGTGAATGATGATTTGCTCATGAAAACGCTTATTTGCAGATTTCCCACACCAATTTGTGCATGCGCACGCTTGGTGAATGAGCATTGTTTTAGCAAATTAATTTAGTGATGTAAGTGGCACGGAAATGACACACTTCATTCAGCTTTGGAACAAAATTTCACACTCTTCTAGAACAGCGGAAACAAAATTCAGCATATGAGTCAGACACACATAAAGACAAAATGTATCAAAGCCTCACACCTGCTTAATGGAAGAAACAGTCCTTTCTATTTTCTAAGCCAGTTTTGCTGCCTCTAATTGCCTTGAGTTGACATTAAGTTGACATTAATACTGAAGATATGACTCACTGTGGGTCTCACCCTCTCTCTGCTCATCTATACCAGCTTTTTCAACTATGCTTTTTAGGCCATTGCAAGGACTCTATAAGGCACGGTCTTAGATTTGTTTAAATGGGCAATTCATTGCATGACTAAGTCTTTGTCATCCAATAAATTACAGAGATGAAAAATGACAGCAGCCCATTAAAGACAGACATTGTCATGATGAGCAAAGCTTTTAACCTCATTTTCTGTAAGTAGAGCACGAGGTTGGTTATATTGGTATTTTAAACTATTGGACATTCGGGGTAATGCATAATGCTTAAAGGGACAATTCACTCTGCCACTATTGTTAAACCTGTATGAATTTCTTTTTACGAATGGAAATGACATACTGCACCGCTTGCTCTTTACCATAAAATTACAATGAATGAGGACTCAAATGACATGAAATCACCATAGAAGTATCTTAAAAGTGGTTAATACAACTCTTGCACTATATTCCAAGTGTGATCATTTTTCCCTTCAGAGTTAAAGGAATAGTTCTCCCAGAAATTAAATTTTGTTTAATGTTTATTCACTCTCAAGCCATCCAAGATGTAGATGACTTTGCTTCTTCATCGGAACAGATTTGAAAAAAATGTAGCATTACATCTCTTGCTCACCAGTGGATCCTCTGCAGTGAATGGGTGCCGTCAGAATGACAGTCCAAACAGCTGATAATAACATCACAATAATCTGCAAGTGACTCACATGACTCCAGTCCATCAAGTGAAAAGCTGCATGTTTGTAAGAAACAAATCATCAAGGCGTTTTATCATTTAAGCCATTGCGTCTGACTAAAATACCACTGCACAATCCATAACAACACTTCCTCCAGTGAAAAAGTCCATCCCCTGTTGTCCTCACACATTAAAATCCATATTTATTACAAACGTATTTGTTTAGAACTGTTTTGGCTTGTAATCTGTGCCTGATTTGTGCACATTACTCTCCAGATTCAGACAAGAGGAGTTGAATTTTAGTCATATAAACATAGAAACATCTTGATGAATTTATTACAAACACACAGCTTTTCACTTCACAAGACATTATTAGATGGACTAGCGTCCTGTGGATTGCGTATGGATTATTGTGATGTTCTTATCAGCTGTTTGGACTCTCCTTCTGACAGCACCCATTCACTGCAGAGGATCCACATGAACATGATTCTCTTTCATTACTTTAACCCAAAGTCAGATCATTAAGCCAATGAGCAGAGTTCAAGAATTCAATTTGTGAATTAATCATTACCATAGACCAGTTTTATAAATCAAACCAACTAATTCAAGATCAGACTTAAGATTCTTTCATGAAACTCTCATGACACATGAAAAAAGAATCAAGAAAATTTCAGTGACAGTATTTTCAATTTTGGGTGAGTTTTTCCTTTAATATTGTTGTTAATATGTGAAACAAACAGTTCAAATTTTGTTAATCAGAGTTTAATGAGAATATTTGACAGATTTGGGTTACGTGCTACAGAGAGCTGTTTGTGTGTGTGTGTCTCAATAAGATTGAACAAATGAAGAAATGATTAAGCTTGAAAACTGATCGTGGCCATGGCAGATTCTCTTTCATTACAAGAGAAACAACCCCTCCTCAAGCCCCAGGGAGTTGTGTGCATGTGTGTGTGGAGTTGACAATGGGCTTTAGGAGGAACCTAATTGTTTGCAAATGGTTTAGTCAAGCAATGATGAAAAAACACCATGGGGCTAAATGTGTTTATGTGAGTAAATGTTCAACATATAACATGCTGACTAGAAACCAAACAAAAAGAGAATAAGACACATCAACCATCCAGCTCATCTACTGAAGCATGACCGTTCAATGGGACAGATCTATCACACTTCTCCTCTTGCTGGCGTCTGGGAGGATGTTGTGCCAACCATTTATTTAGCCTCAGATTTAGGGCTTTGTGTGAGCCTAGGAGGAAGGGACATTAGTGAGGGAGGGTTAGGGTGTTAATGGTTAAATGTCTCGCTCGCCTTGTTCTGATGTCACTGGATCAAGATACTGTATCTTCCATAAAACATTTCATTTCATTATTTATGTATAAAGCACATTTAAAAACAACCCAAGGTTGACCAAAGTGCTGTACAGAAAACACAGCATGTGGTTGAAATTAAACCCTGAACGCAAGGAGAAACCAGTTCTGGGTGCATGAAATATTCTGCTCGTAGATATCAGATTGATCTTAGAAAAATACCAAAAATAGTCTCATATATTTATAAATTAACATTCTTTCTCTACATTTAACCCAGTGCTAAACACAATATGGTGAAAACGTTTGAGGTCATTGTCAATAAAGAAACCAATGCCATTTATTGGGGAGCGGTATCGGACAGAAAGATGGATAGTTTTTGTTTTAGCAGTGTTATGTGTCAGTGTTCAAAATGAGGAATAGATGAAAAGAGCAGAGAGAGGGAGGAGAAAGACAAAGATGAAGTTTGCTCTCTCATGCTTGCACTAACAAAGTCAACACGAGTCTTGCTTTTGCTTTCTTGGAGAAAAGTCACAAAGTCACATTTTTCTATAGAGCTAAGCGTCAAAACAAACACTATCTACTCTGAGGCTTAGAAACAGCTTAAACCAACCGTTAAATTGTAGTCTTCGTGTGAAATGCATACACAATCCACATCACGATTAAGGGTTAAAGGTGACATATCATGAAAATCTGACTTTTCCATGTTTTAAGTGCTATAATCAGGTCCCCAGTGCATCTACCAACCAAGGAAACGTGAAAAAGATTAACCCAGTAACTTGTATGATTTATGATAATCAGAACCAAAACAGACGTTTTTAGCAGGTACGAGCTGAAATGGCGCAGCTCTATTCTGGAAAGGGGGCGGGAGCAGCAGCTCATTTGGATTTAAAGAAACAGGCACAAAAAAATCACAGTGTTTCTGTTTCCACTCAAAATAGGCATCTTCAAAATGATCTAATAAATGATCTGTGGGGTATTTTGAGCTGAAACTTCACAGACACATTCTGGGGATACCAGAGACTTATATTACATATTGTAAAAAGGGGCATAATATGTCTCCTTTAAATCATAAAATAGCATTAAAAAATAAAAATAAGAACAGTGCATTTAGATAAACCTTATGAATAATAACGGATAAAAAACTCAGTGCAAAATATCCTTTTTAGGATTTTTTTCTAGTCCTGCATGCGTAAGCGTTAAAGGCACGCAGGGCAGATCTCGTGGCTAGTAGGGAGGTGTAAAGCCCGAGGGAAGTTAAAGAGATGATCTGTGTCATTTTAAAATGCAACGGTTGAAAACCAGAACGAATGCCAGCAACACTCCACTTGGAGGGAAGTAATGACTCTGACTTGCCCTCTGGAGTTACAAACACGCAATATGAACAAACAGTATACAGTCCACACCTCAGCCATATTTAAGCTCCAAAACTCATGGTCTGTGCTCATTTACAGATCCTGTCTACCTAATTACATCGACACAGTCAGTCAGTCCCAGTGAAAGGCTACAGAAGTGTGTTACATTTATAACATTCACTAACAGTCTTATCACACTCACCACAGCTTTCACCAGCTTAATGAGCAAAGGACTGCTTAGCAAGACCTGCAAAACAATACCACTGGGCCAGATGAGGCCACGAACACACACGTTCCCTCATGAAAACTGCATCATCAGCTTTATTCTGATAACTAATGTCCTTTTAATATTCCTGACGTGTGGTTTGCACTCAAGCACTAGATATTGCTGTGTGTGTGTGTGTGTGTGTGTGTGTGTGTGTGAGAAGAGCAGAAACAGACGTTATGCTGTGTTGCATATTTAGAAACTCTGGTTGTAATTCTGATAAAGATGGAAAATAAAATAAAATAAATAAATTAAAATAAAATAAAATGATTCTTGTTAGATGATGGATTGTGTGTTTAAAAGGCAGAAACGGACTGGATTCTGAATTAGGAAATTTCTACAGGGCAGGGACTGATGAACAGAACAGAACAGAACAGAACAAATGACTGATACTTGTTATAGTACTTTAAAGCACTATGGTGGTTTGTCTGTTTAAAAGGCAGAAATAGACTGGATTCTGTATTAGGAAATTTCTACAGGGCAGGGATTAAAAAAATAAAAAATAAATCCTGGATGGTGTCCTAATAATGCAGCTCCTCTCAGTATGTCTTCTGCTGTATTTGGGAAATCAGTTACAAGCAACTGGATTTTTACTTGTTTGGAAAAGACTCCCGAATGATCCTGTGTCCCTGAGGTAAACAAGAGAGGAAACGGACAAAGCTAGAGAAAGAGAACAAGAAAAAAAAAAGAGAGAGGGGGAGGCAAATACTTGATTTATTTGACAGATTGTCAGGCTGGGGGAGTGAATGAGAGTGCGCCAGGCTTGGACCCGTATCTGCATATTGCTGTGCATAAGGACGCCAACAAAAGCCTGATCGAAGATCAGATGAAACAGTGCGTGATGGCCCAGTGATGCCTTTGCTGGCAGAGCTTTGTTAGCATGAAGGCCAACATTGTGAATTTAATCTTTACTGAATATTGCAGAACTACAGTCATCAAGCCCACACACACTCACACTTCAATATGAATCTTTAACTTGAAACATGATCGGACTTAAGCTTGGCTGAATACTGCCTAAATTAATGGTTATGAATGAGGAGAAAAGAAACAGAGTCGAGTATGTTTGGGATTTGGATACCATAATGTTCTCTAATCTGATTTAGGCTTCTAATACATCTATTAAGTAGATTATTGTAGCAAAAGGAGAGTATATACACACTGCTGAAGTGATTCAAGTGATTTGAGATGCTCTTTACAGGCAGCAACTTCATAAAAGCTCTATCATGCACACCACAAATGGAGTTTAGTCAGAGAAGACGACATATTTACATTGGTACAAATTAAAAAGAGTCTGTGAGAGTGACAGTTGATCAAAAGGTAACAGTTCAAGACATTCGTAATGTTACCTTCTATCTATCTATCTATCTATCTATCTATCTATCTATCTATCTATCTATCTATCTATCTATCTATCTATCTATCTATCCAGATGCTTGTAAGATCTCTCCAAAAATGTGTACATTTAAATAATATTCTTATAAAACTACAATAAATGAATATTAATAAATCTGTGAAGGGCACTTACAGTACAATGTTACCTGGCTTTCCTAATTTACATATATTCATATACATATTTTTGTCTCCGTCTCTCTTAGTTTCTTGTCCTCCTTTTACTTTTCCCACTTTATTTTCTTTCAAGTGTGTTTTTCATTTTCCTTCCAAGGAATCTCCGAGGGCGTTAGCATTACTTGGAAGCACGCTACTCTCTGCACGCGTACGCACACGCACAAACCTATAATTTTTCTCATTCCATTGGACAAGACCCTCCAATTGTGACAGGACTATGAAGACATCACGCACAGCAAATTGGTGGAAAAAGTCCCCTTATGTCACTCAGCACAGAGGGAGATCTCGCCCGTTGTCTGGCAAAGCACGCAGAGGTATCTCAAGCATGCCCAGCCGTCGTACACTCTTTCACACACACACTACAGGACATTTGGAAAGTTCCAGAGGTACACAAACAGCATTGCTGGCTCTATTACAAAGTGAGAACACACTTCAATCTGGAAGCTTTTCTATCCTTTTCTTTGTTCTCGACGTCCAATGCCAAAGTTTTCAGTGGCTAGCAGTGGTATGTGGCCCATGAGGCTGTCATAGCCTGACAAACACATAACCACGCATGATCCGTTTCATCTGACATCCATTTGTGTTATCATATCAAGAACACACTCTTAAGTTCACACTTAAGCATGACTTATTGAAAGTCATCCCTGGGGTCCGTTTGCCATTTTGAGCAGCAAAGCTCTGAAAACGAGTGTGTATAGATGAGGTCTACTGATCGCGCATGGTGTGACGTGATGGAGTGGGGTGTTTGCTGCCAAGGCTGCGGCTTTGGACAGCCAGTGAAAGAGAAAGAGAGTGAGATGAAGGAAAGAAAGAAGAGGGGGAGGGAGGGATACTTCATTATAGACTCATTCATCATCATAGGTACTGTAGCTGCACCTTCTATATTTCATTGTTCGTTTTAAATGTTCCTCTTTTTCTTCCTCAAACCTGCTGACTCTGTTCTCCATCTTAATCTTTGCTAACTGCATCCATGTGTCATCATCTTTTCCTTTTCTGACTCTTTTTTCATCACTTGCAAACAGTGTCCTCAGACCTGTATCCAGTTTTCAGACCGACTCTGGATCAGTACTGCTAGTTCTATAGGAGCTTCTCTATAGCCTCTCCACCACCTGTTCCTGAAACATCAGAAGATCAGCATTTTATACATTTAGAACAGGCCTCTCAGAGACTACACACACAAAACTTCATGCATTGATATTTATTAATCTTATGAGAGTTCAACCAAAAATGAAAATTCTGTCATTAATTACTCACCCTCACGTCAGTTCAATTCCGTAAGACCTTCGTTCATCATCAGAGCACAATTTAAGATATTTTTTATGTAATCCGAGAGTTTTCTGATCCTCCGTAGAAAGCAACGTTCAAGGCCCAGAAAGGTAGTAAGGACATCATTAAAATAGTCCATGTGACATCAGTGGTTCAACCTTAATTTTATGAAGCTACGAGAATACTTTTTGTGTGTAAAGAAAACAAAAATAATGACTTTATTCAACAATTTCTTCTCTTCCATGCCAGTCTTCACTGCGTGTGATGTTGCTGACGCAGGAGTCGGTGTTCTGGCATAGGACCCGGATACGCTGCGGCTTGTTTACAAACAATTTTACTTCAAATAAACGCTGTTCTTTTGAACTTTATATAAAAATAAATGAATCACATTTTCCACAAAAATATTAAGCAGCAACTGTTTTCAACACTAGTAATAAAATGTTTCTTGAGCATCAAATCAGTATATTAAAATTCTATTTGAAAAATCACGTGACACTGAAGACTAGAGTAACGGCTCCTGAAAAATCAGCTTTGCCATCACAGGAATAAATAACAACATCTTAAAATATATTAAAACAGACAACAGTAATTTTGAAATTGTAATAATATTTCACAATATTGCTGTTTTGCTGTATTTTGATCAAATAAATACAGCCATTGTGAGCACTATGTGGGACAAAAAAGTATTTATTTTGTGTGCACATATTTGTAGACTTTTAAAAGAGATCAGGTTTATGTGCATATAAAGCAAAAATGTATTCTTCTTCCAATATTGCATAACCAGATCTCTGATTAATATTTGTCTTTTGTGTTATTTCATCATAAAAATGCATGCATGCTATGCTACAGATATTCACATACAGACATATTTCTTGAGGAGTCATCAAGCCTTTATGCTTACTGAGTCAGTCTTTCCAATCACGCTGAAGTATTCTTAGATAAATTAATCTTTTCAGAAAAATCATACACAGTGAGGCCGCATGAGTCACTGCATTCAATTCATTGTCATCAATAACACAAAGAACCTTCTGACTCTGTTAGTCAGCATCCTATAAATGTTTGCAACTTTTAAACACACAATGTTCAGACCACACGTTTTCTCCATTAAAGCTTAAGTTTGTCATCCAGGCCTGACTTTTCTACTCATCCTCTTACAGTTCACCAATCTCAGTAGTATCACAATGCCAGAGACATTCAGACTTGCAAGCAACTATGAACTTTACCATCCCAATTGCTGCAGACACACCATTTTCCAACCAAGAGGGTCATGTTCACAAAGTATCCACAAGAAACAGAAGATTGCAGGTCAGAGAGAGCTGATACTCTTACTGAATTCAGTTATTGTGAATGCAAGCAGGACAGAGCTATGTGCATATCTGACAAATCAGCCCCACATACGTATGCACGTACACAGCAGACATGCCTTTGGGTTTGGCTCATTTTAACTTGACACATAACATATGACACTTGGCATTAACACATGACCTTTGGCTGCCTAGCATTTGACTTTAGTGGTCATGTCAGTGTCTGGGAGATGATCTATGATCCCAATTAGTGTGTGTCATCAATAATCACAGACGGCTCCATGCTAAGTGATTACAACCGCAATGGTTGCAAGAGTCCTTGGTTTAACCATGTATGCTCTGTCTGGAGCAGCCCTCAAAGTTTCCATAGGCAGAAACTCTACCAAATGGTCTGCCAAGACATGTGTTTGTGGGTGGGTGTCAGCAACAGGGTTGAGAACTATTTTTAAAAGATACTGGAACCGAATGATATTCATGACTGTTAGCGGTTTTTGAACATCTGCACTCTTCCATCGATGCGTTCAGTGTAGTCTGATTCACAAACAAACACTCTTATGATTAAATTATTTTTAATTAATCAGATGAATTGGTTTGAATCATTCTAATGAGTCACTCTCTACTTAATCAGTCAGAGGGGTTCTTCACGGCTCATTATTTTGTCAGGTCAAATTGAACCCTTTAAACGGCTACTTTTTACTTACAGGGATAGTTCACCCAAAAATGAAATTTCTGCTATCAACTACTCACACTCATGTTGTTCCAAAATGCAAGATTTGTTTCTCTGGAGCACTCTTCAAGGCTTAAATCAGTGCAATTAGTAACAATGATTTAATTAGAAATGGAAATAATTTAATTACAAATCCGTAAATACACTACCATTCAAAGGTTTGGGCTAAGTAAGTTAACATTTTTGTTCAAAAAGTGCATTAAAGTAATCAAAAGTGACAGTAAAAAATTGTATAATGTTAGAGAAGATTTCTTTTTCAAATAAAGGCTATACTTTCTTATTTTCTACTAAAAAAATATCATGCCCTCCACAAAAACATCAAGTTTTTTCAACATTGATGATAATAAGCGCTAAAATCAGCAGAATGATTTCTGAAGGACAATGTGACACTGATTGGAGTAATAAGTGCTACATAAATTGTATTTCACAGTGTTACTATTTTTACTGTATTTTTGATTAAATAAATGCAGCCTTGGTGAGCATAAAACATAAAAAAAGAATCTAGTCTTTTTGAATGTAGTGTATATTTGTTGCAAATTAGCTCAAGAGGGGAATATTAATAATTAATCATAACCCGTTATAATTAATTATAATATTTGGATAAGTTAATAGAATTAGCTTGATAAAGCAGAATTTACAGTACAATCAATTGACCAGGTCGTCTAGCGAACGCTCAGTATTGATTTATGAATTCAAAGAAATCTTAATTTCCAGGATAAGGGAAATACCCCTTTTAAGGTACAGTACTACTCAGAGCATGTAACAAGATCAAAATCGTTAAATTGACTTTGTTGCAAGCAGGGAATCAGAAACAAATACTCAAATGTATTGTGCACAAAGTTTTATTAACTAAAGAAGGGTTTCAGAAGGGTCTGTTCTTACTGCACTTTGCATCTCACATACTTTTGAGCAATAAAACAGTCTTATCAGATGGTTTCCCTGGTAACTGAGCCCTTTAGGGTGCTCTTTCGGGGGAAGGGTCCATAGACCCTCACAGATTGTTTGTTGAATGAGAGGGTTTGCTGGATTATTCATTAAATATAATGAATAAATGTCTGTCTGATTGGTCCAAACACTACATATTATACAAAAATAGTATTGTTTTTATTTAGTATTTTTGTTTAGTATGTAGCTAGGACAAATTATTGAAGAGGTAGGGTGCATCCTTAAAAAATGAATGAATAAAAAAATGAACTAAAAACTTCAAGAATCATCAAGAAATTAGAATCGGAACCAGATTTGCAAAATTCCTTATAATTCTCATCCCTACTCCCCAAAACTCCTGACATTCTATCTCTTTTTAAACATCAAGGAGTCAAGGACTGTGTGCCAATAAGAGACTACAGTAAAAGCACATTAACCCAGTTAATCCTATAACTCAGCTTAGCATGACACCATTTAATTAAGTCAAACAGCTCGGATTCAAGCTCCTCTAGTTAAACCCAAAAAGAGCTCCTCACGGTTCATGAATCCGCAAAGCAGGCGACCAAGCCTTTCCAAAAGCCCTTTCCCTGTTTGGTGACACATGCGGCTCCACATTGATGACTAATTGCTTGAAAAAAAGTGTACTTGGATTTGTCTATGCTCAGATTGATTCTAAAGGATATGCACAATCTGTCCGTTGTGAAATTTAAGAAGGAAGATTAGAGCTTCATGGCAATTTGTTGCATGCTTGTCTGTGTGTATTTTAAGCACAGCAGCTTGGAAAGCTAGAATGTAGAACAAAGACGATCAGTGAACCAGAGACTGGCAACCAAATGATTGACCAAAAGGGATTATGGACGGTTGAAAAATCAAAGAAGAAACCTGTCCCTTTTATTCTCTCTCTTGGTCTTTCTTACTGTCATTGCCTTTCATTATTCTACCTCTTAATCTTAGCGACCCTTCCTCTCTCACACAGTCTTTCTCCCTGGCATTTCCCCTCTATCTTTTTCTCACTCCTTTGGACGATGGACAGAAGCACTTGTGTTTGACTGACAGCTCCTCAGAATAGCAGCTCCCTGGCCAGGAGGCTTTAGGAGGCAGGCGGTGGGAGTGCTGAGTAGCAGTCTGGCTTGTTTGGCTCCCTGCCTCTGTCTCTTACAGGATGGGGGAAGGGGGGTGTCACAACATGCCACAATCTGATATTGTTGACACCTAAACAATGAAAGGTGCTGTGATTCAAATTTGTTCTTTTATACAACATCTCTGTCTTGCCCACAAAAGTATGTCATGCTTTACGTCACTGAAAAGAAAAAAAATTATGAGCAATTTTTTTCAGGATAAATTTAGCTGCACTTAACAAAGACATTGATTCATGCTACAGAATCAAGTACAGCAATACAGTGAATGCACAGGGCTGGAAGAGAACATGTGAGGTTTATCATCTATTACTAGTGCAGCGATATATGAAGCATAGCTCACACATAAGTCACTTTCAAACCTGTTGGTCAACATAGCAAATTCAAGTGACCAAGTTGAGTGCGATGCAAAATCTGTGTTTTGAAATATTTCATTCCCTATCACGCGGATTGCTATTGAAATGACTGGATATCCTCCCCCCCAAAAAATGGCCGAACATTCATCATAAAATGGAGAACAGAAGATGATGACAAAGCATGTAGCTACTACTGCCATACAAAATCATGTCGGAGGAGATGACAGGCAAAATAACTTTAAAAAAGCTCCACTGTGGGAGTTTTTTGGAATCGCCTCCCTACATTTGTATTTTGAGTTGGATTCATTGGCCAAAAAAGAGAGAAAACAAATAAAATTAAGGATGAATTTGACTCTTAGCATTATTTATTATAATTTTTTCTATTTCTATAGATATTTTGATAATATCATAATCGTGAACTCTTTTGGGCACAATAATTATGTAGGGAAAATAAGATACTGTGACAGCCCTAACGTAAACTAAGCTGAAAAACACATCCCTACCTGCAACATTAGCATATGACTGCCAACTTTTACACATCAACAATGCCTATTTGGTGTTTAGAAACTTGGCCCACTTATATGAAGGAAGTACAACAGAAAAATGTACAAATGTGCACCAGACATCGTGCTGGGTGTAGCACCTTCCACTCTGCACCTCCTGAGCATTCCCAGAATATTCAAAGACTGAACTGATCTGAAATGTTTGTTCTGTGATCCTATCAAATTAAATGGAAATAAATGGTGCAAAGAGGCTGTTAGTGAAGAATGGGGCAGTGCAAAATACATTACACCTGCAGCTCTATAAATTTCTGCCATTTAAATAAATTTAAAGACACAGCAGTAACAGCTTGTTCAAGGGTCAAAGAGAGGTTGGAAATGGTCATGATTTTTTTTTTTACTGCCTTGTCTAACTTTACTGGTGGAAAAAAATGAATCATGATAAATTAAAGGATTAAAAAATGTGATATGGCCCCTGTAAGTGAGCCAGGCTCATGACCCTTTGTTTAACGATGCTTTAAAATACTGTGTGTTTATATACACACGTGGTCAGAATTGTTGGTACCATTGTTAAATAGGATCAAAGAAGGCTTTGAAAATAAATGTTCATTGTTAATCCTTTTGATCTTTTATTTTATTTTTTTATCACAAAAATCTAAGCTTCCATTGGAGAATAAGAATTTAAAATGGGGGGAAATATCATTATGAAATAAATGTTTTTTTCTCAAATACATGTTGGACAATTACTGGTACCCCTAGAAACTCTTATGAGTAAAATATATCTGAAATATATTCCCATTCATATTCACAATTTTGAGCACACCAGCATGATTATGAACATGAAATTATCCAGGCATGGCTTCCTGTTTCACAGAAATATAAACAGGAGGGAAAACAAAACAAAGGCCAAATTCCAAATTAATCATCCATCACAATGAGAAAAACCAAAGAATACATTTCTGATGTGCAGAAAGTGATAATTGAGCTTCACAAATTAGAAAGTGGCTTTAAGAAAAGAGCTAGAGCAGTGAAAATTCCCATTTCCACCATCAGGGCAATAATTAGGAATTTCCAATCAACAGAAAATGTTATGAATCTGCCTGGAAGAGGACGTGTGTCTATATCGTCCTAATGCATGGTGAGGAGGAGAGTTTGAGTGGCCAAAAACTCTTCAAGGACCACAGCTGGAGAATTGTAGAGAAAGGCTGAGTTTCGGGGTCAGAAAACCTTAAAAAAAAATATGAAACAGCACCTACATCACCACATGTTGTTTGGGAGGGCTTCAAGAAAAAAAAAAAAAAAATCAAGAAAAGAAAATGCTTTCACCAAAAACCAAACTCCAGCATATTCATTTGTCAGACACGACTGGAACTTCAAATGGGACTGGCTTCTATGGTCAGATGTAACTAAAAAAATTAGCTTTTTAGCAGCAAACACTCAAGATGGGTTTGGTGAACACAGGGATAAAAAGTACCCCATGTGTACAATGAAATATACTGCTGTATTTTTGATGTTGTGGGCCAATATTTCTGCTGGAGGTCCTGGACATCTTGTTTAGACACATAGCATCACTGATTCTAACAAATACCAACAGATAAAAAATCAACAAGTGACTGACACTGTTAGAAATCTTATAATGAGCCATGTTTGGATCTTCCAACCAGACAATAATCCAAACACAAACCTCAAAAACAACACAAAAATGGGTCACTGAGCACAAAACCAAGCTTCTGCTATGGCCATTCCAGTCCTCTGACCTGAACCCTGTAGAAAATTAGTGAGGTGACCTGAAGAGAAGAAGCACCGTCATGGAGCTGTGAATCTGAAGGGTCTGGAGTGATTCTGGATGAAGGAATGGTCTCTGATCTCTTTTCAGGTGTTCTCTAACCTCATCAGGCATTATAGGAGAAAACTCCTATACTATTTTGGCAAATGGAGGTTTCAAAAAGTATTGAATAAAAGGGTACCATCAATTGTGTCCAATGTGTATTAGAGAAAAACTTATTTCATAATGATATTTCCCCCCATTTTAATATTCTTATTCTCAAATGAAAGGTTAGATTTTTGTGATTTTTTTAAATAGTAGATCAAAAGTATTAACAATGCAGATTTATTTCCACAGCCTTCTTTGATCATATTTACCAAGGGTACCAACAATTCTGACCACGTGTGTATGTATGGGGTATTAAAGAGGGCCATTATGAATCACTGGTCCATGACTCGAATGCAGTCTGGGTGACGAACTCGGATCTGTTGGAGCCCTGCACATTCAGCTTTGATTGGCTGTGAGAGTAGGAAATATAGCGAGCAGCAGGAGAGAGGAAATATTGTGTTTAGGAGGCACCCACGCACCCACCAAAAAATAAAAAATAATCAATGGACACATTCATTGCTTGCGGTGTGCATTAAGGTAGACTGAGAGCTTTATCCTTGTCACCTCTCAACATGCCTTCTCCTATCTACACATTCACCTCATAATCACTCTTCTCAAAGTACAGCTAGACTCTTCATTCACTGGCTACTGTCTCTGTATTTATCTTCGGTCCACAGCGTGTTCACTTATCCTGTTAGCACCACAAAGAATGCCAAGGACAGAGATGAAAAAAAACAGAGAGAAATAAAGAAACTGAGATAAAGTACAACAGACAGGAATTGTGTTTATGGTACTGAATGAATAAGGCTCAAAGATGTGACTAAATCTTTCTTTTTTGTTCACATCTATTCATTTAATAAATAAATAAAAAAATCCACAAAAATGCACTTCATTCATTAATTTTAAAATTTCATTCAAAAATTTTTGCAGATTTGCCTTATACAACATTAGGAAGATTAGGCCCTTCCTGTCAGAGCAAGCCGCACAACTCCTTGTCCAAGCTCTTGTTCTCTCCAGACTGGACTATTGTAATGCTCTCTTGGCGGGCCTTCCCGCATGTACTATCAAGCCTCTGCAACTGATCCAGAATGCAGCAGCCAGAGTGGTCTTTAATGAGCCGAAAAAAGCTCACGTTACCCCCCTCTTCATCAGGTTACACTGGCTACCAATAGCCGCTCGCATCAAATTCAAGGTACTGATGTTTGCCTACAAGACCACAACTGGCACTGCACCAATATACCTAAACTCGCTAGTTCAAACTTATGCGCCCTCCAGAAGCTTGCGTTCTGCAAGTGAACGACGTCTTGTGGTGCCATCCCAAAGAGGTACCAAATCACTCTCACGGACCTTTTCCTGGACTGTGCCCAGCTGGTGGAATGACCTCCCGATCTCAATTCGAACAGCTGAGTCTTTAGCCATTTTCAAAAAACATCTAAAGACACATCTTTTTCGCCAGCACCTTACTAACTAATACTAACACTTACCTATTCTATTTAAAAAAAAAAAAAAAAAAAAAAAAAAAAAAAATTCCAACTACGTGTTCTGTGCTAGACTAACTGAGACTTGTCATGGTACTTGTATACTGTTGCTCTCTCGATGGTCTGATTGCTTCTATTGTTCTCCTCATTTGTACGTCGCTTTGGATAAAAGCGTCTGCTAAATGATTAATTGTAAATGTAAATGTAAATTAATTCATAAGACTTGAACACACACTGAGAATGTTTTTTTTATATTTATTTTGGCATTTTTACAAAGGTATAAAATGTCAGGGTGATACAACTGCCTTGATCATAAAAAAGAAAACATATATTTCAAAAATATTTCAAAAAATATTTAAACTAAACTGCCAAATCGAATGTTATTTGCCAAACTGAAGTCATGTGGTGCGACCAACATGCAAAGTAAAAAAAATAAATAAATCATAAAACAGGAAATCATAACACAGAGAGGAACACTCTGATCTTAAAATATTGGATAATTTTACCTTTATGACAAGGCAAAGTTGAAAAAAAACAATCATGTGATGCAGCTCCCAAAAAACATGATATTTATAAAAACAAACAAACAAACAAAAAAAATAGCTCATATTTTTTAAATAAAACAGGACTACCCCATATATAACAGATTAGGGAAAAAGGAAAAATAATGAATAGAGCAGAAAAGTTAAATGTCCAGAGAGTTACACAATTACATTATTCCTTGTAGTATAATAGGGCGAAGATGAGGTTCCGTATAGTTCAGATATGGAGTCCAGACTTTATAAAACTGGCCTGTTTTTTGATGTAATACATAGGTAAGACGCTCCAGGGGAATCAGCTCAAAAAATATCTTATGCCAACCCTTAAGTGATGGAGATTTATTACTAATCCAATTAAGAAAAATATTTTTTTTCTGGCAGCAAAGGAGAGAACATTATACAATTTCTTGTTAGCTGATGAAACAATGCATTTATTAGGTATACCCAATACCAATGAGACTGGGTCAAAATCCAACTGCATATTAAAAGATCTTTTCCATTTCCCCCAGCACCAAAAACCAATACCTTTGCAGTCTGTTACATGACAACAGACAATGTGTTAAAGTACCTACTTCAGTTTTAAATTTTAAACACATAGGTGATATAGAGGGGTTAAAAAAATGCCTGCGGTTAGGAGAAATAAGGAGTCTATGTATGATTTTGAATTGTATTTCTCTTGTACGTGTACAAACAGATATTTTCTTAGCATAAGACCAAATGTCATCCCATGTTTCATCATCAATATCAGTAGTTAACTCTTCCTCCCATTTAGTTTTATTTCTCGGTGTATCAGCAGAAGAAATTGAACACATAGCACCATAAAATCTACCCAAAGACATTTTTCCCGATAATAAAAATAATAACCTCTCAATAGAAGATATCTCACAATTTCTAACAAGTGTTGTGTTATTAGTAATATAATGTCTCATTTGGAGGAATCGAAAAAAAAATCATGTTTGAACAACTTCTGAGTTAACTCCACAAATTACATTAATTTATTATCTGAAAACATATCCCCAAGCCTAATAACTCCCAAATTACACCAACGTTAAACCATCATCCAAAATTCCTGGGGTGAAATCAGGATTTTTTAATATTGGGGTAAAGAAAGAAGTCAATTTAGATCTATCTTTAAGCCTACAGACTGATCTCCATGCTTTCAAAACCATTTGAAACGAACATGTTCATAAAAACCCTATTTCTAAGAACTTGGTTGCTTTTCAAAGTAGATATATAAGTTTAAGTGCCAGGTGACTACAGTGCACATGTGACAGGAAAACTCCCTCTGGGCGTGTGCAGCCTTTACACATGAGCGCCATGAACAAAGTCAACAGCAAGTACTCGCAGAATGCATCGTCATGATTTACAGTCCTATCCAGATGACACAACAGAGATAAACTGTCTCAACATTACTCAATAACAAAATATACTGCCAATTTTTTGTCTCAGAACGCAGAATTACAAGCAACAAGGATAGTGACCCTGAACTTTGAGGACCTTGCAACAAAGGCAAAGTTCATAAATATGTTTGTAGCAGCATAAATTCCTATACTGAAGCTCTAGACTATATGCTGGCCTGCCCCACCAGTTGTGTAGACCAATAAAACAACGGCAGAGGTTAAAAATAAAGCAAGAGGCATGTCGCACAGCTGTGAGATACTTTAATATATGTGTGCTGTCAGTCTGCTTAAATCTCAACAGCTGAGATGACAAGAGGTTGTGGATTTCTGTAGCTCTTGCACTTTGCCGGGTCTGTTAATCATATGGGTTGCATTCAAGACACATTTGCTTGCGATACAGCCATAAAACAAAGACATTCTCACCAAAGCAAGATGAAAAGCAACACAAAAATGACAGAACTTTAAAATTCAGCACAAGTACGAAAAGTCTGACAAACCAAGGTGTAAGTAAAGCGTATGAAACACACAAAACCACAAGTCTAAGAGTGTGTAAAATGTACTTACCAATTCCTTTTGGCACTAGGTTTCTGAGGAGAGTTTAAAAGTCGTTACACCTTCATGGAATAATCGCTTCTGAATAACAGGCCTCAGTAAAACCTCTCAGTCCTTCCTTAACTGGAAAATGTGCACATTTGAGTGCAGAGAGTAGGCGAAATGGGATGAGCATATAAAAGACAAATGCTTGGAGCGAATCGTTGTGCCAGAGAACGATTTCACTCATTCACTCTGCAATCTGTGGCAGAGCCATTAAAAACAAGAGCTGATGGAATGGAGGAATAAGCAATGAAGAAAGACAGAGAGAAAGAGGCTACAACGAACACATGTAGTGCTGAGAGGTGGTAAGTCTGCTTCCTCAGACTAAAATTGCCTCCCAGCACCCTCCATCCACTAAACTCTCTCCCACCGTCCCCCAATCATGAGTCATCAATCTCTCTGCCAATCACAGCTCAGCAGTCCACTTGATTAAAATCACCTCTCAGCTGAAAAAAAGGTAAAAAAAAAAAACCCAAAAAACTGATCAAGACCAAGTGCCATACATTTTTGAACATCTTACAATTTTGAACACTTTCCTGTATCAGAATCAAGCAAATGTCACTAGCAATATCTATCTATCTATCTATCTATCTATCTATCTATCTATCTATCTATCCATCTATCCATCTATCTAATTAAAATTAAAATTTAACAAATTTTATTTTTAAGGGTTATTATTTACATTTATATTTATGCATTTAGCAGACGCTTTTATCCAAAGCGACTTGCATTGCATTCAAGTTACAGTTTTACATTTTATCAGCTCTTGCTTTCCCTGGGAATCGAACCCATCTTGGCATTGCTAGCGCCATGCCCTACTATTTGAGCTACATGAAAGATGTATTATAGTTAACTAAAACTATAAGTAAATCTAAAACCATACAAATCGTGTTACTTGAACTCAAATAAGGGTTAACTGAAATAAAATAAAATAAAAACCTTAAACGTATATCATATCATTGTTTTTACTGTATATTGGTTTAAATACATACAGCCTTGGCAAGCATGAGAGATTTCTTTAAAAAAAAGTAAAAAAAAAAAACAACACAAAAAAAACCTTCCTGACCCCAGTCTTTTGAACAGTAGTATATTATATATAGAATTTAAGTAACATTAAATCAGATCGAGTCCAGTGGTTCACAACTGGCATTCTTGGAAGAAACATTCCCATAAACCCCATTTTTTGCGCCCCATCGTGCTTGCTCTTTCCACAAGTTATAGGTGCATAATATGACCCTATAAGCAGCATGCTAGTCTGACATTATCTCTAAATGTTGAAGCTGGAGACTATGCCAAGACTTGGAGCGGTAAAAATTCCATGGCTGCTTGCACGACTCTTTAATGTAATTATATGTTAGCTCGGCACCAGGCAACCTGCTCTGAATGTCTTCATGAATGGAAGCTTTTTATGTGCAATTTAAGTGTGGTTGGTCATATGATGTGAGATAGAGCACCTAAATATTCGGCTGTTGTCTTCTGACTCATGGATTTGCAGGAATTTGCATTCCGCTTATTACTGGGTGTTTTTTCGGCTCAAAATATGACATTTTTATGTTGTATGTGTTTGTATTTCAATCAAAAAAAGCACTTAAGGAGTATGTAATGACACCTGTAAAGAAATCTGTTGAGAGAAAATTGTGACTGTTTTATTAAAATAGTGAAGCAAAGGGAACAGGAGACAGAGAGGAAGGGAGAAATACTTTCCCTGCGTGTTCCCATGAACACGTAACATGTTCCATCTAACATCATCACTAATTGAAGTTATCAATCAGTATGAACGTCCCAAGAGAGAAGGATTCTGGGGATTTGAGAGAAAAACAGAGAGAGAACTGTTTCTACACTTAATGAATGAAACAGCTTGACCCGCCAGTTAACAAATGCACTCTATTCTTGTTTAAGTGGGAAAATAATTTGTGACCCACATAGACATCTTTGACTAAGCACAGGGTGTGGAAAACCTCAAAATACTCTGAAGAGGGCAAAGAGAGAGAATGAGAGAGGAGCATGCATAAAAAGGCATTAAGAAATGCGTAATGAAATCTGAGAGCGGGAAGGAAAAGCCATCAACGACAGGACCTTTTTGGACTGTTAAGGGGTACAGGATAGTTAGACACTCATGTATCAAAATCAGTCTTCCTCTTAAATTAATACACTCACTGTCATTTAGGACAGAACAGGAGAAAAACGGGGAAGGAAACAGAATATGATACGAAAATGACTCCATCATATGTTAAAGTCATTTCTTTTTTGCTGAGGTTTTGTGTGAATGGACTCCAACACCATATGCATATAATACAAACTCATCATGAAGGAACACATGAATGCTGTCTTCTACAAATCATCCAGTTATATGAGTATAAAGCAGGGTTACTATTGTTAACTAAAACCATAAAAAAAGATTACTTACAAAAATAAAAACTAACAGAAATAAAACAAAATACATAAAAACTTTTTTTAAGCTACTGTATAGTTGCCAATTCAACATTTGTCATCTTTGTTTAGATTAATTTAATTAATTAATTTAAATAACTAAAGTACGAAATACTTAAATTAAAACTAAAACTACTGAATGCTGTACAAAAATATTTTTCGGAGTTGTAAATAAAGGTTATTGCAGTATACCTTTTACAAGGAAATAATATTTCAGTCTTTCTATCTCAAAATTTCACATTCAGTGTAACGTTACTTGACAGTTTTTTTTAAATTATTTGTGAAATTTACTACCAATTTCTGAGTGAATGTTTTTTATACACCCATTTTCTTCAGGGTATATTGTTAAAAAAATAAGAATTATAAAAACATGCAATTACTAAAACTTTAAAGTTAAAATGAAAACAGAAAATATCAAAACAAAATGTAGTTCAAAAATGAACAAAAACTATTATATAATAATAACATGTACAAAGTCATTATAGTAATAAGAGTCTATGATGGGCCTAGAAAAAAGGCAATTTATTAATTTGCAAAAATCTTAAACCAGATGTTTTTTTTGTTTTTTTTTATCATACTTGGTTTTTTAAAAGGTTTTTTAGAGGGGTTAAGAAGCTGTGAGACCAGCTAGTCAATCAGTCAAACCAGTTAAATGCCAGTTTGACTAGAGTAAGCTAGGCTAACTTGACTAGGTTTTGTTTTTATAAAGAAAGAATACCAGGGTTTTTTATTTGCTTCTTTCTTTCACTCTATACTTCTCCATACATCCCTTGAGAAGTGATGAGCAATAGCTGGTCTAAGCACAGGCTGGTGTGGGAGGGAGATCTTTCAGTGCAGGGTTTGGTCTCATTACAGAAGAGAAAAGAAAAGAGAAAGAAAATGAAGAAATGGACAAAAACACAAATTTAATGATAAACAGTTTCATAACAGTTTGTTATGAAGATGATTATGATAGTGACAATGGAATCTATAATGGTTATGATGTTGATAAAAATGCAACTGAGATACAATTACTTGTTTTCTAATATCTCCTCATTATAAAAACTAAAACCAGCACCCTCCCTGCTAAATCACACATGCAGTGTTCTGCGGCACTCATCCCGCTTTATACAGCTGCCTCCATCAGTGTATCAAAACATCACTGTAATCCATTTCAACCTAAATTCAGCAAATCCACTGTGCCTTTAAAAATGAAAAATAAAATGAAAAATAAAAGAATTTCAAATCACATGAGCCAATATTTTATTCACAATAGAACATAGATAGCATAAATGTTTAAACTGAGAAATTTTACAATTTTATGCACAAAATGAGCTCATTTCAAATTTGATGCCTGCTACAAGTCTCAAAATAGTTGGGACGGAGGCATGTTTACCATGGTGCAGCATCTCCTCTTCTTTTCAAAACAGTTTGAAGACGTCTGGGCATCGAGTTTATGAGTTTCTGGAGTTTTGGTGTTGGAATTTGGTCCCATTATTGCCTGATATAGGTTTCCAGCTGCTGAAGAGTTTGTGGTCGTCTTTGACGTATTTTTCATTTAATGATGTGCCAAATGTTCTCTATAGGTGAAATATCTGAACTGAAGGCAGGCCAATTCAGCACCCGGACTCTTCTACTATGAAGCCATGCTGTTGTAATAGCTGCAGTATGTGGTTTTGCATTGTCCTGCTGAAATACACAAGGCCTTCCCTGAAACAGACGTCGTCTGGAGGGAAGCATATGTTGCTCTAAAACCTTTATTTACCTTTCAGCATTCATAGTGCCTTCCAAAACATGCAAGCTGCTCATACCGTATGCACTTATGCACCCCCATACCATCAGAGATGCTGGCTTTTGAACTGAACGCTGATAACATGCTGGAAGGTCTCCCTCCTCTTTAGCCCAGAGGACACGGCGTCCATGATTTCCAACAAGAATGTCAAATTTGGACTCGTCTGACCATAGAACACTTTTCCACTTTGAATCAGTCCATTTTAAATGAGCCTTGGCCCACAGGACACGACGGCGCTTCTAGACCATGCAAGGCTGCTATTCATTGACTATAGCTCAGATTTCAATACTATAGTCCCCATCAAGCTAGCTTCTAAACTCACAGACCTTGGCCTAAACTCTTCACTCTGCAACTGGATTCAAGACTTCCTCACCGGCAGACCTCAAGTGGTGAAAGTAGGCCAGTTCACCTCAAACTCCATCACCCTGAACATAGGAGCCCCACAGGGCTGTGTCCTGAGTCCCCTGCTCTACTTTCTCTACACACATGACTGTGTGTCCTCTCACAGCTCCACTTCTATTATCAAATTTGCTGATGATACTGTGGTTCTGGGCCTCATTTCCAACAATGATGAGACCGCATACTTGGATGAGGTAGAGAGACTTACATCATGGTGCCAGGACAACTGTCTCTCTCTGAATGTGAGCAAAACTAAAGAGCTGATTGTGGACTTCAGGAAGAGACACCTGCGGCACTACACTCCTCTTATGATCAGTGGGACCCCCGTGGAGAGGGTAAGCAGCTTCAAGTACCTCGGTGTAAACATCTCCGAGGACCTGACTTGGACTACACACATTCAAACACAGGTTAAGAAAGCCAGGCAAAGACTGTACCATCTGCGACAGCTGAGGAAATTCAGGGTCTCACCAAATCCTGAAAACTTTCTATTCAGGGACCATAGAAAGTGTATTGACTCATACACTGAGTGCATCTCAGTGTGGTATGGAAACAGCTCCAGTCAAGACTGCAAAGCCCTGCAGAGAGTTGTGCGCTTAGCTGAGCGCATCTCAGGGTCTGCTCTCCCCTCCCTGCAGGACATCTACCTCAAACGCTGCAAAAGCAGAGCTGTCAAAATCATCAAGGACTCGAACCACCCTAGTAACTGTCTTTTCACTCTGCTGCCATCTGGTAAGCGCTTCTGTAGCCTGATGGCAAAAACTGAGAAACTTAGGAGGAGTTTCTTCCCCCTGGCCATCAGGCTCCTAAACTCAAACTCAGCCTCTTAACATCATCATGACTCCACTTATTAATCACTTAACAATCAGTAAGATATGCATTATTCTCTACCTCACACTGACAGTGTCATTTGCACATAGCACTTTCTGTGTTTTGGTATTTTATTTTAATTTTTTTGGTATTGCTGCTACATGACAACCATGTACAACCTGTTTGCACATTCCTCTCTTGTACATTCCTGCTTATCTTAATATTTAAGTCTACAGTATACTGTCATGCAATTTTTTTTTATATTTTATATTTTGTTCTTTATATCTTATTTTTTACTATTTCATTTGATGTATATTTAGTAGTAGTAGTAGCCCTTTATTGTCACTAGTCACAAGTACCAGCGAAATTAGCCATCAACCTGTCCATACATACATACATACAATATGACAAGGGGGTAGACAGGACAGGAAGACAGGGAATTGAAGAAATATACAGCATACATAAGGTGAGAGAGGAGAAAAAAAAACAACCCCCAGACTATGCTCCTTTTGGGAGTACAGTGTGAGAACAGGACAAAAAACACCTCAGCAACAAAAAGCACATAATCACAACATAGACACACGACTTTGCAACAGGGGAGGTAATCCAGCTCTGGCAAGCAGCCATCCAGGTCCTGCAGCCGAGTTTAGTGCTGGTCCCAGACCCGCTTGTCAGGCTGGCGGTTCAAAGCGACGGAGGCGTGGGATCGGGATTGGGGGAAGTGAATGCATATGTGTGTGTGTATTTTGTAATAGTTTGTAATCAGTATGTGTGTGTATGTGTAATCAGCAATGTGTGTGTGTATCTGTATCAGTATGTGTGTATTTGTGTGTATGTGTAATCAGCAGGTGTCTGAGGAATGGGGGAGGAACGCAGAGAGCGTCTCCCTGCAGTGCTTCTCAGGGAAGATTTACCAACAGCTGGCCAAGGCCAGTGCTGGTAGAGGGGAGCCAGAAGAGATAAGATTGAGCTTGTTTAGTCTTAGGGCGAGTAACCGCATTCCAATTCCACGGCTACTCTTATTGTTCATTCTGGTCTCCGTCAGTTTTTCTCTGCAAAGCCGTGAGCTTTTCCGTGATAGAATCCATATTGCTGTTAATAGTCTCAGTCTCAATGCTGACCGCTCTTCCCACTGCTTCAATCATGACGGGCAGCCTTGTGAGGCTTTGAACAGCTGTTCCCGTTTTCTGAATTCTTCGATAACCCAGGGCAAAGCCTAATCCAATCAGCAGAAGACCTGTTATCATGGTTCCGAATAGATAGATATCTTCGATGTCCTCCACGGAAAGAGCCGCTAAACACACGACACGCCATCTGTCCCACGCGTCCATCGTGTAGCCAGCGGGGTACGTTCCGTCAGGGCAGTCAGGCTCCCCAGAACCCGAGCTTCTCGTCGAGAAGATGGTGTCAATTGCGTTGAGAGACCAGTTGATCAAATCCATGATTTTTCCAGTTTTGAGGTTTTGAGGAGCAATGCAGAGAGAGTCTCTCAAGTATTACGATACGAGACAAGAGAGCAGGCAGGGAGGGAAAAAAAGGGCGAGGACGGGGAGCAAGAAAAAAATGCGACCGCCTCCGTTGAGAGCCAAAGAAGAAAGGATATTTCCTCTGTGTTTGTATTCTATAATATTTGCACTGTCCATGGAGCGGACCTGACTCACATTTCACTGCTGGTTGTATACTCTCTATATAATCGTGTATGTGACAAATACAAATCTTGAATCTTGAATCTTGAGACCATGTTCACATATGGCTTCCTTTTTGCATGATGGAGCTTTAATTGGCATCTGCAGATGGCACGGTGGATTGTGTTTACCGACAGTGGTTTCTGGAAGTATTCCTGGGCCCATTTAGTAAAGTCAATGACAGACTCATGCCGATGAGTGATGCAGTGTCGTCTCAGGGCTCGAAGACCACGGGCATCCAACAAAGGTCTTCGGCCTTGTCCCTTACGCACAGAGATTTCTCCAGTTTCTCTGAATCTTTTGATGATGTTATGCACTGTAGATGATGAGATTTGCAAAGCCTTTGCAATTTGACATTGAGGAACATTGTTTTTAATGTATTCCACAATCTTTTTACGCACTCTTTCTCAGATTGGAGAGCCTCTGCCCATCTTTACTTCTGAGGGACTCTACCACTCTAAGACATCCCTTTTATAGCTAATCATGTTACAGACCTGATGTCAATTAACTTAATTAGTTGCTAGATGTTCTCCCAGCTGAATCTTTTCAAAATTTCTTGCTTTTTCAGCCCTTTGTTGCCCCCGTGCCAACTTTTTTGAGACCTGTAGCAGGCATCAAATTTGAAATAAGCTCATTTAGTGGATAAAAGTGTAAAATTTATCCGTTTAAACATTTGTTATATTCTCTATGTTCTATTGTGAATAAGATATTGGCTCATGTGACTTGAAAGTCTTTTAGTTTTCATTTTATTCAAATTTAAAAAAACCTCCCAACATTTCCGGAATTCGGGTTGTAACAAAGTAACCCACAGCAATTGTTTACTGCTGCAGAATAAACTAATGGGACTTATCAATGGAAATTTATCATAAATGATTAATCTTTGCACATCAATTTTATTATAATGTGCCCTTTGTAAACTTTAATTAAATACATTAACATCCTGCAAATGTGCATAAAAGCACTAGCACAATAGCACTTTATGTAAAAGAGGGATGGATACAGTTCACAGACTGCTGCTTCACATCGAACAACCAATGAGTGAAATATATTCGAGTATCTTCCAGCTCTTTTACTCAGGAAAACAACAACAACAAAAAACAAATGTATTCTCCAATGTGAATTCTCTTGTTTCTTTTGCTTTAAAATTGCAGTTCAGTGCAATATGAAATCCGTCTTATTTTGTTCATTTTGTAGTGCAGTAGTTTCAAGTTGTTGTCACTATAGATTGGCTTGCATTGAGCTAAACTTAAATTGCACTTTTTACTTGTAACAGTCTACAGTGCATTTGCATATTCATAGTGCAGTAAACTGTAATTCTAATACAGTGACACTGCACTGAACTGCAGTTGTACTGCAGCATATTACAGTGGACTGTATGCACTGCATGTATTTGTACTGAAAGTACTACTTGAAATGTACAATAGGAAGGATTTCTTATTTAATTTTTAATTAGAAATGAATTATTGAGCCAGTGTCATGCAAAATCCTATCCCCCTACAGAGACCTACCCCCCTTGAAGAGAAAAATCACTTTGCAGTGTGTTTATTCTTAATAATGAAAATATATTTTATGTAATACAATATGTAAATCTGCTATAACAACACATATTACAAGATATTACAATCACATTTGACATTTAGTTTTAATCAAGCATTGAGGAATGGGGATTGAATTCTGCAGAATTCTTGTTTGAAAACAAGAAAAGCTTATTTAAGATTAGACAGGCCATTAAATTAATCCATGCTAAAAGTTATTTAATAAAAAAAAGAAAAACTATATGCATTCATAACTAAATTAGTTCAACACTAACTTTAATATGAAAGCCTGTTTCCACAAGGTAACTGCGACTTTACCTCACAATTCTAACTTTTTTCTAGCAATTGCGAGTTTATATCTTGCAATTCTGACTCTTCTTCTCAGAAATGCACAATGTAAACTCGCAACTCTGACATTTCCTGAGGACTGCAAGATATAAACTCGCAATTTCAAGTCGAAACTGTGAGTTATAAACTCTCAATTGTAAGAAAATAGTTCTCAGAACTGGACTTTATAACTCACAATCGCAGTTTATATCTCACGGTTCTTAGAAAAGAAGTCGCAATTACCTTTTTTTATATTTATTCAGTGGCAGAAACAGGCTTCTATACTTTTAGCTTTCAATGCCATTAATTGTTTTATTTGCATTAAATTTGACATTCTATAGCTTCCTCCATGACATCATTTTAACCTTCGAGCATTCCAAATAGAGGAGCAAATGCCAGGACAGCATTACTGCGTGTTTAACTTGCCCATCACAGAAGGTCCCAAAAGGCACATCAGAAGACACAAACACTGACAGGGTTTATTTGTGTATCTACTTCAACTGCCAATCAAATGAACTAAGCAGAAAATTTAACCAATGAAGAAACAATGTCTGTGCTAGTGTCACCAGTCAGCCCGGGGCGACAGCCGTACTGAAGAAGATTGAGCAGAGTTATGGTTTTGATTAGACAAGAAGAGACGACAGTTAGAGGTCGCGACCTTTATATTTCCAGTCTCTAAAACTGAGAGATTGACAGTTTATTCTGTTCTCACAATGCTTCTCTCTCCCTTTTATTGTCTTTGGTTCCCTCACACAAGACTGCACATATAAAATTAGATTTCCAAGAGCATGCTCTGCTTAAAACCACCAGGAGAGATATCGCACAAAGGTCAGCGGAGATGTGACTCAAGACCTCTCCCGGAAAGCACAGCATCAGCATATTGAGGGAACTGACAGTGTTCAGCATGGAGGAATGTCTTGAACGATAACAGACTCTTTGTGCAATACATAGCAGACGAAAAAGACAAATCTCAGATGTTTATATCCCAAAAGACATGACCATTTTTGGACCCTTTTGATTTTGTAATGCATTCTGGGAATTGCTGCTTCTCATCTTTAACTCTTTCTGGTACTAATGGCATTATAACTTCGCTAGAAATACAGCATAAGTATAGAAACCTCCTAAAATGATTACTTATTTGCATGATGTGGGTTTAGAGAGGCTATTAACTAACAAATAAACCAAAACCACATCAGACCCACCAAATGTTTGAAAGGAAGATCTAAATATAGAACCAAGGATGATTGATTATTGATGGATGGAAACTGTGCCACACAAGCTTTCCTGGGTTTTTCTACTCTGTTTTAAAAGCATTCTTTGCTTAGTAGGTGTAAACACAAAAAGCTTGTTTATCTTATCAGCATTGCCATTTGTAGAGCAGCCAAACAATAGTCTATTAAACCATCTCCAATGATACAAAACAGGTTTCCTGCTGTAATTAAAGACCTATTGCCTTGAAAGCGACCCAGACAATAGACCAGTCGAGTAATCCTGACCACAGAATTGAGTAGGTATGGTAAATTCCTTTCACAATCTATTGTGGCTGGCAGGGTTCCCTGTTACGGACCTCTTGAATGTGACATATGATGCTCACGCACTCTCACACAAATAAAAAAGTATCCAATCAGGGATACCTTATCCTGTGATGCAGTGACAAAATCAATCAGCAAATATTACCTATATTGACAAGCGGCAGAAGAGGCCATGGTCTGTTGGTCGACACATTACCGTGCACACGCAGGGACGCACACATATCATTGATCTTTACCGACCAAAAACAGCCTATTCCCCCTCTGGGAAGACATGGGATGGCTTGATGAATATTTAATTTTGGTGATATTGCATCATTTGCATTAAACAGTAACATAAAAGGGGAAAAGGCTATTTGGGAAATAACCTGATCTAATCTATTATGGGTGGAATTAATGAATGTATGATGAGTCTCAGGATGTGCACTCTTTAGTCACCAAAGAACAGTTCATTGAAACTCTGTCATCATTTAATCAACTTCCTGCATTTTGAAATCTGTATGATGTTCCTTTGGCTGTGAAATCCAAAGGAGTTTCAATACAATGAAAGTGAATGCAATATTTTCAGTGAATAACAACTTAATTTTTACCTTTTACTAAAGGTAACACTTTAGTATAGGGACCAATTCTCACTATTAACAAGTTTGTGCCTATTATTAACATATTGGCTGTTTATTTGAACTAATACAGCACATATTCTGCATGACCATATTCTACATCCCTAATCCTATCCAATACCTAAATTTAACAACTACCTTACTATTAATAAGCAGAAAATTAGGAGTTTATTGAGGCAAAAGGTGTAGTTAATGGTTTGTTAGTAGCAAGAATTTGACCTTAAAATAAAGTGTGACCGTCATATACGTTTGCAACAACATGAAAGTGGGTAAATTCATTACTTTTGGGTGGACTATCACTTTAAGTATATATGTAATGGTCATGGCTCTGATCTTTTGGTCATTTCTCTCAGAACAGAGCTACTGTGAGAGTAAAAGTGGGGTATAACTCCAGAGGATACAGGAAACAAGGGATATTAATGGCACACAGAAAAGTGAGAGGGAGAGAGACTACTATGGAGTCCAACTGCCATGTGAAAATAAGCAATCCACTTACTGACAGTGAAGTGTAAAGTTCACAGCGCTTGTGTCGGCCCATCTGCCAGTCACGCATCAGAGAGTTTTATCTGAGACGAGACCATAGAGACAATCTTTCTTTGAGCCTGTTCAGTCTTTCTGCTCTTGTTATCTCTCGCTTTCATTCTTTCACTTTTCTCACATCTCTCTTTCCCTAGCTTTAGCACTCTTGTTTTCTAGTTCACTTTCTCCTATAAGGGGAAAATCACATCTCCTATAAAATCACAGTTGTGTGCCATTCAGAACTGAACTGGGAGTTAAATCCAGTTCAGTTCCTCAATTTCAAGGAAGGAAGATGGCGGCGCGTTCAGACGCAGCGGCTGCTCCAGGTCCCAAAGACGGTGCTTTTATGTCGTTTAATGTCGTCTGTTCGTCTCCAAATAGTGTAAATTTACCGCTAACTCATAAGGAAAAACACATATATGATCGCCGAAGCCTTTTGGACATCGGCAACGCGTACAAACACCAACTCTCGCAGGCGGCTACTGAGAAGCTACGAGGCCTTTGTTTACTGCTCGAGCCGGACCTCGAGACCGCGGCCTCGCCTACTGACGCTACCCGCACAAGGCAGCGTCGCAAGCGGTGTGAGAGAGGACGGAAGCGCGGTAAACGCGGAGGTATACGAGCCAGGCTAAGGGCTAATCCCACAAGACCGGCTCTCCCAACACTCATGCTCTCAAACGTTCGCTCTCTGGAAAACAAACTGGACTTAATTCAACTCACTCAGTCTACACAGCATGAGGCAAGGGATTGCTGTGTGTTTGTTTTCACCGAAACATGGCTAAACAACAACATCCCGGACTCCGCCATTCAGTTACACGGATTAAACTGCTACCGAGCAGACAGGGACTCATCACTGTCTGGTAAGACCCGCGGGGGTGGCTTGTGTGTTTATATCAACAAAGAATGGTGTAACAATGCTGCGGTAATATCAAAACACTGTTCATCGCTGGTGGAGTTTATGTTTGTGAAGTGCCGACCGTTCTATCTGCCGCGGGAGTTCACGGCCATTGTTATTGCCGCGGTTTACATACCACCGTGTGCAAACACTAAGGACGCGCTTCGTGAACTGTACAGCGCCATCAGCGAACAACAAACAAATAACCCCGACAGCTTTTTCATCATAGCCGGTGACTTTAACCACGCAAACTTAAAGACAGTTTTGCCAAAGTTCTACCAACATGTGAACTTTGCGACAAGGGGAAACAATACACTGGATTTTGTTTATACAACAGGGAAAAACGCATACAAAGCTGAACCCCGCCCCCACCTCGGGTACTCAGACCACATCTCTGTTATGCTAATCCCAGCATACAGACCACTTCTCAAGCTTGCCAAACCGGTTCAAAAACTCATCACAATTTGGCCAAATGATGCTACCTCAACACTACAGGACTGCTTTCAGTGCACAGACTGGAACATGTTTAAAGAGGCAGCCACCTACAACAACCACACAGACCTGCATGAGTACACTGAAACTGTGACTGCTTACATCAAAAAGTGCATGGATGATATGACAGTCACCAAGACCATCACCACATGTGCAAACCAGAAACCATGGATGACAGCAGAGGTTCGTGGGCTGCTAAAGACCAGAGACGAAGCATTCAGATCAGGAGATAAAGCGGCCCTCAAAACAGCAAGAGCCAATCTGTCCTGTGGCATCAAAAATGCAAAACGGTCACATGCTCAAAAAATCAACAATCACTTCACAGACAGCAGAGACACACGGAGCCTGTGGCAAGCCATTCAGACCATCACTGACTACAAGCCCCCGCCACAGGCCTGTGATGAGGACACATCCCTCCCCGATGCACTCAACCACTTTTATTCACGGTTTGAAATGCAGAATGACACACCTGCACAAAAACTGCCCACACTTCCCAACGACTGGGCGCTCTGTCTGTCTCCAGCCGATGTAAGGAAGACCCTATCTAGGATTAACCCACGCAAGGCTGCGGGTCCTGACAACATACCTGGCCGTGTACTGAAAGACTGTGCTGCACAGCTGACGGATGTCCTAACAGATATCTTCAACACCTCGCTGAGCCAGGCAGTCGTCCCCACATGTCTCAAATCCACAACAATCATACCGGTACCAAAGAAATCACCTGTGTCCTGTCTAAATGACTACCGTCCCATAGCACTGACTCCAATCATGATGAAGTGCTTTGAGAGGTTAGTCATGCACAACATCAAAAACAGCCTCCCCAACACACTTGACCCGCTGCAGTTTGCATACCGTCCAAACCGCTCTACGGATGATGCAATCTCCTCCACCCTCCACCTGGCTCTTACCCACCTAGAAAATAAAGACTCCTACGTTAGAATGCTGTTCATCGACTTCAGCTCAGCATTCAACACAATTATCCCACAACAGCTCATAAATAAACTAAACCTGCTGGGCCTTAACAATTCCCTTTGCAATTGGATCCTGGACTTTCTAACCGGAAGACCTCAGTCAGTCTGTGTCGGCCACAACACCTCGAGCACTACCACACTGAGCACAGGTGCCCCACAAGGCTGTGTGCTCAGCCCGCTGCTCTTCACGCTGCTGACCCATGACTGCACTGCCAAGTTCAGCTCCAACCACATCATCAAGTTTGCTGATGACACAACAGTGGTAGGTCTCATCAGCAACAACGATGAAACGCACTACAGAGAGGAAGTGACACAGCTGGCGGAATGGTGTGGCACTAACAATCTGTCCCTCAATGTGGAGAAGACAAAGGAGGTTGTGATGGACTTCAGGAGAAACTCCGTTGACCACCCCCCACTGACCATCGACAGTTCGACTGTGGAGAGAGTCAGCAGCACTAAATTCCTGGGGGTGCACATCACAGAGGATCTCACCTGGACCACCAACACCATGTCACTCTCCAAGAAGGCACAACAGCGCCTACACTTTCTCCGCCGGCTGAAAAGAGCAAGTCTCCCACCACCCATCCTCACCACATTCTACAGGGGCACCATTGAGAGTGTGCTGACCAGCTGCATCACTGTCTGGTACGGGAACTGCAGTGCTGCTGACCGCAAGACCCTCCAGCGGACAGTGAACACGGCTGCAAAGATCATCGGTGCCCCTTTCCCATCCATCCTGGACATGTTCCTTGCACGATGCTCCAGCAAAACCAACAGCATTGTGAAGGACCCCACCCACCCCTCCCACAGTCTCTTCCAGCTCCTACCATCAGGAAGACGGTACCGGAGCATCAGAGCCCGCTCCGCCAGACTGCTCAACAGCTTTTTCCCCCTGGCTGTGAGAGCCCTGAACTCAGATCACCCCGCCTCCCTCTGAAACCCCATGCAAACCCCTACCTCCTGAAACATGGACCCCCCCCCCCCCACCCCCCTCCAAACATCCCCCAACCTTACCACACCAAAGAAAAAACTGTAAACTGTTTTTTTTTTTTTTTTGTGCAATCCAAGTGTGCTACACACAGGTGAGTGGGCCTGTACAAACCACCTGTAGTAACACACTCTCCTCTATGCACTAGACACTTTTCCTAACACTGCTATGTGTACACAATCCCACAAAAGACTCAGCAATATATGTATGTTTACATGCTCATGCACCACTACAAATCATCTTGTACTGTTCCCCAGCCAGCTGCTGACTCCCAATGTTTCTCTCTGCACATGTACAGTATTTATGTGAAGCATTCGCATAGTTTGTATTTTTTATCTTTATCTTTAGTTGTATAGGATAAACATTTAGGGTAAACAGTTTGTATAGTTTGTATTTTCTATCTTTATCTTTAGTTGTATAGGGTAAACATTTATATATAGTATACCTAGTCAAATCTGTCAGTAGGTTAGTTTTGTGTATAGGTTTATAGTGTTTTACTTCATTGTTGTATGTCTGTATTTATGTAGCACCGTGGTCCTGTGAGGCACGACATTTCGTTCCACTGTATGTCCCCACATGCAGCGGAATGACAATAAAGCTCAACTTGACTTGACTTGAATTTGAACTGAATAGCAAACAGTATGTATTGAAGATTGAATTTTTTTAATGTTTAAATACGATTTACTTATAAACATGCTATCTTGCACACTCTCCATGTAGTATATTTATATATATTTAACGAATTAACATTCCTTTCATGGACAAAAAACATATACATGTGTTTTTTTTATTATTTAAAAGTCTTCCAGATGGAGCCAAACAACAAATAGCTTAGTAGACAAGTTAAACAGAACACCTACAAAATCACCTGGTTTTGTTGTTTTGTTGGACAAATGAAATTCCATTTTTATTTCTTTCTTATGAACAATTGCAATTCCTCTAGCTGTCATTCCAATTCAAATTCCAATTTAACATCCTGTGGAGTGTGTGGCCAACTAAATTACAACTCATGAATTGAAAGAGAATCAGTTGTTAAATTCAGTTTTGCACAGCTCTGTATAAAATACAGGAGAAGTATGACCGGCTGCCACACGGGACCGACTGAAATCCAATTTCACATAAACAGATGTCATATATCAGAGAGAGTGAGTGAGTGAGAGAGAGAGAGAGAGAGAAACAGAGGGACAGGAGGGAATTAAAGAGCGAAGAAGCTTGCAATAAGAGCCAACTGGTCTTCCGTCTGCCCTGAGAACAAAGAGTAATTCGCGGCCTGGTCTGCAAGACAGACAGACTCTTCCTCTTTTGTTTTCTTCTAGTTTATGAAGTGTGGATTCCATCCCGAGTTCCCTTGAGCTGCATGTGTTGGGTGTGCATGCGTGTTTGTGTGTCAGAAAGCTTGGGAATGATTTAATCATAAGGAGGCAGCAGGAAGAGCCAGAGAGACGGAGGAGCACTGACACGCGACCCCTCTCAGACATCTCCCCTCAAACAATGAAAGACCCCGGCCCCTCCCTCTCTCTCTCTGTACTTATGAGAAACAATGGAGAAGGCAATTTGCCATGAATGCAATCATTTCAGCATTGAAAGGCTATTAAAACAGGCTTCTTCACATCTGAGCAATTTATAGAAATGGGCGCACAATGCCAGCCTGTCAACACAGTGCTATTATTGGCTTCAAACAAGGCACTCGTGCTGATTTCAAAGAGAAACGTGTTATTATTTGAAACAATCGAAGAATAAAACTTTCCAGCTTTTCCCTCTATGGAAGTTTCTGGTAGGGGGGTTGACATACAAGTTCAGCTAATGAGCTGCATTAGGGCACTGACAGTGGCGTGAACATTTTGGCAACATAACTGCAATACATTGTCTGTATATTTTAGTTTCCCAAAGCACCAAAATCGACAATATACTCTCTCTCTCTCTCTCTTTTTTTTAATTTTAATTGACTGTGTATTCTTTATGTTTCGGGTCCAGGAAGCCCATTTGCTGTATGTGCAAAAATTAAGAAGACAGTTGTAATAAATGACAATAAGCTGATAATTATGTTGTAGCCAAAATGAAATATATTTTTAAAAAAAATCAAAATAAATTAAAAACAGAACACTGAATCTAAACTCAATCAGTTAAATGCTTTAAATTTTGCAACATTACAATATACAGTATGAAACATTGATATTTATTTAGAATTTTTTCTCTCATTTTAGTTGAATTTTTTATTATATATATATATTTTTTTTTTTAAATTCTATAGATTTGTGTTATTAAATTAGTGTTTTTTTTAAAACATCAGTGGATACCAAAAATTTAAAACCGCTTTAATATCGGCCAATAACCAATAACTTTTAAACCAAACTGTCACGCCTGGTTTTGGGGTTTGTTTCATGTTCATGTTTTCATGTCTTTTATTTCGGAGTCTAGTCAAGTCAAGTCTTTGTGTTTTGTTTACATTTTTGGATTTCACTCTGTATAATAAATCTGCACTTGGATTCATACAACTTGCCGTTAAGTGGACCATCAGTACACAAACCTACTTAGATATTGATCAAATATTTACTTCAGTGTTACTGAAAATGTTCATATTCATTCTGTTTGGGGGCAATAACCAAATGTATACCAATCAGAGAATCTTGGCATTGTTTTTATTTTTTTCATGTAGGACATGTGATATTTTGAAGCTTTGTATTATTGAACGTGGTTTAATGTGTATCCCCTTCTTTACTCTCCTCTAAATTTTTTTTTACATTTTTTTAAAATTTGTATGCATTTAGCAGACGCTTTTATCCAAAGCGACTTACAGTGCATTTAGGCTATACATTTTTTTATCAGTATGTGTGTTCCCTGGGAATTGAACCCACAACCTTTTGCGCTGCTAACGCAATGCTCTACCCCTTCTCTCCTCCTCTTCAACCCATTCTATCTGTGATGAATATCTGTACAGCTGAACGTGGGATGCATTTATATGCCTACGTAAATAGACAATGTGAGTTAGAGTGACAATGTGATAATAATTCATTTCCTCAATTCCCTCTCTACAGCCCCCTTATCTTTTCATTTAACACTTCTCTAGCTCTCAATTTTTTCAAAGATGAGCCACTGATTCCCCAGTGGCTGCAAGTGACAGCTTAAAATAAGAAAGAAAATTCTCATTACAAACAATCAACCACAGTCAATGTTCAGGCCACTTGAAGGTCAAACCTTAAAAATTATTACCAGATTTCATCCTATTTTTTTCCATCAACTTGTTTTTTTTTTTTACAAATCTGGGAGATATAGACCATGCTCTAGTTCAAAGATTTAGTCTTTTATTGTAACCTAAATGCTTAAATCAAACCAGATGCAATGTAGTTGTAATAAGACCAGTCAAGTAAAAGATAGAAGATACCGAGAGATTACGGGACTTTCCCATTTGTTCTCTCTCAAAGAGACAAGATAATTTGAAAGCAGAGAAAATAAACACTTAACATGAATTTGTCCTGAATCACTCACAGCGTTCAAATGTGTGAAACAGATGTGCACACTGAGACTGCAGGAGACATTTCAGTCTGTATAATCATTATCAGCTGAGTGTGTGTGCTTGCTCATTTTCAAGCAGCACAAGAAGGTTTGGAGGAGTGTGCTGTCAGAGGGATATTTATGAATACACAGCTAATTTGAACTTTGCAGAGGTCAGAGAGCCATATCAAAGTTAACTCAATGGGAACAGCTGTGATTATAAATGCAGTGAGCGTGAATGTTAACTGGTGTTTGTGTCTGACATGAATCACACTAGCAACAAGATTTCACTCTTTTTCTTCTCCTCACTTGTTCACAAACTCTTTGTGCATCTGATGTCACTATCCATTAATCTAAAACGCTTCTGGCTGGTTTGCTTGACACAAATATTCACTGCACTGGATCAGAGCTCATTAAAGTAAGGTAAAACTCGATTTGGTTTTGCACTACAAAGGCTCAAATCATGTGGATGCAAATAAATGCAAGAGCGAGATAAAAAGAGAGAAGTTACTTCAAAGTAAGTCTGCATGTATGTATGCATGCGTGTGTGTTTGTGTCTGGATAATCACTCCCTCTGGTGCTTAAGCAACAGGTTATCCCAAAATCCTCTCCCCGGGCTCTTGGCCTCATTGCCAGCAATTACACTGCTAATTTACACCACTTGGAACAAGGACTGGAACACACACACATGCAAAGTAGGGGAGACAACTGAAATATATTTTACATTATCCTTCATAACTCACAAGCAGTTACCAATTTAACAGACTTTCTTTGGTGCAAGAAACTTATATGTGTGTCAATACGTACAGTCATAATAATAAAAGCATTCAAATGTTTCATTTGATCATAATATTGAATTTAATACAAAAAGCCTTATTGTTACAGTCACCCCTGGTGGCATGATATTAACCCACAGTATGCCAAAAAGAAGCACACCTCAAAGTATGAATAATAATAATACATTAATAATGGATTACCAAAAATGTAAATGTATATACTTGTTAATAATAGGCTACTTAATATAATACAGAATAGTAAAAAAAAATTCAGCTGTCAGGAATAATAGTCGTTTTACAGTAAAAGTGGTGCCAACATTAGCATTATAAAATAATAAACTGTGTACAATTATAAAATTTAAAAAATATTAAAAAATAAAATGTTAAAAGATTAAAAAATAAAAAAGTATTATTACTACCACTATTACATTTACATTTATGCATTTAGCAGACGCTTTTATCCAAAGCGACTTACAGTGCATTCAGGCCATACATGTTTTATCACTATGTGTGTTCCCTGGGAATCGAACCCACAACCTTTTGCACTGCTAACGCAATGCTCTACCACTGAGCCACAGGAACACGTAGTAGTAGTTTAAATTACTACTACAATTTGTTAAATTGTTAAATTGTCTTTAGTAAAATATAATCACCTGGTATGTAAAAACTAGACACTTTAATTAAAATGATGTTCATTACATTTTTTATAGATTTAATCTATAAAATTAATTTAATTATTATTTCTACATCCAGCTTTATAATAACTCCCAATCTCAAAGTCATGATGAAATTCTATATAGTACCTACCAGCCAGTATTACAATAAATATAATAAAATAACAATTTATTTTTTTTTAAACTATAATTTACAAAAACAATAAAACTATTAAAAAATATATTGAAAAACAATCTTTCACTTTACTGAACTATAAGGGCAAGATTTATTAACAGCTTGTGCCAGCACAAACAATCTTTTGGCATTAAAACAGTACTGTCAGGATTTACTAAAGACGTGCAGTGAAGAATTGGTGATGAAAAGGCATGGACACAGTTATTTTTGCGCCTGACCTTATTGAATATGCATTTGTAGGAGTTTCCCTTTCAGATGCAAATTTTATGAGAGGAGAGTATTAAAATGAATCACGCAACGCAGTTTACTAATGTTTGCGCTCGTCAAATTACTGGTATTTGCGCCATTATTCAACGCCCAAAAAAGCATGTCTTAAAGCAGGCGGTAATTTGCGCTGCTCTTGATAGATTGGCGCTGGTCATTATGGAAATGATCTGGCTGCGTCTGTGTTCTTTAATGTGCGCATTGTTAGTAAATCCCCCGCAGAATTTCCCCCTCTCAATTCCCATGGAATTGCACTAATTGTGCTAATTTGCCCCGTTTAGTAAATCTGGCCCTAAGTGCTATCTTTCTTGTTTGTTTGCAAAGTAATTACAAGTGCCCCCAGACTCACTCAAAGAATGCCATATCAGTCATAAAATTGTAATTACACACGACCACAAACACATCTTTTTCTTATCGTAATATTACACTGTTAAAGAGTTGGATTCTCATGTTAAACATGGCCAAAGTTTTAAAAAAGGATTTGGACGTATAACAGAGTATTTCTGTGCCAAATACACACTTCCGAGTTTCTTACAAGTTTCGGAAAGTTTTTTTCAATCATGGCTCTTCATGACGTCATGAAGGGTGGAACTCCTTATATGGGCATTTCTCCCAGAAGAACGTGCCGGCGCGCACATCGACCAGAGCGAGAGCAAGAGCGCGCCCCTCAACACGCGTCATTTGGCAGTGATGCACAGGACTCGCTCAGGTAGAATGTCTCTAAAGAAGTGTGGTTTTGGTTGTAAGGGAAAGTTAACCTTGTTCAGCTTCCCAAAAGAACACAGCATTACGTAAACAGTGGATGCAGTTTGTTTTTCTGGGTCAGCAACGGAGTTTTACAAGTGTGTTTGTTGACGAACGTTTTATAAGCAAGGCCCAGTTCGACGCTGGATTTGCAAATTGTTTGATACTGAAAGATGGAGCGGTCCCAGCTATAAAAGATCCCGGTCATGATTCAGAACTGCAGACGGTAAGTGAAACGGCATCAAATGTCTCTGTTTTGTTCGCGATCGGCGCAAGTGCTCGTCACTCTTTAGCTCCGCCCACGGCGCGCCTCCAGGAACTCTGCTTTTTTCGGAGAGAATCGTAAAGCTATATCTTTCTTTTATAAATATGATAAAACTAAAGACTTTTTGGAGATATGAAGGATGCAGTACTACTCTATATGTACTCAAGATTGACATGAGATTGGGTGAAACTGTGTGTGTTATGCCCCCTTTAATGATTAAAAAATAGTTTATGCACATGCAGGCCACAAACATTTTTTAATTTGCTTATACTCGGAGATATCAAACTAAAGCTAAAGTGGAGAAATGTACAGACCACCAACTTTTAAAAATGATTCAGCATGATATACAAACCGCTTGTGCTCTCGAATGGGTGGGCAAGTTTTCTCAACTTCAAAGAGATCCTCAGAAGAGCAACAAAAGAAGTAAGGTGGTCTAATAAGATGTGACTTTTAATAAAGCAAAAACAATCTGCTTGGCATGAAGCTCAGAGCCCGGGACTAATACCATCTGCTTACTACCCACAGACCAAACATTTACATCACTCCCCTGGATAACAGGCTTAAACAGAACGTCTTAAATGTAGAACAAGTCTACAGAGGCAGCGAACAGGAGGCAACTGGTAGCAGAAGGAGGGAACACGCAATAATTATTTATCTAAGAAGCATTAACAGCATGTATGCATGTCATTCCCAGCAAAAACAGTTTTCATTGGTGGTTCTGCACAATAATGCTGAAGGTGAAGAATATAAGTACCTCTCACAGGAGCACATTGTCTGGCATGTACTACCGTAACATATGGGAGATGTGTCAAGTCCAACACAAATCACAAAGCGTTTCAGTATCCACTGCCAAGCTCTCGGTTACTTCTCGTTTCAGGGATTCGAGCTATGCTCATAATTAAGAAAGGAGACTTCCCGGCCTGGTAAGACAGCACTCAATGACCTAATTTGATTTGAAACATTAGCTGGACTGGTTTTCAAATTCATTATCATTTCTATGCAAATTTGAACATTGGGGAAGACAGCCAAGAAAAACTCAGCTTGGCTTCCAGGCTCCTGCATCGTGTTCACGGAGGACCTTGATTGAAGTCTTTTATATTGTGTTTGGTAAGGAGGAGAAAAAGCATAAGGGGTCCTTAAGAGAAATGGACAAACAGAAAAGGGATTGAGAAAATAAAAAGTGTGAAATTGAATAAAAGCTACATTTTCTCTAGAGTTCATTAAATGAACAGAGAAATGGACTAACCTCACATTTTTCATTACAGAAACTGTAAAAAAAGACATTTATAGCAGTGTTAAAATTCCTTAAACCCCAGATTTTAGTAATTACACTTTATGAAGAACATGATATTTAATTGACATTAAATGAATGTGTTAAATAAATATAAAAGTTACATATAAAGTTTATTGACACATAAAACTTATACTACTGTTCAAATGTTTGGGGTCAGTAAGATTTATAATGTTATGCATTAAACAGATCAAAAGATACAGTAAAGGCATTTCTATTTCAAATCCATACTGGTCTTTTGAACTTTCTATTCAACAAAGAATCCTGAAAAAAGTATTGTGGTTTACTTTCTAAAAAATAATATTAAGCAGTTTCTTGAGCAGCAAACCAGCATATTAGAATGATTTCTGAAGCATCATGTGACACTGACGACTGGAGAAATGATGCTGAAATTCTACTTTGCATCACAGGAATACATTACATTTTAAAATATATTCAAATGGAAAAGCATTATTTTAGTTGTGGTAATATTCAATATTTATGTTTTTCAAATAAATCAAATATATAAGTATAAGAGACTTCATTCAAAACCTTAAAAAAATCTTACTGACCCAAAACATTTCAAATGGTAGTGTACATTTTATTATGCAATTCATGTTTTTCTTTATCTTATAAATCAGACAGAAATTTTACCTTCACTCCTGCAGATATAAGAACTGTTCATGTCAGACATGACTCAAATCATGTGCTTGAAGAGAGCGCAGAGGGATCTGATTGAATAAATCAAATCAAGTCATCAGAGGGAAACTGATTGCAATGAATAGGCGCAGCAATCAGCAGTGCTTATGGCAGGTATGTCAGGAGGCTGTCAGCATAATTCACGTTCGGCTCGACCTTTGCTGTTGGTTTGGATCCACTGTCATGGAAACACGAATTTCATGTTTTTTTTTCCCCTAAAATAAACCAGTTGCATAAAACAGACTTCTATAGCCTCTGATGAGTCTTCAGAAAATCTACTTCTAATGTAGCTAGCAAAGCAAACTAAAAAATAAATAAATAAATAAAACACTTGGATGAGTACATTGATGAAAAAGGATGGAAATGTATTGATCCCAGGACATAAATACAGAATGGAATTAATTGCTAGACTCATGGACATTAACTATTGAAGTGTTCTAAAGTATCTAACCTTCTTAACCTGAAACATGACACTTAGCTGGGATCTGCTAATGACACAATGCCTTGCACATGCCAAATGAAACAGTGCTGCTAATATGTGTGTGTTACTACTGGTCTCCTCACCGCACAGGAGTAGGTCAAACAACAGATGGTTGTTAAGGAGTAAACTGAACTATGTAAATGTTGAGTCAAGCAGTCAAGCAAAGCCCTAGCAGAGAGCTCATAACACACTCAGTAGCTCACAAACGTGCCATGGTGGAGACTTTCCATTGACTTCTATCACTTTATACAGAGTTAATGATATTTTCTAACCTTAAAACAAACTATCAACTTTAACCCGCTGCCCAATCCAAATTTTGTTGATTTTAGTCCATGTCTGATAGCTTTGAGTTCATCTGCACTACTGTTCAAAAGTTTGAAGATTTTTCTTTTTTAGAAAGAAGTTTCTTATTCTCATCAAGGCTGCATTTATTTGAGCAAAATGCAGTAAAAACTGAAATATTGTTAAATATTACTACAATTATTATTACTGAATAATTATGGAACTATTATTGAATTATTTATTGAATATGTTAAAAACGTAATTTATTCCTGTGATGCAACTAAATATTCAGCAGCCATTAATCCAGTCTTCAGTGTCACATGATCCTTCAGAAATCATTCTATTAGGCTGATTTTCTGCTCAAGAAACATTTATTTTTAATACAACCCCATCAGAAAAAGTTGGGACAGTATGGAAAACGTAAAGAAAAAAAGAAAGTAGTGATTTCTAAATTTACTCTGACTTGTATTTCATTGCAGACAATATGAACACAAAATATTTCATGTTTTGTCTGGTCAACTTCATGTCATTTGTAAATATACATCCTTTCCTGTCATTCAGACCTGCAACACATTCCAAAAAAAGTTGGGACAGTAAAGCATTTACCACTTTGTAATGTTGCCATTCCTTTTCACAACACTTAAAAGACGTTTAGGGACTGAAGACACCAAGTGATGAAGTGTTTCAGGTGTAATTTTGTCCCATTCTTCCTGCAAACAAGTCTTAAGGTGGGCAACAGTACGGGGTCTTCGTTGTCGCATTTTGCGCTTCAAAATGCACCACACATTCTCTATTGGAGACAGGTCGGGACTGCAGGCAGGCCAGTCAAGTACCCGTACCCTCTTCCTCCGCAGCCAGGACTTTGTAATGTGTGCAGAATGTGGTTTTGCATTGTCTTGTTGAAATATGCATGGACGTCCCTGGAAAAGATGTCTTCTTGAAGGCAGCATATTGTGCTCCAAAATCTCTATGTACTTTTCAGCATTAATGGTGCCATCACAGAAGTGCAAGTTACCTTTGCCAAGGGCACTGACACAACCCCATACCATGACAGACCCTGGCTTTTGGACTTGTTGCTGGTAACAGTCTGGATGATCCTTTTCTTCTTTGGTCCGGAGCACACGGCGTCCATTCCTCCCAAAAAATACCTGAAATACGGATTCATCTGACCACAGTACACGTTTCCACTGTGTGATGGTCCATCCCAGATGCCTCCGAGCCCAGAGAAGTCGACGGCGCTTCTGGACACTGTTAACATAGGGCTTCCTTTTGGCACAGTACAGTTTTAACTGGCATTTGTGGATGTAACTACGTATTGTGGTACTTGACAAAGGTTTGCCAAAGTAGTCCTGAGCCCATGTGGTGATATCGCTTATAGATGAATGAGGATTCTTGATGCAGTGCCGCCTGAGAGATCGGAGATCACGGTTGTTCAGCTTAGGCTTGCACCCTTGTCCTTTACGCACTGAAATTCCTCCAGATTCCTTGAATCTTTTAATTATGTTATGCACTGTTGAAGGTGAAATATCCAAATCTCTTCCTATCTTTCTTTGAGGAACATTGTTTTTAAACATTTCAATAATTTTCTCACGTATTTGTTGGCAAACTGGCGATCCTCTGCCCATCTTTGCTCCTAAAGGACTAGACCTTTCTTGGATGCTGCTTTTGTACCAAATCATAATTACAATCACCTGTTGACATCAACTGTTTCAAATCACATCATTATTTAACCAATTTACCTCATTACTAGCCCTAAATTGCTCCTGTCCCAACTTTTTTTGGAATGTGTTGCAGGTCTGAATGACAGGAAAGGATGTATATTTACAAATGACATGAAGTTGACCAGACAAAACATGAAATATTTTGTGTTCATATTGTCTGCAATGAAATACAAGTCAAAGTAAATTTAGAAATCACTACTTTCTTTTTTTATTTGCGTTTTCCATACTGTCCCAACTTTTTCTGATTTGGGGTTGTATCACTGTTGGAAAAAGTTGCACTGCTTAATGTTTTTGGGGGAAACAGTGATACATTTTTTCAGGATTCTTTGATGAATAGAAAGTTATATAAACAAAAACATAGAAGTCTATTAATGTCTTTATTGTAATTTTTGATCTTTCTAATATGTCCTTGCTAAATAAATCTATTAATTTTGACCCCAAACTTTGGAACGGTAGTGTATGTTCTACTGAACCATACATACACTTCTTCTTTCTAAAATACACACTTACTAATAACAGCAACACAGATTTTACAAATTCATTAAACAGAAGCGTAAATCCACATTATATGCTTAATAATGATTAATTCAGTCTCTTAATGCATATTACACATGAATCATGGCTACTATTTTAACCAGAAACTCTTTATGGAGATTTGTGGGACATCAGTAATGAGCAGGTCTTTGAAGATGTTTGAGGATGGCAGCGTTTCAGTTTCCAAAAATAGCTGAACATTTTGCTGTCAGAGACCGAGTATCTAAAAGATTTCAAACTCTAGACATATCAAAGCCTGACGTTGAAGCATCCTTAAGGTTGCGAAAACACTGACGCATACACTCAGCTTTGATCAGTGAAGAACAGAAGACGTGATCTCACTCTGACAATTGGAGGTTATTTCAAAAGATAATCATAGTGGTTTTTCACATTTGCAAACACGAGAGTCGAGACAAACTGAGAATTATAAGTATCATTACAAATGTGTCATTCACTTTTCATGGAAATAGCATCATTAGAACATAATCAGAACTGCAGCATTGTCTCTTGTTGATACTTCATGATAAGCGTCTTCCTGGCACACGCTAGAGAGAATTATGCATGGTTTTTGCTGACACAATGGACAGAAGACAAAGCCGGAGGTCTCAGCTCTCACTTCACTAGTAACAGGCACTGGAAAATGCATTATAACAGCCTATTTCCTCTTTACAAATGGAGCAATATTAATTTATTTCATAAAATCTCCCCAAAGATAGTTTTACCATATGGAATGTCCCTTACTGGATCACAAGTGCTCTATAAAGACTAACCCCGGCGGATCCAGGCCTCTCCGAGTGTGTGTGTGTCCTCATGGCAGGCCTATTGTATTTGCGCAGCAAGGCCTGTCAGCTCTACAGTCAACTGTTTGCTGTCATTAATCAAGTCAGACAGTCCACTAATATATGCACTAGATCCCAGCGGCTAACACAGTCACCGCATTACAATGACCTGGACATTCAGGAGAATCCACAAAAACTCTGAGAGTAAAAATTCCCCCTTTGATTCGTGTGAAATTTAACTCTTGATTTTAACCATAAACTGAACCTACTATGAACTGAGGGAACTGAACGTACTATGGTAATTTATGACTGCAGAAAGGTCTTTGATTTAACTTTGTCCAAGTCAGCATTTTGCCTCATTAGGTGCAATCTCTTACCACTTCAAGTGAGCAGCTAAAAGTAACTTTAAAGAGCACTCCTTAGGCACTTACTTTGGAAGAAAATGTCTATAATTGAGAAAAAAATACTAGGTAAAATATCTTCAATATGTTTTCTATATATATGTTATTTATGGGTTCTAATGCTTCTAAATTATTTGTCTCCATTTTAAAGATTGTGAGGATTTTTAAGTATTATGAGGCCAGTATATGAGATATACTCCAAGGATTCATTTTGAATTATACTGATCCACAACACGTGTCTTTTTTGTAAAGATGAAACTGTATAGTATGCTATTGAAGTGTTAACTTTCAGTGCATGCAAACAACATCAAATATTCTTGCTGTGTATATTCATTATTCATAGTAAAGGTGCACAGCTTGCAAGTGTGCTAGCATTTACAATTCAAACAAGGTATTGGGAGGGACTGTTGTCAAGGTGAAGTTGCAGTCTATGACAACCTAACAGCAAGAGGCAGACAGAGAGAAATAAAAAGAGAGTGATAAAGAAAATGGATAAAAGAACATAAAAGCAAAGGCAAAAGAAAAAAAAGACAAAAGCATAATTTGGTGACATAATTAAAAACATATGAAACAGGGTGTCCTCTAAGTCACATCTAATTCTCACAAACATTTTTTTTGTCCACTAGATATAATTAGATATAATATAGAAAGAATTTTAGAAATTAATTTTATACATACATCACCATTCAAATGTTTGGGGTGGGTAAGAGTTTTTTATTTTAAAGACATTTTTAAGAACAAATTAATGCATTGATCACTTCAATGCATTCTCAAAAATGATTTCTACCCTATAATAACTACATATATGTATAAAACATACATATACACACACACACACACACATATATACAGTGGGGAAAAAAATTATTTGATCCCCTGCTAATTTTGTACGTTTGCCCACTGATAAAGAAATGATCAGTCTATAATTTTAATGGTATGTTTATTTGAACAGTGAGAGACTGAATAACAACAAAAAAAATCCAGAAAAACGCTTTTCAAAGAAGTTATACATTTATTTGCATTTTAATGAGTCAAATAAGTATTTGATCCCCTATCAATCAGCAAGATTTCTGGCTCCCAGGTGTCTTTTATACAGGTAAGGAGCTGAGATTAGGAGCACTCTCTTAAAGGGAGTCCTAATCTCAGTTTGTTACCTGTATAAAAGACAACCTGTCCACAGAAGCAATCAATCAATCAGATTCCAAACTCTCCACCATGGCCAAGACCAAAGAGCTGTCCAAGGATGTCAGGGACACGATTGTAGACCTACACAAGGCTGGAATGGGCTACAAGACCATCGCCAAGCAGCTTGGTGAGAAGGTGACAACAGTTGGTGCGATTATTCGCAAATGGAGGAAACACAAAATAACTGTCAAGCTCCCTCGGTCTGGGGCTCCATGCAAGATCTCACCTTGTGGAGTTTCAGTGATCATAAGAACGGTGAGGAATCAGCCCAGAACTACACGGGAGGATCTTGTCAATGATCTCAAGGCAGCTGGGACCATAGTCACCAAGAAAACAATTGGTAACACTACGCTGTGAAGGACTGGAATCCTGCAGCACCCGCAAGGTCCCCCTGCTCAAGAAAGCACATGTACAGGCCCATCTGAAGCCTGCCAGTGATTCAGAGGAGAACTGGGTGAAAGTGTTGTGGTCAGATGAGACCAAAATCGAGCTCTATGGCATCAACTCAACTCGCTGTGTTTGGAGGAGGAGGAGGAATGCTGCCTATGACCCCAAGAACACCATCCCCACCGTCAAACATGGAGGTGGAAACATTATGCTTTGGGGGTGTTTTTCTGCTAAGGGGACAGGACAACTGCACCACATCAAAGGGACGATGGACGGGGCCATGTACCGTCAGGGCCAGGGCATTGAAGCCAACCAGGGCATTGAAACTGGGTCGTGGATGGGTATTCCAGCATGACAATGACCCAAAACACACGGCCAAGGCAACAAAAGAGTGGCTCAAGAAGAAGCACATTAAGGTCCTGGAGTGGCCTATAGCCAGTCTCCAGACCTTAATCCCATAGAAAATCTGTGGAGGGACCTGAAGGTTCGAGTTGCCAAACGTCAGCCTCGAAACCTTAAAGACTTGGAGAGGATCTGCACAGAGGAGTGGGACAAAATCCCTCCAGAGATATGTGCAAACCTGGTGGCCAACTACAAGAAACGTCTGACCTCTGTGATTGCCAACAAGGGTTTTGCCACCAAGTACTAAGTCATGTTTTGCGAAGGGGTCAAATACTTATTTGACTCATTAAAATGTAAATCAATTTATAACTTTTTGAAATGCGTTTTTCTGGATTTGTTTGTTGTTATTCTGTCTCTCACGGTTCAAATAAACCTACCATTAAAATTATAGACTGATCATTTCTTTGTCAGTGGGCAAACGTACAAAATCAGCAGGGGATCAAATATTTTTTCCCACTGTATATATACATACATATATATCTATCTATATACGGTATATATATATATATACTGTATATACACACACACACACACACACACACACACACACACATATATATACAGGGGCGGACTGGCCATCGGGAGAACCGGGAGAATTCCCGGTGGCCTGGCAGCAAATTTGGCCCGCTGCCCTGCATTTATTTATTTTTTGTATAATTTATCATTATTATTTTATATTGTTGTTGTTGTTTTTGTTGCCTACCAAATGTACTAAAGTGATTATTTCCGAATTCGCCATTCAATAATAAAACTCTAATAAATCATGCCTTGACTGACAACGCGATTCGCCTCGCGCGCGCTCCGCACATTCGCGCGTCCGAAGCGCCCAGGTGGAGCAGAGAGGCAAAACTGTCCTGTTCAGGGCTTCAAGTGCAGGTCAGTTACATCCGTACATAGACTATTGTAGTTTTATCTTTGTTTACTTAGTTAAACATTAAACTGCTAGCAAATGTTAGCAGTAGCTGTCAATTACTGCAAACTTAACAAAAGGACATAATAACTATTGTAAAGAGAAGGAATTTAGCAAATAAATATTCACATAGTTTTATAACGGGTTTAGGAGGAGTTATGGCAGACAACAACACAACCCTTAGGAAAATTAACCATGGTTTTACTAAAAATAAAACCAAAAAAAACATGGTTACTATAGTTAAACCATGGTAACCACAAATTAATAATGGTTTTGCTACACGATATAGTTTCACCATGATATTTGTAGTAAAACTCTGGTTATACAAATAGTAATCAATCCACCAAAAACATGGTTACTTTTACCATAGGTCTAATAATACCATGGTTAATTTTCCTTAGGACCAAACATGACCCATGATAATGCAAAAACATTAAATTTTAAGATTTTTCTATAAAGATATATTCAAGATGTAGCTATTATTGTGCTAATTTTGACAAGATAAAACAATAATGTAATACTTAATTTTTTCTAAAATAAATGTATACTATGTGCAAACAAATTACAATGAGGTGGCTGTTTGGCAACAAGGTGCTGGAAAAGTGACAGGTGCAAGAAAATTTGTGAAAAAAGTAAACATACACATGAGAGACATAGAGATGTCAGGGAAAATGAAGAGACTAAAAAGGAAAATGGAAGTTCAAAAGATAACCTTTAATTATTTTGCATGGCCCCAGCCGAGGAATTGAAACTTTTTTATGCAATGATGATGATGGCCATACAAAAAATATTGTTGTCCGGTTTCAAAATTTGTTGTGGGTGTATGGGATGCCTGGATGAGAGTGAGATTTCCCGGCCTGAAATTTTGTTCCAGTCCGCCCCTGCATATATACAGTATATATACTGTGTGTGTGTATGTGTGTGTGTGTGTGTGTGTGATTTTATATGCTTATAGTCCAAAGCCTCACAACCCATTCACTCATATTGAACCAGATTGTTCCAAGACATCCCAGCCAGCAGACTGTGTAACATATGACTAGATAATTGGCATGACAGAAGTTCTGCTTTACACACGTTTGGCACCAATGTTGCACTTTCACACTTCTAGTCAACGCACAGGAGCCCCCCAGTGCACATGGAGACTACACCCAATTCCAACAGCATGGTTACACCAGTACACACAAGTACAAACACATGGTAATCGTTCTTCTCGGGGCAGAAAAGCATGATCACCCGGCATCTGCTGTGTCTACCAATCCACATACAATAACCAGCACTGGAGAAGAGAGTGCAAATGCCATCTGATGGAGAAACAAGAGCTCATCCTTATCCCATGCCTGTCTCACTCCCCATGGAACCATAATTCAACTTGCTGTGTAAGAGACTAGAAGAAAGACAAAAGCACACAGAGGAAATAGAGGATTAAGTGGCATAGATCTCCTACAAGAGCCAAGAAAATAAAAGTACCTCTCCAAAACAGGAAAGAGGCAGTTGAGCGGTTCACTCAACATGTTTGAGCATGAGCAGGCTCTCCTTTAGCCAAATGGGTTGATCATTGTAAGAAGATGATGGACTTGCTGGAATGCAAAAACAACGCACACACACTCATGTTTAATAATGGATGATGTTGTCTGTAATTGAGAACAAACCATACTGCTTTGTAAAAGCTCAGGATGCAAATTATCAGTACCCTATTGGTTACTGACTAATTACTGGACAATATTTTGATATCGGTGCATCCCATAATGAGTGAAACTCAACAAAAAATAAAAATAAAAATAAAAAATTATATATATATATATATATATATATATATATATATATATATATATATATATATATATACTGTATATATATTTTCTTTCTCTTTATTTATTCCTTCCCTTGCTAGCTTGTACTTATTTGAACAATGCCTGAGACTTGGTGTTACGAGCACTTCCTCTGACTGATTGCCTCTTCAAGATGAATCGCTTTATGTTTTCCCCAATTGTAAGTCGCTTTGGATAAAAGCGTCTGCAAAATGACTAAATGTAAATGTAACTGGGTCTCTTAGACTACGAAGCATATGTCCATATTCAGAAAAATACTATTCAAAATAGTACTAAAAAAATAGTGCACCCTAAAATGAAAATTCTGTCATTAATTACTCACCCTCATGTCGTTCCAAACCTGTAAGACCAGGTTTCATTCATCTTCAGAACACAAATTAAGATATTTTCGTGGTACTCCCGTGAACGTGCGTCGAAGACCGACATGGAAGAGAAGAAATTGTTGATTAAAGTCGTTATTTTTGCACACAAAAAGTATTATCGTAGCTTCATAACGCTGTGGTTGAACCACTGATGTTACATGGACTATTTTAACAATGTCCTTACTCCCTTTCTGGCTCTTGAACCTGGTAGTTGCGTTGCTGTCTATGCATGGTCAAAAAGCTCTCGGATTTCATCAAAAATATCTTAATTTGTGTTTTGAAGATGAACAAAGGTCTTATGGTGCGTTTCCACTACAGCGTCAAATCTGCGCTCAGTGCCGCTGGCAATGCTACAACGCCACTGCTTTGGAGCTAGGGTTGGGTATCGTTCACATTTGAACCGGTACTGTACCGGTATCGGTACCTGAAATTCGGTACCGGTACCCAACGGTACCTTTTTTCGGTACTTTACTCTCTGTGTAATAACAAAAACATTTATTTCAGTGAAAAAATAAGTCCAAAACTTTCAATTTCAACATTTTGAACAATAGGGCCCTACAATTTTTTTTTTTTTTTCTTCCAGAAATTCTTGTGTGTTTTATTTTTTTCTGATAATCAAATGAAGGCATGAAACATTTATTTATTTTTAATCAAATGAAAATGAAACCCTTTTATTTTTTGGCAAACAAACATAGGTTTACTGTTAAAATTAATCAATGGTAGAAAAATTGTGTGAATATTCCTTTAAAAAAGTAAATAATAATAATTGTATTTTTTCTACAATTAAGTGGTTAATGTAGTTGTAATAATTATTTTTATCATTTAATTGTTTAATTTAAATTTGACAGTAAATGGAATATATAAAGACGTACATTATACTGTACAAAAGTAATACAAGAGTAATATATTTCTCTTACATGTTAAACCGCACTTTTATTTTGACAGGTTGCCGTGAAGTTTCTGTGTATACAGTATGATATGATGCTAGTTTTCTCAAATGAAACGGTAAAATTCTCATGAAGCGACTCTCACAGCCTGTGTTCATGTCATCATGTAGTGAGATGCAGAGGCCGAAAATCACCGCGAGTTCACGTGTGCTTCAGTATTTGTGTAACCTGCGTCTCCGCTATTCATACATAACGAGGCTAACGGAACATGCAGGATTCATATTTAAACCGTCTTTTTGCGTTTTAATATTCACATACACTAGTTCATATCGCGATTCGAATTAAGTGGCAGACCTTTTATTCATCCAAAAATTACGCTTTAGAGTAAATTCCATTTTTATGAATGGACTCGCGGATCCTGTCCGCGTTTTCGCGGAAACCGACCCTAGAAATGTAAGCACACTTCAGAACATTTCGGTTTGCCCTGTGTGTTGTGTTTTAAAGAGTTGCAGGGGTGACATCATGTCACAGGGTCTCTCTCGCTCTCTCTCTCTCTATCTCTCGTATGCACCCAAATGCGTTCTCAGGTACCGAAATTTGGTACCGAATGATTTAATATGAATCGGTACTCGGTAGTACCGACGCAATTCGGTATGTACCCTTAAAAGTACCGAGTTCGGTGCCCAACCCTATTTGGAGCGTGTCAAATTTAGGTCAGAGCACGCCTCTGAAAACAATGTTTACACCCTGTTTGCGTTTCATCTTCTTTTTACAGCGATTGGTTGTCGCCCGGCATTTTTTGCTCGATATTTGCATAATTTGTTACATAAAGTTAGAATTGAAAACACTCGCTCCACTCCGCTCACTACATGCCAGTGGAAACGCACCGTTACCGTTCTGGAACAACATTAGGGTATGACAGAACTTTCATTTTTGGGTGAACTATCCCAAACTATATATATTTTTTTTTTTTCAATTTCAGGTTTGTGTAGTTACTGCATTTTACATTTGTAGTCCAGCATAGACTTTGATTATTGTTATATCAAAGATAATTATAATTACTAAAAAGTAAACGAAACCCTTAAATCCATAAGAAACATTTTTGTTTTATCTATGAATCGCAAATAAGGACGGCCCCAAATGTCCCAAAAGGGAAGTTTTGTTATGCTTAGCTAACTTCAAGGGACAAATTTGTCCCCAAAGTATAGCTAAGTATAGATATAATTAGCTAATGAATAATAGCTGATAATTAGCTGCCTAATGAAGACATAAACTTGCTTCATTTTTAAATAAAGCAAATACTAACCCTGATCCAAACCATAATCGGACCCCTAATATAGTCCAAACTGCATTTAATACTTAGAAGTTCTAGAGGTTTTCCCCAAAGAAATAGTTTTGCATTTAAAATATAAAAAAAATACTTCATTAATTATTTCTGCTCAAAATGTTATTAATGTTAAACTTTTAAAAATGTATTTAAAAGTTTTCTCAAAAGAAACAGTTTGTCGACCTTGTTGTGTTTTGATATTGTATACCCATTCGTATGTATCCCCATATAGTCTTTTTCAGATTTAACTAACTTCTGGGGACCCACACACAACACACTTATCCAATAAACATAGTCAGGGCTGGACTTTTTAAACATATTATTAGAGAAACAAACAGCCCTCTGTCCTGATTAGACACAGATGCACTGATGGAATAATCGTTGGTTTAATCTGTCCATAAAAAGAATGAAGTGATAAAAAACTACACAGGCTAGCCAGGATGATATCATCATATCCCTCTCTTTCCAATTTCAGTCTGCTTTTCTTTTCTCTTTCTTGACTTTCTAAACTGGATAAGTCTTTCTTCCTAAACAGCTGAGGGTAGCTGTGAATCATTAGGCTTTGCTTCCTCGGAGTATAGGAGACAGGAATGCTTTAATAATGTGGGGCTCTGCGTCACATTAGTAAGGCTGTTTCACAGAAACACTTCAAAGACTTTAAAGAAAAGTTCATCCAAAAATGAAAGGTCTATCATCATTTACGCACCCTCATGACGCTCAAAAACTTTTCACTGTTATTGTTCCATAGAACACAAAAGCAGAACTTTAAAACTTTTGTAATTTTATTATAGCCAAAAATTATTTCATTATGTAATTTAGAATCTAAAATGCTCATTTTGAGGCATAATATTGCACAATACATAGCTCTGTCTTTATATGCGAGTATGCTTTTCAAAGCAACAAATGACTGGAAAAACATGTGGATCTCAAATCTTCTGTATCAAATGCAGTTTTTGCAGCTGGATAGATAAAGCACGTAGTTACACCCATTGCTGATCTGAAGCACACAGTTGGCTTTCCCTTGTATAATTAACCCTTTCCTTGCACAAGCAGTCTTGCTTGGCTTCACATTCTCAACAGTGATAAAATCGCTGTAATTTTCAGCCTGTCGCGACTTGTTGCCTGTGATGTCAACGACAGGACAGTGTCAAATATCACATGACCAGTCAAAACAAATCTGAATGCTTTCAAGTTCAAAATCAGTGACTTTTGCACTTCACTGGAGCTACAAGGATATCATATCAAGAGATGAATAGCTTTCAGCCTTTGAAAAATGCACAACCTTGTGCACGTTTCGTATTTCTGAGGCATGTGTTCGCAAAACTGCCAAATCTAAGACTCACCTTGGGTCACTAAGTGAAGGCTATCAGCATTCTCTTGAGCCTGGGATTCTTTTGAAATGATCCTCACACAAGTTTGTTTACATTACCAATAATCTATCATAAAATTCATGGAAAGAAGCCACGTCTGGTTTTGATTTTACACTCCCTGTGGCTGTTGTATGTTTGGGTGGGGATGTCAGAGCTCAACAGCTAGAGACTCAAAGTACAAATAAGGGAAGGCGGATTATTCCGCTTAACTTTTTATTGGCCCATTGTCCTAATGTAGAAATAATTCTTCTGGACTTCAAACAAACAGGACTGTCATGGATGTTAAGAACGGTATGAGGCTGAGATTTTCCACAATTTATCTACAAAACAGCTGTCAAAAACATAGAGGAATGAAACTGAAGGAGGCTGGATCCTCCTCAGATTGTTTGTTCATATCTCGGGGGTGTCGTGTTTGATTTCTGAACACTCTCACCCTCATTCGTCTGCCTTCTAGTGTGGTTGTCACAGCACCAAAGGAGTGTGAATAGTACCATCACCCTGGAAACCGGCGCCTAGAAACACTTCTCTTTATATGACTCACTGAGAAAGACAGCATTTTGAACGAGAGTCGCTTCTTAGATTTACATATAAGTTTCTTCCATTTGTGAAAATGTTCCTTATATTTAGCTACCGCTGGCTAAATATGCTAATTTCACAAAAGTTTGGGTGTAATCAGTCCATTTAATGAAAATGCCTTTACAGATGTAAATCTCTGAGGTCAGTAATATGTACTTACAGTTTATCATGCATTAGAACACTGGGTTATCAATATACAGAATTATCACTTGTCAGTTCTGATAAAAGGCAAAAAGAGCACTTGAGTGTGTGTACGAGGGAAATAGACTCACATGAGAGCGCCTGTGATCAGAGGAAATTGGAACTGCTTCAGCTCTTCTATTAAGAGCAATTTCCTGTGCTTTCCTTTTAGATGGAATGGCAGCGGCAGAAAGGCCATGACTGCTTTCCTGTCATCCGTGGAATGCTGAGCAATCCATGTACATACGCATACACATGCTAAAATGCATGCATACAGGGACATACATCACTAATATACATCATGTTTCTGCAATATTTCTGTACAGTAAGGCAGAGGGTGAGATGCAATTTACATATTAATGCGCTCTTCACTTTCGTAGGATGAGATTTATTCTGTCACAGAGAGACATGTTTCTATTCAGATATACCTGAGCATTCACCCTTCATTTCCTTAGAACTCACATTTATGTTCACATGGACAAACTACAAACCCGATTCCAAAAAAGTTGGGACACAAATTGTGAATAAAAAAGGAATGCAATAATTTACAAATCTCATAAACTTATATTTTATTCAAATATTGGCTCATTTTGGATTTCATGAGAGCTACACATTCCAAAGTTGGGACAGGTAGCAATAAGAGGCCGGAAAAGTTAAATGTACATATAAGGAACAGCTGGAGGACCAATTTGCAACTTATTAGGTCAATTGGCAACATGATTGGGTATAAAAAGAGATTCTCAGAGTGGCAGTGTCTCTCAGAAGTCAAGATGGGAAGAGGATCACCAATTCCCCCAATGCTGCGGCGAAAAATAGTGAAGCAATATCAGAAAGGAGTTTCTCAGAGAAAAATTGCAAAGAGTTTGAAGTTATCATCATCTACAGTGCATAATATCATCCAAAGATTCAGAGAATCTGGAACAATCTCTGTGCGTAAGGGTCAAGGCCGGAAAACCATACTGGATGCCCGTGATCTTCGGGTCCTTAGACGGCACTGCATCACATACAGGAATGCTACTGTAATGGAAATCACAACATGGGCTCAGGAATACTTCCAGAAAACATTGTCGGTGAACACAATCCACCGTGCCATTCGCCGTTGCCGGCTAAAACTCTATAGGTCAAAAAAGAAGCCATATCTAAACATGATCCAGAAGCGCAGGCGTTTTCTCTGGGCCAAGGCTCATTTAAAATGGACTGTGGCAAAGTGGAAAACTGTTCTGTGGTCAGACGAATCAAAATTTGAAGTTCTTTTTGGAAAACTGGGACGCCATGTCATCCGGACTAAAGAGGACAAGGACAACCCAAGTTGTTATCAGCGCTCAGTTCAGAAGCCTGCATCTCTGATGGTATGGGGTTGCATGAGTGCGTGTGGCATGGGCAGCTTACACATCTGGAAAGGCACCATCAATGCTGAAAGGTATATCCAAGTTCTAGAACAACATATGCTCCCATCCAGACGTCGTCTCTTTCAGGGAAGACCTTGCATTTTCCAACATGACAATGCCAGACCACATACTGCATCAATTACAACATCATGGCTGCGTAGAAGGAGGATCCGGGTACTGAAATGGCCAGCCTGCAGTCCAGATCTTTCACCCATAGAAAACATTTGGCGCATCATAAAGAGGAAGATGCGACAAAGAAGACCTAAGACAGTTGAGCAACTAGAAGCCTGTATTAGACAAGAATGGGACAACATTCCTATTCCTAAACTTGAGCAACTTGTCTCCGCAGTCCACAGACGTTTGCAGACTGTTATAAAAAGAAGAGGGGATGCCACACAGTGGTAAACATGGCCTTGTCCCAACTTTTTTGAGATGTATTGATGCCATGAAATTTAAAATCAACTTATTTTTCCCTTTAAAATGATACATTTTCTCAGTTTAAACATTTGATATGTCATCTATGTTGTATTCTGAATAAAATATTGAAATTTGAAACTTCCACATCATTGCATTCTGTTTTTATTCACAATTTGTACAGTGTCCCAACTTTTTTGGAATCGGGTTTGTAAAACGGTAACTGCAGATGTGTATAACTAGGTAAACTGTCAATTCATCTGCATTAAAACAAAACTGATCTGAAACAAAAGCTGAATTTGGCCCCAACACTAGTTTGTCAAGTTTAAATGTGTTCTTCTAATGGAGAATAGCATCCAATGTACTAAGCAAATACAATGGTGCCCTCTGTTGACAAAATAAAGTACAGCAACCAAATATTTCAAGGACAACAACCATCTGGTTATATATTCTAAACGTGTATCATAACATTTTATCACAAATGTTTTGCATTTTCATAACTCACAGACTATTAATAAACTACTTGACATCTTTTGATAGTACGCAAATGTAAAGTATCTAAAATAATCTTTGATTTTAATATATACATTACATACTGTAATTTGTTAAATCATCCGTACTATATAGCTGTTAAAAGTAAAGCACAGTTTACAACTAGACATTTTAATGCAATTTATTTTAATTAAATAGTTTTTGCCTGTTCAAAAAAAGAGGAAAGCTTTCAATTCAGTCATGGAGGTTTTACTTCACAAATATTCCTGCAATTGGCCCTGACCTCACAGCCATTCCCACGGGATTCCAGCAGCAGTGTTAGTCACATGCATCCATTTAAAGCTAATTTAAAACAGAGCAGTTTGCACACAGATGCAGTTTTTAATGAATGGCAACCATTTGAGAGGTATGGGGAAAAAACATGATGGTATCAAGAAGAGAAGAGACAGAACAAGTTGAGATCAATCAAAGTTTTAATTTGCAGTCTCAGAACAACCCACACTGCTGTAGAGGTGATGTAAAAGTTCTCCATGTAAGTGTGAGACAGATGACAAAGTGAGAGAGAGGGAGGAAAGAGGAAAAACTGCATCAAAGGAGAGTTTGAAGTGCTACAGGGAGCTGTTCAGATACCTGTGGCTCCTAAGCTGTTTGAGTGTTTGTGGGTGCATGCGTGTCTGTGCCCATGTATATCAACAACATACTACAGTGGACATAGCCCTGCTGCATGCACACTTCACAATTGCTGTCCATTGCTGTTGAGCTGGAGACACAAAGTTAACGTCTACCCAATCCTGAGTGCATTCAAAGAGCCTTTTATTCTTACAGCTCTCTGGTAGGGTTATGGATCAGCAGTGTCGCAGAGCCTCGGCGCCTGCAGCCATTTATTCTCTCCATCTTGAGATGGATCACTGTACAGAGAACAGCCTACAATGAAGAATTACTATGGAGCCAAAAACTGATGATACCTCACAGTACTAATGTCTCAAGAAATCTTAATAGCCCTACTCGGGTGCCATGCACTTATATATTGCCCTAGGCAAGATAAAACATCCCAGCTAAAACATATTTAACAACATATTTTTTTTGTTTAGCATGCAAGCTGTACCAAGGTTAAATCCAAATTCATTAAATATATATACACACTACCAGTCAAAGGATGCATTAAACTGATCAAAAATGACAAAGACATTTATAATGTTACAAAAGATTTACATGAAAAATAACTATTATTAAAAATTAAGTAAAACATTATAATAATAGAGCATAAACAATGATTTCTGATGGATCATGTGATACTGAAGCCTGAAGTAATAGCTGCTGAAAATTCAGCTTTGTCATTACAGGAATAAATTACATTTCAAAACAATGCAATCAAAAAATGTTGGTAAACATAACAGACATCTTTCAAAACCATTAAAAAAGCTTAACTATTCCAATATTTTGACCGGAAGTGTATACATACATATAATGTATTTCATAATATTTTTTTTCTTTATGAAATAGAGCAACTTTGATACATGATTAAATTTATACATGTGTAGGCATGATCTATAAAAATTACAACAAACAAATATTCTCTTTTTTTTTTTTTCTTGGAAAGATGCGTAAATGCTTTAAAAAACCATCCAGTTTAAATGGACATTACCCTTCTGGTACTACTATAAAAATAAGTTCATTTATGGCAGCTGGTAGTTTGTTTGCTGGCGTAATTTCATGGCATTCAAGGTGTAAACCCCTATCCAGTTGTGATCCAATGATATATAAAAATAGTTGTTTAATACATGAAGGGATATAAAGTCTAAAGAGCTTTCAGAACAGGGCCTTTAGTGCCAGCTGCAGGAGATGGAAGACAAAAGGCCAAATATGGACTAAATGCATTTTTAATATAGCATTTGATATGCATACATTCCATGGATTTATTCTATCACTTAACTGGGTGTGGATTCCAGTGGCACTTTGCGGCTCTTGTGCAAGTAAATTAGAGTTGCTGAAGACATGATCTCTGTGTTTAGCAGCTGCAGCTGGTCTGGACAGACCAAGCAGCAACTGACCCTGAGCTCAGGGACAAAGAGAGAATAAGGCGTTAGTTCTCTTCTCATACACAGAAACACAGCTCACTGCCAACTACAATCTCTGATCTCTTCCACCAACTGCCCTCTGTTTGCACACATCACTAGTCTTTGCAGTAGAATAACTCATTTCATCCATTTCATTTCATGCCACATTGATCATCCCATTTCACATCTCTTCATCACAGCAGCCTTCTGTCTACGTATCTATCCATCTATTTATCTGTCTGTCTGTCTATTTCTGTCCATCCATCTATTTATCATCCATCATCTCTCCAAGCATCCTTCTTTCCACTAATTTATCCATCTGTCCATCCATCTATCCGTCTGTTCATTCATGTAGCCGTCGCATGCATCTATCTATCTATCTATCAATCCTTCCATCTCTCCAATCATTTGTATGTCCACCAATCAATCAATCAATCAATCAATCAATCAAAGCATCTGTCCGTCTGTCTGTCCGTCTATCCATCCATCCATCCATCTCTCCAATCATTTGTATGTCCACCAATCAATCAAATCAATCTACCTATCTATCTCTCCAAGCATCCGTCCATTATCTCTCCACTCATTCGTCTGTCCACCAAACTACCTATCTATCCATCCATCCATCCATCCATCCATGTAGAAGCATACTAAAGTAATAAGTGAATCAGACAGTCATTTAAGAAAACCTCAATTAAACCATGATCACCACTGGTCACAGGAGACACATTTGAGGCATGTTAGAACCAGGTGTAAATAGGACCCTGGTCAAAGGCCTCTTGACATGATAAGGACCGTTGTCAGATCTAGACTGTCATGTTTACCGTGGCGTGGACTAGGGCTGTGCGATATGACGATATACATCAGATGGACGAAATAAAAAGTCTATCGTTTCATATTTTGCTCTATCGTTTATTTCGTGGTGTCGCAAAATACATTGTTTACAGTAATACTTTTTCATCATTTGGATGACTGCGATCTTTACACGCCACCACGGAGCGTGAAGGGGAGACAGAAGCAGGTGGCTCCGAGCACGATCAGCCAGGACAAAACGAGGAGCTCGTTCCTAAACGAGGGACTACATCTGTAGCATGGACACGTGTTTTTAAGCACAGCCGTTTTAAAACAAGCGATTTTAAGCCGTTGAAACACAAACAACAGAGCTATATGCGTGCGCCGTCTCTGTTTCTGTGTGAGAGGAGCGCGCATTTTTTCGCCGGTTTATTGGCTTTGAACGATTACATAAACACACTTATATGCGTAACAATCCCCGTCTTTGCAAGTATCCTCATAAACACAGTGATTTAGGTCTTAAGAGAGAAAACAGCTGAAAACTGCTGGTCATATAATTAGAATATCATCAAAAAGTTGATTTATTTCACTAATTCCATTCAAAAAGTGAAACTTGTATAATGTATACATTCATTCCACACAGACTGATATATTTCAAGTGTTTATTTCTTTTAATTTTGATGATTATAAGTGACAACTAATGAAAACCCCAAATTCAGTATCTCAGAAAATTAGAATATTACTTAAGACCAATACAAAGAAAGGATTTTTAGAAATCTTGGCCAACTGAAAAGTATGAACATGAAAAGTATGAGCATGTACAGCACTCAATACTTAGTTGGGGCTCCTTTTGCCTGAATTACTGCAGCAATGCGGCGTGGCATGGAGTCGATCAGTCTGTGGCACTGCTCAGGTGTTATGAGAGCCCAGGTTGCTCTGATAGTGGCCTTCAGCTCTTCTGCATTGTTGGGTCTGGCATATCGCATCTTCCTCTTCACAATACCCCATAGATTTTCTATGGGGTTAAGGTCAGGCGAGTTTGCTGGCCAATTAAGAACAGGGATACCATGGTCCTTAAACCAGGTACTGGTAGCTTTGGCACTGTGTGCAGGTGCCAAGTCCTGTTGGAAAATGAAATCTGCATCTCCATAAAGTTGGTCAGCAGCAGGAAGCATGAAGTGCTCTAAAACTTCCTGGTATACGGCTGTGTTGACCTTGGACCTCAGAAAACACAGTGGACCAACACCAGCAGATGACATGGCACCCCAAACCATCACTGACTGTGGAAACTTTACACTGGACCTCAAGCAACGTGGATTCTGTGCCTCTCCTCTCTTCCTCCAGACTCTGGGACCCTGATTTCCAAAGGAAATGCAAAATTTACTTTCATCAGAGAACATAACTTTGGACCACTCAGCAGCAGTCCAGTCCTTTCTGTCTTTAGCCCAGACGAGACGCTTCTGACGCTGTCTGTTGTTCAAGAGTGGCTTGACACAAGGAATGCGACAGCTGAAACCCATGTCTTGCATACGTCCGTGCGTAGTGGTTCTTGAAGCACTGACTCCAGCTGGAGTCCACTCTTTGTGAATCTCCCCCACATTTTTGAATGGGTTTTGTTTCACAATCCTCTCCAGGGTGCGGTTATCCCTATTGCTTGTACACTTTTTTCTACCACATCTTTTCCTTCCCTTCGCCTCTCTATTAATGTGCTTGGACACAGAGCTCTGTGAACAGCCAGCCTCTTTTGCAATGACCTTTTGTGTCTTGCCCTCCTTGTGCAAGGTGTCAATGGTCGTCTTTTGGACAACTGTCAAGTCAGCAGTCTTCCCCATGATTGTGTAGCCTACAGAACTAGACTGAGAGACCATTTAAAGGCCTTTGCAGGTGTTTTGAGTTAATTAGCTGATTAGAGTGTGGCACCAGGTGTCTTCAATATTGAACCTTTTCACAATATTCTAATTTTCTGAGATACTGAATTTGGGGTTTTCATTAGTTGTCACTTATAATCATCAAAATTAAAAGAAATAAACACTTGAAATATATCAGTCTGTGTGGAATGAATGTATACATTATACAAGTTTCACTTTTTGAATGGAATTAGTGAAATAAATCAACTTTTTGATGATATTCTAATTATATGACCAGCACCTGTATATTGTTCCTGTGGCTCAGTGGTAGAGCATTGCGTTAGCAGCGCAAAAGGTTGTGGGTTCGATTCCCAGGGAACACACATAGTGATAAAACATGTATAGCCTGAATGCACTGTAAGTCGCTTTGGATAAAAGCGTCTGCTAAATGCATAAATGTAAATGTAAATGTAAATATATTGGATCCGGACTTCGGTCTTAAAGGGGAAGCTGTCCAATATTCGTCCTGTCTGCCATTAATCAAACAACAGTGAGAGAAAATCTCTAACTGCTCTTGACTATATCACTTTTGTAACTTTAATAAGAATAAATTAAAAAATAATGATATATTTATATATATATATCCTATAGAATCTATACACAATACACATGTTAATTATATCTATCTAATTAACACTGTGAAGACTAATTAATTTACACAATGTATGTAGCGTTTCTTATTTATGTAGGTTTTTGTCCTATTGCTTGCAATTAGTTTCTTATCCTTATTTCATCACTGACTGTTTGTCTTCAGTGAGCTTGAATTATTTTTTGTTTTTGTCTCTTTTTAGGCTTGTATTCAATTCAATTTAATTTCACTTTATTGTTGGGATTTCTTCCAAATATTGTTTCGCATCCAATAGCATTTACTGTCTAACATTAATTCACATCAATACACATTACACAATACAATACATACACACACACACACACACACACACACACAAAGGCATGTTCGTACACATCAAACATCATTTTTGTTTTATATTGTATTTTTTACATTGTATTATATTTCTATTAGTTTGATATTGACATTGGTGTCAAGGATTATGAAAATTCTATGGTATCAAAGATTTAATATCATAAAAAAAATAAAGAAAAAAAATAACTATACCGTGATATATATCGTTATCGTGATATAGAATTAGTCATATCATGATATAAGATTTTGGTCATATCGCCCACCCCTAGCGTGGACTAAAAAAACATAAAAGGAATATTGCATAATGTAAAGGGAAGGGAACCCAGCTGTTCTCTATTAGAGCATGATGTTGACCAAAGACTGAAATATGACCTTTACTGATGAGAGCAAACGAGACATCACTGAGCCACTAGTGCTGAGAGATGACGTCTGAATGATGCATGAAGTATAGACTGAAAGAATTTAAAAAGGACAATGTGTTGCTTTATCTCATCAATGCGGTGTATATTCATTTGGATGAACTTTAAATCTTTCTCTGATTACAAAAAAAAAAAAAAGAAGCTTAATAACGAGTAATCACTCAAGCTCAATGGCATTTGAATGTACATGCATAACAAGAATGTACGCCTCATTTTGTTGCCAAGGGTCTGCTGACTGACATTTGATTTTGAGTCATTTTGCAATTATTTGTGTTGTGAATGACATAAAAACTGCATCAAAACAAGTCTGAACTTTTAAATCACAGATTGTTATTTACCAGCACTGGTATTACATCAGCAGGCTCAATGTAATGCTTTATATGATAGTATAAGATTGTTCAAAAACATTATTTTCTTAACAAAAATCCACATGATGACATGAATACAATCGAATCGAAGGCAATGCGACACCAGTAACAGGTCCCATCCTGTCATCATGTGATCTCTTTCTTTCACACACATTATAATAGAGTAGTGAAAACCAAGCTCACTATTGTAAAGATGGAGTACCCAAAAGATGGCACACATACACACTCCTCTGCAATCATTAGCTCTACAGCTTCAGAGACAAAGGGATAAAAACATACTCCAATTACACCCACTCCAGCCCTATTGAGCATCTGCTAAATGTAAAATATGAAGGTGCGATAAAACAAAACCCTAGAGATGTTCTTTTCTTCCTGTGACACAAATGCATGTTAAATGCATCTTTACAAAAGGAAACCTCTTGATACGAAACTCCTCACTCCTCATGCGCTTTGGTCATAGTGATAAATGTGTTGCACTCAAGGGTTGTTTTTTTTAATGGTGAATTGGTGATCTGGTTATGCTTTACAGTATAAGGTAAATTTTGAAGTTTATTGAATAATCATAATAAGGTTAATAAGGTATTAAAAAATCAGAGATGGAATCAAGTCAAGCTCGTTCACAAGTTGTTGTATAATATTTATAATAGAGACAAAAATATATAGAAATACAGATAGAGGTAAGATTTACAATTGAAGAGTTCATTTGCAAAAACAAATAACTTTCAAAAATCATGTTTTTTCATTGTGCATTCCAATTAAACTCAATCAAACTGCAGTTGGGTTATTTTGATTAGGTTAAAAAATTACTAAAAAATACAGCCAACTAACACAATAAAAACATGATAACATAATATTTTTTTTTGAAAATTAAAAAAAAAAAGGTGTTGTCTGTTTTTGCAAATAAACTCTTCAATTCGAAGTATATGTGTAAAGATAGAAATAGATAAGGAGTATATATACTTTTAAAAAGTCTGTTGCCAGTAAGATTTTGTAATCTTTGAAAGAATTCTTTATGCTCACCAGGGATGCAATTATTTGGTCAAAAACACGGTAAAACAGTAACACTGTAAAACAAAAAAAGAAAGAAAGAAAGAAAGAAAGAACATATTTTGTAATGTAATTTATTCCTGTGATGGCAAAGAAAAATTATCATTAGCCTTTACTTTAGTCTTCAGAGTGACATGATCCTTCAAAAATCCTTCCAATATGCTGATTTGGAGCTCAAACATTATTTTTTCCAAACCCATATAAAATAGTTAAGCTTCGAGTTAGAGATTAACCTGAATGCATTTTGGTACCCGCTGTTACTTTCACCAGCACCGAGCTGTGATTTGTGTATCCAGTGGGCCTGTGTATTCAGTCTGCATGTATGTGACCCACCCCACCGTTTCCTTGACCACAATGGCAAATAAATGACCCAATCAAAGACAACCACATAAACACACGGTCGTCCCACCCCCCCAGTAAAAGCACTGTCTGAATCTGAATGGTCAACCTGTGAATCATCTGCATGGCTATAGTGTAGCACATCTATTTACACAGGCCCCAAAATATCAATCTTTGGTCAAAATAACCTCAAATGGCCACATAAGCAACAACAACCCAACTCATTTACTTGATGAGAGGACTAAGCGTTAGCAGGCAACATAAACTCCTCTGGTTATAACTTCAAAGCACACTGGGAGTGGATATAGTGATTTCCTTCCATTAGCGGTGAATGTGTTTTAGCAGCTCTGTAGGACCATGCTAATCTAGAAAAGGCCCAGTTGTTATGCTTTCTTGCCCTCTTTGTATATGTCTGAGGAGCAAGGTTTCCCTCTCTTTTTCTCCTCCTCCTGACTGGCTGAAAAGAAGACTCCACTTTAAAGGCCCATTCAATGTGCCAGACTGCCCTGACGGATTGGTTTGGCTGGGCCGCTTGTTAACACACTGAAAGACACTGTTATGCAGATTGGATGAGGTTACTTGGAGGACAGAGTCCAGCAGCTCTCCCTGCAGCTACAATTGATTTTATTTTTTACACTGCAGAAATCATTTTTAATCAGTATTTTGTCCTGGTTTCCATATTTAAATATGATTAAAATAAGATAATTTTACCGAATGCTAACACTATAATGTGTCAGAACGCCAAAAATAGTGGACCATCTACCCAGTAAATTGTCTTTTATACAGCAAAAAGTGAGCATTAGCATCCAAACACCATTAAGTGTGTGTCATGCTGTGTGTCACAGAAGTCACCATGAAGGACTAACCAGTAATCAGTTTTGCTGGCTCTCTAACAACAACAGTTACACACACTGGCAATACCAGAGGACTGTTGATAAAAAAAAAAAAAAAATCATGATGAACAGACTTTTAAGTGCTTTGTATTTCAGACACTGAAAAAAAGATTAACTTTGGACTGACCGTCCTTATATTTTACCATTTGCAAAAAACAAAACATACAGAAACAAACCAAAATAAATAATAAAATAAATAAGTGGTATAATATAAGGCTATTCTGTAAACTGAGTAGTTGGTGAAAGAACAAAAACCACTGACAACTAAAATAGGTCTTTAATCATCACGACTGAGCATCTACAACCTACAGCTACATGCCAACCTGAGTAAATGGGTCATATAAGCTGGCTGATCAGATAGCAAATACTCAAAGCACTGATGCTAATAGGGGCAGTAATGAGACTCATTCCCACAAAGAAATCAATCAAGCCAATGGCTCTCATATATTATTCATCTCATCGTGTTACACATGCTACCATCTTGGTTCATTCCTTCTACATAGCATGCCCAATACAACCTGATGGACTGCAGCTTGGACAAATAAAAACATCATTTAAGGTACTTTGAGGGAAAAAAAATAATATTTGAGTTATACAAGTTTCGCATAAACAGACTTCTGACTATAGGAATAATGTCTGGTCCACAATGCAGTTTATTCTAGCCCAAAAACTGTCTGAATTACTAATTCAATCCTTGAACAGACAGTAGTGTTCATACCCCAGGATACCCCTTTTGGTTTGATACAGTCGTGGAGAAGCAGGGAAAATAGACTCCAGCTCCAGCAGATATTCCAACCGTCTCATTAATATTTAGAGATTTATGAATATTTAAGGACATTTTAGGCATTGCATATGTAAAAGTGTTGGAATGTGAGTTGATGCATGGCCTTTTCATTTTCACCAATTCATAAGACCCGCCGTGCTCTACCCCACTGATTTAAAGCAAAATCCCTATATGGCACGTCAGTTCATTTTGAAGACCATCTTGGTGATGTCACAGGACAGCTATTTTTAGGTAGGCATACAAGGAGAGGTTCTATCTGCTAGAACACAAAAATACTAAAATCTTGTCATTCCTACTGCCACCATCCATTTCATATCTTACAATTTATACTATTCATTATCCAACAAATGGTGCATCTATATATTTTCCTAACAGACTCCTAGGAATCCAGTTGGAAAATCCCTGAATGATCCAGCCAATGCGCAATGAACTTAAACTTCAGTGTGCATGACATGAATGCATGCTTAAAATTTTGTAAGCATGGACACCTACTTGCTCTATCTATTGTCAGATCATGGTCAAATTTTACTTAAACGCTCTCTATTTCTCTTTCTCTCTTTACACACACAGCTAAATAGCCATACAGATATCAATCTGCATTCAAATATGTCCCTTCACAGTCTTCATAAAAAATCTTTAGGAGCTTCTGTTGTGTAAGAGACAACATACTGTTCCATAGGCCTCCCACTCACACACAAAGACGGATACAAAGTACTATGTTACAAATGGCTGCTTTAAGTTTGTCTAAAAGACCATGTAGTTTTATTGTAGTACTGCAATTAAGGGCACATTCCAGAGCTGACTGTTGCTCCGTAATAGTTTACAGCAATGGAGAGCAGGCAGATGAGGAGTTCTTCTTACCCTCCATCCCAGCAACTCTCTCTCTGTTGATACTTCTAAAACTCCAATGGCTTCTTTATAAAGCAAACATGAATGTTAGAAATGATGCAAGAATTTTCATTTTGGGGTGAATGAAAAGTAAGTTCATCTCACTTCTGAGCCAGAAACGAAATGTTGGCTTTTGGTTTCACCTAAGCAAAAATGAAGCCTGAATGTCCTGGAAAGCATGAATAGCTAGCTTAGAGTACACTGTTATCTTTGCACATACAGGTCCTGCAAATTACCAGCTGGCTCAGACACGCACTGTCAGCTCTATTCAGATTCTACTGAATCCTCCTATGGTGACTCTATCTAAAGGCAAATAACCTCTAAATTTCCACTGAACATTCCAAGAGCTTGGGAATGCTGATGCCATTCAATATTGACCGCATACTGCACCAAAACACCAACCCTAACTTTGAAAAGCATGGTGAGGATTCTCCTGCACCAAAAGCTGACTATAGCAGGATGAAGTCAAATAACAGCATATTCTCCTCTGAATGCCTGAACATGTAGTTAAATAAGAAAAAGCATGCTTAGATCTAGCAAGTTGGGGGTCTCACCTCCACTTATGCAGAACGAAGCCAGGACACTGCTCTCCACATGCGGTACAAGGGTGTCCTCTTTCTAAGTCATCAAGCACAGTGGGCTACAGAGGTTGAATAGAGAGCCAAGAGTTATTTTTCATAGAAACTTAAGTTATGCAGTACTTTGTAGAAAAGGCATTACTAGGCTACATAAATGCATGTATATGGCATTAAGAACATCCAAATGTAGAATGCATACTCTGTGTGCATAAAAGTGTGCACCTACATAGTGTGAACTCACATTCTCTTTCTGTAGTACTTCCCCAAATCATTTTTAGGCTGCACACATTTAATTCCACCGGTGACTAAAATGTACATTTGCATTGTAAGGGTTTAAAAAGAATCTTGATATTGTCAGATAACATTTTTCATGGCAGGTGTAAAAAGTCCCTTGACTAGAGCTGTTTATTTTCAGCTCATACTTCTGAAAGATGGTGACTAGGTCAAAGCGCCATTAGAAGAAACATGTTAAATGAGTAGGCTAATAATACAGATAAAACTACCATATTTGATACACATAATAGTCACAGGGTTTATCATTAGTGTAATTACTGATTGCACTAATTTAAATCATGATCTCAGTCAGTGGTTCATTGCTTCATTTTGACTGATCGATTGGAATTATAAAATTGCACATTTTAAAGCATAGTGTTACATTAAAACAGGTATAGTTTTATTTTCAAATAACTGCCTCACATAAAATTTTACATTGTTATTTTATTGGTTCCAACTTTCTTAGCTAACTTTTTTCAGAAAAGCCATGCAGTTTGTTTCATTCGGCTGTCCAAAAAGTAGAACTTAGTAAATCTGCTCACTCAATAAAATTCACACAGCAACATATCTGCTCAAATATTGTCATATCATAACATGATGTCACACTTAAGAAAAAAATAATTTGTTAATCTAACAATAAAATGCTAAACAAAAAAAAAAACATCAATTTTTTGCAACATCAAACACCAATCTGATAACGGACGTTTCAGGCTGAGGTATCAAACCTGTGTGATGTAGCTGAGTGTTTGTCGTTCATAACTTCACACATCCAGCAGTCCGCACGTTCATCACATCCAGCCTTTTCATTTCCGTCCAAATAACTCACAACAAAGAGCCCCATACTTGAATGTCTTACTGATGCACCGTGCGTACAAATACAAGTCGTTAAAATGAAAACACCCCGTACCACTTTACTCACCGACCGGCTGGAGTTTCTCTTCTTAAGGCTTCGAGCAAACATGACAGCGTGAAGAATTGAATCTCAAAGCGCAGTGAAACGGGTCACCGAGTCACTGTGAGAAAGAGAGCATTGGTAGAAACGTTCATCTCCGCGCGCTCTCAGTCCGTCCCTCGCGAGCTCGTGAATGAAATTACTGCATTTCTGGACACGCCAGCTCTTTTTTGAACTAACCCAGTAAATGTCAGGTACATTTCTGTGTTAATGTGTGAGACCTTTTCTTTAATTGAAGTTATATAAACCACAGATTCCGACGATGTAATTGTTTCAAAGGAAAGTTTTAAGTTTCTGTGTAAAATATCGACAAAAATCAATATGCATGTGAATTGTTTAATGTGATAAGCGTTTCACTTGCAATGGTGAGCGTGTATGGGCTATTTGTTTGCAAATTTGATAATGGTAAATTCCATTATTTTGAATATGTTTGATTACCAAATGCATACTTAACCTTAAAACGGATATCTTATGTTTAAGTTATAGCATAGAGCTAGCAACATGGTTTTATTCCCAAGGAATTCATGAACTGATAAAAAGCATAAAATTAAAGTCCTTTTAAAAGTCTATAATTTTTGCTAAGCGCCAAAATGCTTCATCACATTTTTGGTTCTTGTTATTCAGTGAGGTGCACTTAGGAAAAGGAGATCAACAAAGCAGTATGATAAGGATCCTTTCAGAGACATTTCCTTGATCACGATGTGAGGTCTTGTTTTTCAGTATTCAGTGCGGCTCAAAGAGCAAGCTCAGTATTTTTGTGTAGGAGTAAATATAGCTGTAAATATACCTCAGTCCCATTCACTATGAAGCTTTCTACGACTATTAATGTAGTCAACCTTTAACCTAATGTAAATAATGAATGTTTTTGAAACAATACAGTTTCGAGTCCCAGAATCCTCTCTGGCCAATCTTAATGCAGTCTGTTTCACTAGACAGAGTCTGAAGAAATAAGATAACTTGTACCTTATTAAATATTTACTTAACTTTACTCTTCTGAGAAGAATTCAGGTATATTATCTAGCTCATAGGTTTAATCAAAGACAGACTTTGTCAAAGATGCTGACCGTTGAGGAGGTTCAGTGGCACTGAATCCAGCAGAGTTAGTGGAAGTTGTGTAATAAGCCTGTGGGTTGTCCTGGTGACAGTAAACATTACCTGTCTTAACAGATTTCTGGGTGCTTCACCTGTAAAACATAACCTACCATGGCCTTAAATAAACTAACATGGCCACACAAAAGAGTTTAAAAACCCTCAGACTAAATAACTATAAAAGACTGTGTTGGACATGTCATTGAGCAAAGGAACCCATGTGACTACAAAGATGGGTGAATCTCATAAAACACGGCCCAGTGATATTTTACCCCAAAATCAATCAAAATTATAATTTATTAAAAAAGAAATGTATTTTGCTTAAAGAAAGCACGTGTCACTGGGAAATATTATTTGTCTGGCTGTATTAGTTTAATCATACACTGTACAAAATCAAAATGTTGAAATGTTTGAAATATTTTTCAAATATTTGAAAAACATTGAATGAATGGTTATTTTCAAATCCAGTCAACAATTAGCTATGCTAATGTTAACTCAACTAATAAAAACACGTGCACGTGCACTATCAATTTTCAGTAAAGGTTGAGCCAACTAAAAAATAACAATTCAGGCAACACTTTGAAGTCATAAATTGACTGAACGTAAAATTTCTGTGGACTAGTTACTAAATAATAATTAGTTGAAACCGCTTGAATTTTTTTACAGTGTAGAGACATCATAACATCACAACATCATATCAAAGGGAATTTATTTGTGAGGCATACACATTATATTAATTTTGACATTAAAGACTATTATAGACTTTATCAAGACAAATTAATTGCATTAAATCATTCTTATACATAATTTTACACATAACTCTTATCACAACCTGCACCAAGCAGCTCAACTGAAATGTAATATGTTACAGTAACAATTATTATGTGAAAATGTTGTCTGATGGAAAATTAAATGAAAACAAATGTAAATGGGAAAAATTCAAATACAATTTTTTTAAATTTATTTACAACCATTAACAGAATAAATACGAAATACTGTAAAATGTGTGTTCTCTCTATATTCTGTAAAGGAATGAAAAATACAAGAATAATACTAGTTTATCAATGGATTGAAACAGAATTATATTCTTGTGTATAAAATGTTTTAAAATATTTATGAATTTTCTGTCTAACTTTATTCACATGCAACATTAACTGGTATATGATTTGATATACATTCATTTAAAATAATAGCTTCAGGCATTCAGAATTACTCAAAATGACATCAGTTTTGTGCCATATTTAAGGAAATATTGCTCTATTATCTAGATAATGGCTTTGTTGTTTTCAAAAATTATTAGATTATTATCAATATGCATTTAAAGGTACATGTTACAAGACAACACAAATAAATTAATCTGATAATTGTATAACCATACTTAATTTTTTTTTAAAAAAACAGCACCATCTAGCAAAGACCAATTTGGGAATGTTTTTTAGTATTTCAATGTTATAAAATGTGTTTCAGTGCAACACATTGGCTTCTTTGTCTTTTGAGCATGTTTGTCTTTTGCTATTGCAATGGTCTATGTAATGAATACACCAAAATAATAATATTTCAATATTCCTATTGGCATCAATTATTGTGCCAAGAGATTTTAATGTACCAATGAATTACCACCCCAATAATTACACAGTAATAAACTATACACATAATGGCAGTGCAGTTATTAGTGAAACATGTTGCTATGACAATAATTATTCAATAAGTTATGAAACAGATAAAAGCTTACAACAGGCACGGCTGAGGTAGAATTAAAAAATTATGCAAAAAACAACAACAAAAAATAATAATACATCACACTGCACTTCACCCAGCGAACTTGACACAAAGTTTTGATGCATGTCACCTCTTCCAGACGGCTTCTGGCTACAGACTTGTTCTGATATTTGGTTGTGTTTGATATTTGGAACACCTAAATTCATTCACAACATTTGATACAAACATCTTAAACCATCTCAATTTTCTTTAGGCTAAACACTTTGTCTCAAAATGTACTGCTTGGGCAATGAACAAGATGACCAACTTCACACCCTCAAAATAAAATGTACAAACCACAAAGCTGTCACTAGGACGGTTACTCTGAGGTACAAAACCTATTTTTACCTTATTTACCCCTAGATGTTACTACCTTAAAGGTACATACAAGTACCTAAACTGTTCATATTAGTATCTTTTGAAAGATACATCCAGTGACAGTTTTGAATTCTCATTTCGTAAACCTTCATCTAATTCCAACCGTGCAACCTACAAATTCCTCTCTTTTGCTATAGGCAGACTTCTCTTTCCCCTTCTCAGATATTTATCTGAACTCTACTCTCCCACTAAGATGTTTCCTGCTCTGTCAGAACAAACATCTGAACACAAGTCACATCTCGTCTTATAATAGCCTTCTATAGTGAGTCGACGCCGGGTCTAAGCTGTAAATAAACTGTACTTCCTTCTACAAGAAAAATACTCAACTTACCAGACACGACATCTTCATCTATAAAATTCAAGAAGACACTGAATCACTGAAATTTTCACAACAAACATCCCATTCATAAATAATTAGGAATAACATACACTACTGTTCAAATGCCTGGATTTTAAGCATTTTAACCATTTAATTGATCAAAAGTGACAGTAAAGGCAAAAACACAAGATTTATATTTAAAAAAAAAAACAAGTAACATGCCTTCCACAAAAATATTAAGCAGCACAACTGTTTTCAACATTGATAATAAAAAATGTTTCTCGAGTATCAAATCAGCATATTAGAATGATTTCTGAAAGATTATGAGGCACTGAAGACTGGCGTAATGATCCTGAAAACTCAGGAAAATTCATATTTTAAAATATAAAACTAAAAACAGTTATTTTACATTTCAATAATAGTTCACAATATTACTGTTTAACTGTATTTTAAATGAAATAAACTGGTAAGTATAAAAAACTCTTTCAAATATATTTAAAAATCGTACTGACCCCAGACTTTTGAACTGTCACGTAACGGTTTCTTTCATACTAAATTACATGGATTAGTCTGAGACCAAACTTATAGTGGTCTTAGGTGAAATTACAGTTGGCCAAACACCCTATTCAAAACTAAAATGATGCTCCTTAGTGTTTTGCACATAATAGCACCACTGTTACCAAAAAATACCGATGATAATACTAAGAAATGTTTCATGAGCACCAAACCAGAATATTAGAATGATCTCTAAGGCTAATGTGACAATGAGGACAGGAGTAAATGTTGTGAAAATTCAGCTTTGCCATCACAGGAGTAAATTAAATTTTAATATATAACAAAATAGAAAACATTATACACTTCAATACTTTTCACAGTATTACTTTTACTGTATTTTTGATCAAATAAATGCAGCTTTGGTGACAATAAGAGACGTTTTGTTCTCAAAAAAACAACAACCTTACCAACAATAAGCTTTTGAACAGTAGTGTATAAATGCATTCAGTAAAATAGATGCCAAAGAACCTTTACTGGTATTCAACACTCCTAATGGCTCATAAGTGAACTGTATGGCACTTGAGGAATTATACACATAGAATTTAGATTTCCCTTTAAAAGAAATTAAGTCTGACAGTAGAAATAAGTATTTAGAAACAGGTCATACACTTTCATGCTGGTTTGTCTGCAGACCTGACCAGTACACCTGCATCATGAAACTTCAACAAGAAGTCCAGGGCTGGAGGACGGAGTGCATTTTCCACAATAACCACCACATATCCCAGAAACTCTACTGCCATCCTGTGGATACAAGAAGAAGTACATGTGAAGTTTGCGTAATTGTTTTATAATGTAGCTAAAACACGCTAAAAAATATATTTTAGAGAAATTTAAACCTCAAGGGCATGAAGACACACCTCAACTGACTTCAACTAAAGATAAAATTCTCTCTCTGCATGTCCTCCAGAGCTCTTGACTTAGAACAGTGGATCATTTTGAATGGATTCTGTTTAATCTCTGCCAAAAATTGTCCCTCTGCTGATTTCAAGAAGGACTGGCTCTACACAGCAGCTGCTCAGTTGTGTTCCATCAAAAGGACACTTGTACCAAATAAGATGGATGATGTACATGTGCTTAAAAACAAATTCTAAGCCAAAAATGGACAATATACTTAATGTACTATTCATTCAGAGTTGCAGTTTCCAGGAACAACACACGGTCTGGTGAACTTGCACACATTTTACTCTAATCATTAAGCCTTCTAGTGTGCATTAATTAGAGTATCTTTTGTTTTATTAAGTTCTTAAAAATGCTGTGTTTTCATACTACAAATAACTATTTTATTTTAAAAGAGAAATGTGGAATTACAACATCCTAATGGGCTAAATAGAAATAGTATAAATTTTGTATAAAAATGCATTACAAAGAACTGTATAAATGCATGATTTTATGATTTCAAACAATTTCTTTAAGTCAGTGCATGGCGGTGGAATTACCTGAGACCTGTGAATGTCGGCTGTGGCGTAGTTCCCTTGGGAAATCCACCTAGTGCTTTCTGTCACCTTAAATCCTGTTCCTGAGAGGTTGATCCTGAACCGGCCCTGAAAAAAGAGCACATTGTTTGAGCAGTCACAACATTTGGCCTCCAACAACAGGTGGCAGTAGTAGGAATTTTAACCTCACGCTATCTGTACACTAAAATCTGGATGAGTAAACTAATCAAAGACAAATGTCATGCATATATTTATTTATATAGAAAGAGTAAAAATATTAAAAAATAAGATTTTCACACTGCACTTAATCCCTGATTATCATCCTTAATCCTGCTTTTAACCCTAGATAGAGGAATGTTTCACAAATATACTTTACCAGGGGTAGCATTGTATGTTACCTGGGGTTAGAACCATTTATGCACTGTTAAACAACGCAGTGTTAGAATGTTATGGCTAGATGCTAAGCAACAGACAGCCAATTGTGTGTCTCATATTCACGTGCTTTGAACAGTCACGGAAACACTGTGTATTGTATAAATGGTCATTTCAACGTTTAAGGGAAAACGTCAAAAAGAGATGTAAATTGCAATATATACCGGTAATACGAGGATGTATTTATGTAAACAGGTTTGAGAAACGAGTGTGAAAAGCCCTGTGGTGTGCTACCTACCTGTGGGCAGCGGGCAGCACTATAGCAATCTCCTGCCGTGGCAAAAGGAACCCTATGCCCTTCATGGATAAAGGCAAATTTCCAGTCTGTGGCTACACACACACACACACAAATATATATATATAAAAATTGACATTTATAAATTTAAGGTAGGCGTATTAAAGATTAAAAGAGACCAGACATTTTTCAAGAATAATTTCTGGCAAAATGTGTGTTAGCTAGGCTTACTTATAATGGTCATTTTTCTGAGGTCCATTCTGACTCTTGTGAAGGTAGAAAGACCAGCAGCTGTGTAGTCTCTTCTACACTGGCAATCTTCTCTCCTGCTTCGGTTGGATGGGCACTGTGTGGGGTCCATCAGCCTGGACAACAACACAAAGAACATAAAGAAATGTTGTTTCTTTGACGGGAAAAAATGAATAATATAAATATATAATACAAATGTATTTTGTAAAAGCACAGAAAATAATGCAATAATGCATTTATACATTCGCAATGGAAGTCAAATTGTGTAACCTGTATCCGAAGACCTCAGAGAAGTTCTCTTCTTCTCCGGTGATCAGCGTGATATACTCTTTAGGACTGTCCATGTTCATCTCTGAACAGTAGATCTGAGGAATAGAGGAGGTACGTGGAGTTTTATAATGTCTAAACTAAGAAATTATTTTAAATCAGGAATTCATTCTTTGTGCCAAATAACAAAGTTAACTTCTCTCGGAAAATGTTTCACAGAATAGCTGAGTGTCATGTTAACAGAAATTTAAATGAGACCTAAAAATTCATCTTACTTTTAACATTTTTCCATCAATGTTCAACGTCTGTTCACCGTCAGAGACGACACCTTTCTGGAGCCGTACATCTCTACAGCTAGTGGGGAAGTGGCCTGAAAATGAGAGAGGAAAAGAGTTTGTACGGTACGGATCTCGTCTGATTAGAACTTTACCTCAGCAAATGTAAACAGCATCGCAAACAGCGATCGATATCCGTAATGATTGTACATTTTCAGCTAGAAAGTGTTCGCCTATTTCCTGAAGAGTAAAGAGCATGGCAATTCAAAAACCTTGTTTTCGCCATGATTCAAACCAGGGCCATTTTATTTAATGTTTTTATTTTAAGGTTATTTCAGTTCTAGATTTTAATATTATTCACTTAACCCTCTGGTATTGTTCAGTCATTTTAGACCCCAAAAATATTTTTATTTTTTAAAAATCACTACCTGAAAGGTACGAAACTCAAAAAAGTCATAATTGTGTTGTTCATGGTCAAAAATGACCGTCTTTGGAAATGAATGGGAAATATGCAAAAATACAAAGATACAGAGAATTTTTGCGTGTAGGCTACAATCTACAAATTATTACGATGCAGAAAAAAAAGTAAAAACACAGACACCAACCCTGCTGAAATAAACCCCCAGCTAAAACCAGCCTAAACTGGTTGGCTGGTTTTAGCTGGTCATCCAGCCTGGTCATAGCTGGTCAGCAGGCTGGTTTTAGAGGGGTTTTGGCCACTTCCTTAGCTGGTTAGGCTGGGAGACCAGTTGGAACAACCAGCTAAAACCAGCGAAGACCAGCCAACCAGCTTAGGCTGTTTTTTGCTGTTTTTTTCACCAGGGAAGGAAGGGGTTACACTAAAACATTGAGAGAACAAATCAGACACATCCACTCAAACAAACACTCACAGACACACTATTATTATACATACACAAATGAACTGGTGTGGGCTGTAACAATATAGCAAAACTGAGCCAGAAGACTCAAATAAGAGGATGAAATAAGATTGATTAACCTCTGATAAAGCATTCCTGTTCATTTTGGTACATTTTTGTTGAATTTCGATGTTATGTGTAACAAAATGTTTTCCTCTGTGTTCAGGTTTGACTGTAGTAAAATTAATGCAAAAACTGACATTTCAAACAATAAATCTAAACTTTTACAAAAAGTAGAATTTTGGGACTGTCTAAATATCCAAATCCACAACTTAATAAAAATAAGTATTTATGTCTAAAACAACTAGAGAATTATAAGCCTTTTATATAGAGCTATATAGGAATCTAGAGGCCAAACCATGGAATTGCAGATGTTTTTCTTTTTACTCCCACCAGATGGCACTAATCTGCCTTCAAAAATTGGATTTTGAAGGCATTGTCTCTAGTTTAACATGAAATACTGACTTAAAGGTGCACTAAGCAATTTTTGAAAAATGCTGTTGACCATAGTATCAGACCGTGTCCCAAAACACACTTGTAGCCAATCAGCAGTAAGGAGCATGATTAGTAATGATAGAGAGAAGAGAGCGCTCCATTTGAGTGCACAGGACGGATATTAACAGACCGACTATAGATATTAGATATGGAGAAATGGAAGATAAAAAGAGGAAAATATAGGAGGGGAAAAAACATTAAAAAGAAGGGTTATGATCAGGCAAGAGGTAGGACCTGCGTAAATATCGGAGCAGCTTTCCAGCGGTGGAGAGCACTCAAGAAGCAGGAAGGCCTGGAATCGCACGCCGAGGTTGCGTTGTTTCTTTTTGATTGGTGAGCAAGGTTGATTTTGCATCGTTTCACACAACTTATCTGTGTTGGCTTTTGTTTGAATATGTTAGTGTGTCATCTTCGCTTGTTTCCTCAATCGTCATTATGCCAGGGTTGTGTAGGTATGTGTGTAGGAGGAGGGCGAGGTCCTGTTGGGGTATGGGCGTGTTTGTTTTGGTGCTTTCAAATCAACATTGTTTGGCAAAAATCACTTAGTGCACCTTTAATTTAAAAGCAATATAAAATATTAGGGAAAAAAATACTTTTAATATGAAAACTTTTATCATACTTACTGCACAAATATTAAGTAGTACAATGAAATTCTCTCAAAATACAAAAGAAAAATATGATTGAATAAAAATATATTACATAGATTTTTTTTAAAAAAAAAGTTACATTTCAGGTGTTTGGTCACTTTTGACCATGTACAACACAAGTGTGACCCCCAAATGAACAATACCAGAGGGTTATTTATCAGCTTCCATGAACTCATGAACCCCCTGCAGTTCCTTGACAAAGCCCCAGGGCAAGAGCAAGGTCATTAGCAAGGGTTTCCATAGTGTAGTGGTTATCACGTTTGCCTAACACGCGAAAGGTCCCCGGTTCGAGACCGGGCAGAAATAAGTCTTTTTAGAATTGTTTCTTTGGGTAAAAGGTCTGCACTATAGATATGTGGAGAAAATGTGTTTTTGCTAAATGTTTTCTGTTTATGAATCAGTCTGGATAGATGGTGAGTCCTCTTCCTAGGCAAAGCAGAAGTCATGATTTCTGTAGTGAAGGGGTCTCTTAATTATTTATATACACTGCCCTCCAAAAGTTTGGAAACACTCCTGGCAACGTGTGGTTTTGGACGATATCAGCATAAATCCTTATAATTTTTTGGTGCAAATACTGTACATTAAAGTAACTTGACATTATTATTGAAGACCAGCAATAATAATTTTCATTTTGATTACACAATAATGGCAATATATACATGTCAAAGTCAAATATGCCCCTTTGCCAGCTGTGATGCCTGGTTACTGGTTTAAACTTGGCCCAGGTTTTTAAAAGATTTGTGGGTCAGCACACCTTAATAGCTTCAACAGTTGATTGCCAGTTAAGTTTAGAATACAATGAACCAATTAGAACACAATTTAGGTCAGATAATTTACAAATATTAAATTTAAAATTAAAGTTTTTTCTATGTATAAACTGTTTATGTAATAAAATATGTTTTCGTAGTTTGTGTTATCCCTTATCAGTGCAAAATGATCACAAATTAAAAAGGATTCATGCCAATATTGTCCAAAACCCCACTTTTCTAGGGCGTTTCCAAACTTTTGGAGGGCAGTGTACAAGGCTACACAACTTGGCCAAAAATAAATTCCAATTATATTGTCATAGTGTAGGCGTGTGAGGCGAACGTGATAACCACTACACTACGGAAACTTTGATGTTAAGTTATGCTTGTCCTTTTGTCAAAATCAGACATTACAGACGAGTGCTCCTCACCAATTTTTTTTTTTTTTTGGTAGATACTTACAATTAAATTCCTACCAGATATTTAAGAAATTGTTTTGAAGTAAAACTCATTTGACCTAATACAGGGCTGCCCAAACTCGGTCCTTGAGGGCCAGTGTCCTACAAAGTTTAACTTCAACCCCTAATTAAACACACCTGAAGCAGCTAATCAAGCTCTTATGCTGCGTTCAAGTCCTCCTCGGACGTTCGTACTTACGAGTAGACAAGTCGTTATTACGACATCGGGTGCGTTCAAGTCACTTTGGTCGGAACAAGATGGCGATTTAACTTTTCTACATAAAATTCAATGATTTTTTTAACTCTACATCTATAAAACGATGAATGAAGAATGTGCATCATTGTGTGTTTTCTTTTTTCTGTTTTTATTTAATTTATGAAGGTGATGTAAACTGAATAATTATATATTCTATTATAATTATACAATAATATAATATTTTGTATGTGTAACTTATATAGTTTTATTGTACATTACAAAAAATAATAATTTTATTCATTTCAACAACTTTACCGACGCTGCATATCTTTAGTCTTTGGCTGCGTCCATTGCATTCGACGCGTTTTTTCACTGACACGCCCACAACTCGGAAACTCGGGGCTTAAAGAAAATTTCGAGTTTCCCACTCGTTAGAACGACTTTGTGGTGGCGTTCATGTGCGTTCAACTCATAAATACGATGTATCCGACATGACTTGAACGCACCATTCCTAGGCATAGTGGAAAATACCAGGCAGGTGTGTTGAGGCAAGCTGGAGCTAAACTCTGCAGGACACCGGCCCCCCAGGACCGAGTTTGGACACCCCTGACCTAACAGATTTACTTTAAGTACCCTCTAAAAAATTAAGGTAATATTTCAACAATTTAACAGTATGTGGATTTCACATGCTCATGTAAGTGTTATATTTTGATTTAGTTTTATGAACTCACAAACCCCCTTCACTTCCCCAACAAACCCCCAGGGCAGTGATAACGACAGTAACAGGTGTTTCCGTAGTGTAGTGGTTATCAAGTTTGCCTAACACGCAAAAGGTCCCTGGTTTGAAAACGGGCGGAAACAAGATTTTTAGATTTGGTTCTTTGGGGCAAATGTCTACAGAACAAGTGCTACAAAGGTGTGGACACAACGTGTGTCTCTTATTGCTAAATTGGTTTGGATAGATGGCTAGTCCTCTACCAGGGCAAAGTAGTAGTCAAGTTTTTTTTTGTATGTGTTTGTTAGTCTAACACTTGAAAGGTCCCTGGTTAGAGATTGTGTGGAAACAAGATTTTTAGAATTTATTATTTTGCCCTATTCAGATGGTAATTTTTTTTTTCATGGGGTTGTTAAGGTATTTTCAACATGCAGGGCCTAATCTGTGATTTTAATGCTGTCCAAATCCAGAATGTCATGAATCCAGAATGTTTTTTATCAATATTTTTCTCCCACCGTCAACATAAAAATTCCCAACCAAATTACTGTTTTTTTTTTTAAACAAACACCAAGGTTGTGTGGTAATTTAATTGCCGTCCAAATCCACATCTCTGAGTTTATAAGAGGGGATAAAAAAGTTGTTTTGTATATCCTTTTTGACGACAACCAAGCACTGTACCAAAATGGTTGCGTTTTGCGGTAATGTGCGCACACTTTAAATATGTACACATTTATTATTGATATGTTGTAAACGGTTTACTAGAATAATGTTAAAGTCCATGTGAACCGGCCGTTGGTATCTAGTCTACCTCAGTATTGTGGCATTTTTCCAAATGAAATGGAATTTTGAACAGAGGGCATGGTTTAATTTTAGCGCACATCTTCTCCATCTCTTGCTTGCAGCAAACTAAAAGTTGGAGGGAGTGGTTAAAGATATGCTGCCCAAGCCTTCAAACTGACGTCATTAGAGACGGAACACCATTCCAGAGCTGAGATTTTGATTGAAGATTACAAAGATATTTTTTTTTTGTGGATTAATTTGCACAAATTAATTGTTCACCAGAAGACTAGCAATGTCTGCTAACAAAACATTTAAATCTTTAAAATCTCTTAACATCTGAGCAAAAGCCAATCAGTCCCAGGCAATTTTAATTTGCAATACAAACACCTGTGCTGGCAAAAATATGGGTGCTGGTCATCAATTTGGACCCCAAAACCCTGGAAATTGATGCTTAATTTTTGTCCTGTTTTAGATATTCTCCCAATGTGACAGCTGAACACTCCTAATTAAAATATAATAGCTAAAAAAAAAATACTGGATATTTCTGCCCGGTTTCGAACCAGGAACTGAGGCGAACGCGATAACTACTACACTACAGAAACCCTGTGGTCAAAAATGTCTTGTCTTTTTCAGAACAACAAACAAAAGGCCATTGATTGTTGATTGACAAGGCCATCTTACCTTAGACCCGCCCTGAGTGAGCTGTCATCCATCACTCCGGTGCAGGGGAAGACAAGAATGTCTCTGACTAAGTGATTGAGGTGTTTTGTTGTTGGATGTAGTAATAATAAACATAGCAGTCGTCATTTACTCCCGACATCTGAGCCGCTGAAGACGCAGAGGATTAACGTTACTTTCATGTTGAAGGGAATGCGCCGATCCCGATCTGCCTAAATGCATCTATGCAGGGCCGCGTTATCCTAATGGGCAACATGGGCTGCAGCCCAGGGCCCTGAACACTAGGGGGCCCCCGAGACAATTCTTCTGTTCCATATAATAAGGAATCGTCCCGTATTTGCAGGCATACGCCGTATGACCACCTAGACCATACAAATAACAAATTAATTATTATTTTTTCCAAATCATTGTTTGAATTGCAAACGTAGCCGCTGCAGAAAGGCTTTAAGACCAAGCGGAATCCTCTGCCGCCTAGTCGCTCCAGCTTCACAGCGAGCAGGATTTCTGCAAATCAGTTTGGGCGAATGCCGAGATGTGATTATTGATCGTGAGCACAACATCCAGCTGCAAAACATTCAAACTAACCGAGGGAAGACGTATTTCACTATTGTAATTGAATGTTGTTAAATAGAGAAACAAAATTATACATTTTTCTAAATTTAATTTCTAGTGTATTAGCTATTAAAAAGGACAAAAATAAATAAATAAATTAAGCATATATTGACAGGGTTTCGGGGTTCAAACTGATGACCAGCACCCAATTTTCTTCCAAGCACATGTGTTTGTATTGAAAATGTAAATTGTCTGTGACTGAGTGGTTTTTGCTTATTTTTGAAGGGATTTCAAAAATTTAAATGAAAATTGACACTGTTTACTTTGCTAGCGCACATTGCCATGTGGTGAACAATTATTCGTGCAACGTAATCCACTGAAAAAAAATAAAAATCTTAAAATTTACTTCCACTCTGGAATAGCGTTCCTTCTCTGATGTCAGTTTGACGGCTTGACCAGAATATCTTTAATCACTCCCCTCCAATTGCTGAATAACCCTAAAGAATGAATTAAAAAAAAAAGTTGTTTCCGGTCCGAGGGCCTTTTGTGTGTTAGGCAAACGTGATAACCACTACACTACGGAAACCCTTGTTACCTCCAGCTTTACTGTTCTGGGCATTTGTGGGGGAACTAAAGGGTGTTTGTGAGTTTATAAAAATAAATAACTGACTAATGAAAAATAGAAAGGAAAACTCAAAAACTTAAAGGAAAGGTTGATTGCGATTAGTTGATTAGTTAGTGTGTAATATTGCTGTTTGAGCATAAACAATATCTGCAAAGTTATGACGCTGACAGTTCAATGCAAACAAAGATATCATCCTTTTAAATTATGGCAGTTTAATGCCTACGTTGTTGGGACTACAACGAGTTACCTCCCGGGTTTGTGATGTCACAAACCCTGAAAAACCCCGCCCCTGGGAACATGCAACAAAGGAGGCGAGGCCATGTTGCACTGCTTTAGAGAAGAGGAAGAGTTGTTTCCATGCCGTCAGAACTAGGGGTGTAGTTAAAAAGCTTATAATAGTATATTAAAAGCTAGCATAAGCAGTAGCATTTAAAAATAATAGCGTATCTAAAAGTATGAGACAACAACAAACAAAAAACACACCATTAAGAGCCATGCTTGCACATGTTCTGCGCGATCCTCTTCACTAATACCCTCTGCGTCTCAATTGGGCTCAAACTGATAAGCTATATTAACGACAACATTGTTTACAATACAACCGGAGCGCATTCTGAGCTGAGAGGCGTGACGTTTAGACGCGCACTGGCGGTTTAGCAAATCACTACACACTGGGCCAGCTAACCAATCTGAGTCCATTGTGTATTTATGACGGAGGGGCTTCATAAAATCAGGAAATCATTGGAGCGTTCAAAAGAGAAGGGACAGAGCAGTGTAGACTATACCCCATACACACAATCAAGCCTTGAAAACAAAACAGTCAACCACCAATTTAATAAATAATATAAATAAATAATTAAGCTCATTTGTTTGAGTTGAAATCTTTGTTTGGGCCTGATTGGTTTTTGCTTAGATTTGTAGGGATTTCAAAACTGCCTTTTGTTTTCGGCCTAGTTTTGGAGGACCTTTCATTTATAAAGCAAACGTGATGACCACTACACCTGTGGTTTCAAGCTATGTTCCTGAAGTATTCCTAACACTGCACACTTTACATGTCACAAAATAAAACATTTACAATATAAAATAAAATGTCCCCAGTTCGAAACTGGGCAGAAATAACCTGTAACTTTTTTTTAAAGCACCTTACTGAAAATACTTCTTCAAGTAGTATTAGGAGTGCTCAGCTGTCACATTGGTAGATTTCCTTAAACTTGGACCTCATTATTGAAAAACAAATTCAAGCACCAAAAGCAGACCACATGCTATATGTTCTCTTTCATTAAAAAAATGTTAATTTTCATGCATTCATAGGCTACATGTTTGCAATAAAATTTTTGTTCAAATTTTTTAAGTGCCATTGTTTAAAAATGCTTTGTTGACTGACGTTTCATAGACGTTCAGTTGTGCTTTCAAATGTTACCTCAGTATATCCGTCTCCTAAATTATTACTAGGCTATGTGCAGTCACAATTCCATAGTGGTAAAATTTAGGCTACTCAGGCCAGCGGTTTGTGTAACTTGCATGACATTTTTGTATGACGGATGAGGATTTAATTGAGGAATTCTCTTTGAAGAAGAGCAGGAAGAATCCCTTTTAGTGGTGAGTGATATTTAATAAATTTTATTTGCTGGGCTGTTTCTGAATTGTAAGATTATTAGTCGATAATATTGTTTAATTTATGTAAAAAGCCTATATGGGATTATGATGTGCGCATTGTGTTTGTTTGTTTATTTACTTCAGAATGTGCGCATGTTTGTTCATTGATTATAACCGGCGTAGGCTATATGGGGGGCCCCGCAGCTGCGTTAGCCCAGGGCCCTGCAAATGCTTAACACGGCACTGCGTCTGTGTTCGCGCGAATCATTCGTGATCCAGCTTCATCTACAGAAGAAGTGAGTATAGGGTTTCTTATAAATCTTTGCAAATCACCTTTCCTAATAATGTGCTAGTTAACCAGTTTCGCGGCTGTAGTTTACAGTCTGCTCGTCACTCCACGGAAGAGAGGGGCAGGGTCAGCAAAGCTCATTAGCATTTAAAGCAACATGGATTAAAAAAACAGCTCGCTGAAATTAGAGCTGAATTTGACAGGGTAAAAAAGGTGTTTTTTACACTACCATTGAGAAATTCTAACCAAAGTATGTTATAGACTTTTCATTAAGACCCCAAAGAATCATATCAACTTGTGTAAAATGGGCATCCGATGACCCCTTTAAGGAAATCTACCAATGTGACAGCTGAGCACTCCTAATACTACTTGAAGAAGTATTTTCAGTAAGGTGCTTTAAAAAAAAAAAGTTACAGGTTATTTCTGCCCAGTTTCGAACTGGGGACATTTTATTTTATATTGTAAATGTTTTATTTTGTGACATGTAAAGTGTGCAGTGTTAGGAATACTTCAGGAAGATAGCTTGAAACCACAGGTGTAGTGGTCATCAGGTTTGCTTTATAAATGAAAGGTCCTCCAAAACTAGGCCGAAAACAAAAGGCTGTTTTGAAATCCCTTCAAATCTAAGCAAAAACGAATCAGGCCCAAACAAAGATTTCAACTCAAGCAAATGAGCTTAATTATTTATTTATATTATCTATTAAATTGGTGGTTGACTTTTTTTTTTTCTAGGCTTGATTGTGTGTATTGGGTATAGTCTAACTTGTTAATGCATCATTTTTTTTTTTTTTTTTAATTGCATTATTTTTCACATAATTTACATTTATTCTACACAGCTCTGTCCCTTCTCTTTTGAACGCTCCAATGATTTCCTGATTTTATGAAGCCCCTCCGTCATAAATACACAATGGACTCAGATTGGTTAGCTGGCCCAGTGTGTAGTGATTTGCTAAACCGCCAGTGCGCGTCTAAACGTCACGCCTCTCAGCTCAGAATGCGCTCCGGTTGTATTGTAAACAATGTTGTCGTTAATATAGCTTATCAGTTTGAGCCCAATTGAGACGCAGAGGGTATTAGTGAAGAGGATCGCGCAGAACCTGTGCAAGCATGGCTCTTAATGGTGTGTTTTTTGTTTGTTGTTGTCTCATACTTTTAGATACGCTGTTATTTTTAAATGCTACTGCTTATGCTAGCTTTTAATATACTATTATAAGCTTTTTAACTACACCCCTAGTTCTGACGGCATGGAAACAACTCTTCCTCTTCTCTAAAGCAGTGCAACATGGCCTCGCCTCCTTTGTTGCATGTTCCCAGGGGCGGGATTTTTCAGGGTTTGTGACATCACAAACCCGGGAGGTAACTCGTTGTAGTCCCAACAACGTAGGCATTAAACTGCCATAATTTAAAAAGATGATATCTCTGTTTGCATTGAATTTTCAGCATCATAACTTTGCAGATATTGTTTATGCTCCAACAGCAATATTACACACTAACTAATCAACTAATCGCAATCAACCTTTCCTTGAAGTTTGTGAGTTTCTTTCTATTTTTCATTAGTCAGTTATTTATTTTTATAAACTCACAAACACCCTTTAGTTCCCCCACAAATGCCCAGAACAGTTTACAGTTTACAATTTACATTTTCAATACAAACACGTGTGCTTGGAAGAAAATTGGGTGCTGGTCATCAGTTTGAACCCCGAAACCCTGTCAATATATGCTTAATTTATTTATTTTTGTCCTTTTTAAGGAAATCGTTCAATGTGACAGCTGAGCACTCCTAATACTGCTGGAAGAACAGCTTTCCTGTAGCTCAAATGGTAGAGCATGGCACTAGCAACGCCAAGATCATGGGTTTGATTCCCAGGGAAAGCAAGAGCTGATAAAATGTAAAACTGTAACTTGAATGCAATGTAAGTCGCTTTGGATAAAAGCGTCTGCTAAATGCATAAATGTAAAATTTAAATGTAAGAAGTATTTTCAGTATGGTGCTTATTTCAAAAATATTTATAGAATGCTTCCGCCTGGTTTCAAACTGGGGACCTTTCACGTGTGAGGGGGATGTGATAACCACTACACTACAGAAACCTTGACAGAGACTTCTTGTCCTTTTCAGAAAATTAGGATACTTAAAGTTCTACTAGAAGTTTAAAGAAAGCAGTTGTCGTAAGAAGTTTTGACCACAAACTCGTTTGACTTAAAAAATTTATTTCAAGTAAATTTGCTTAAATTCTTAAATATTGAAACCTCAGAGGGTAAATGAAGTAAATATTTTTAAGGCAAATGAGTTTTGGGTCAAAACTTCTCATGGCTACATCTTTCTTGAAACGTCTACTAGAACTTGTTTCTAAATTGTAGGCATCTGCCAAAAGTATAAAATTGGTGAAGAGTGTTTGTTAATCACATTAGAAGATTTTATGAAAAAGACAAAAAAAAATTGAGCATCAAGATTTCCATAGTTTAATGCAAGGGTGTCAAACTCAGTTCCTGGAGGGCCGCAGCCCTGCAGAGTTTAGTTCCAACTAGTCTCGCGTAGCCAGACCTTCAGACTGACGGCTGAAGGTCTGGAATAGATGGCAGGTTTTATTGGCCAAGGCCCGCCCATGAGGCCGTTTGACCGACATGTCAAACAACCAATCACAGTTGTTTCGTTCAGCGTCACGTTTCGGTGCGTGGAAATGTTGCCACAATAACAGACTGGTGTGTAAAATTCTCGGACATATTTTAAAGATTCTATGCCGCGAACTTTAAATATTTCGCATACTTTTGAAAATCCAGCGTGTAGTTGATCCTGATAAGCGTTTGTCGTCACATTTGTAAACACGACGGCTATCTTCTTTAGTGATAGTGATGGCGCCATGGCATCTTTGTTTCCAGGCGGAACTTTAAAGAACGCGACGCACACGTCTCCCGGAAATCCTGTATAATTCAACCAATCCGATGACGACTTCGACACTCCTGAAGTGTTTCCAGATAAGTGTGCCATATGCATCAGACGTTTAGCCAACGGTCCGTGGACATGACGTCTGAGGCTGAGACTAGTTCCAACACACAAACCATGTAGTTTTCAATTGAGCCTGAAGGACTTGATTAGCTGGATCAGGTGTGTTTAAATAGGGTTGGGGCTAAACTCTGCAGGGCTCCGGCCCTCCAGGAATTGAGTTTGACACCCCTGGTGTAGTGGTTATCACGTTCACCTCACATGTTGTGGCCAAAAATGGTTAAGCCTAACTTCTCGTAACTTCTCCTATTCATTCTCTATGGTAGTGCTTAACAATACAGATGCAATATATTTTTGGCCACACATAGATTTCATGGCGCTGTTTCATCCTTTCCATGGCAGGGTATTTAAGTAGCACACAAACATCTGTCTATGATTCACTGTGCAGCACAGGAGATGCACAGTATTTGAGGTCTGTGTCTTATCAGACTGCCACAGACATTTCTAACACAAGGTTATATGTATATATAGATACATAATGTTACACATTTAATACTTATTTATTTCATGCTTTGTTCATTTAAGTATACTTACCAGAGATGTATTCTCAGCAGTGAGAATTAAAATACCAGGAGCAGCTACATTTTTTCTACAACCCCAAATCAGAAAAAGTTGTGACAGTATGGAAAACACAAATAAAAAAAGAAAGTAGTGATTTCTAAATTTACTTTGACTTGTATTTCATTGCAGACAACATGAACACAAAATATTTCATGTTTTGTCTGGTCAACTTCATGTCATTTGTAAATATACATCCTTTCCTGTCATTCAGACCTGCAACACATTCCAAAAAAAGTTGGGACAGTAAAGCATTTACCACTTTGTAATGTTGCCATTCCTTTTCACAACATTTAAAATACGTTTAGGGACTGAAGACACCAAGTGATGAAGTGTTTCAGGTGTAATTTTGTCCCATTCTTCCTGCAAACAAGTCTTAAGGTGGGCAACAGTACGGGGTCTTCGTTGTCGCATTTTGCGCTTCAAAATGCGCCACACATTCTCTATTGGAGACAGGTCGGGACTGCAGGCAGGCCAGTCAAGTACCCGTACCCTCTTCCTCCGCAGCCAGGACTTTGTAATGTGTGCAGAATGTGGTTTTGCATTGTCTTGTTGAAATATGCATGGACGTCCCTGGAAAAGATGTCTTCTTGAAGGCAGCATATTGTGCTCCAAAATCTCTATGTACTTTTCAGCATTAATGGTGCCATCACAGAAGTGCAAGTTACCTTTGCCAAGGGCACTGACACAACCCCATACCATGACAGACCCTGGCTTTTGGACTTGTTGCTGGTAACAGTCTGGATGATCCTTTTCTTCTTTGGTCCGGAGCACACGGCGTCCATTCCTCCCAAAAAAATACCTGAAATACTGATTCATCTGACCACAGTACACGTTTCCACTGTGTGATGGTCCATCCCAGATGCCTCCGAGCCCAGAGAAGTCGATGGCGCTTCTGGACACTGTTAACATAGGGCTTCCTTTTGGCACAGTACAGTTTTAACTGGCATTTGTGGATGTAACTATGTATTGTGGTACTTGACAAAGGTTTGCCAAAGTAGTCCTGAGCCCATGTGGTGATATCGCTTATAGATGAATGAGGATTCTTGATGCAGTGCCGCCTGAGGGATCGGAGATCACGGTTGTTCAGCTTAGGCTTGCGCCCTTGTCCTTTACGCACTGAAATTCCTCCAGATTCCTTGAATCTTTTAATTATGTTATGCACTGTTGAAGGTGAAATATCCAAATCTCTTCCTATCTTTCTTTGAGGAACATTGTTTTTAAACATTTCAATAATTTTCTCACGTATTTGTTGGCAAACTGGCGATCCTCGGCCCATCTTTGCTCCTAAAGGACTAGACCTTTCTTGGATGCTGCTTTTGAACCAAATCATAATTACAATCACCTGTTGACATCAACTGTTTCAAATCACATCATTATTTAACCAATTTACCTCATTACTAGCCCTAAATTGCTCCTGTCCCAACTTTTTTTGGAATGTGTTGCAGGTCTGAATGACAGGAAAGGATGTATATTTACAAATGACATGAAGTTGACCAGACAAAACATGAAATATTTTGTGTCCATATTGTCTGCAATGAAATACAAGTCAAAGTAAATTTAGAAATCACTACTTTCTTTGTTTATTTGCGTTTTCCATACTGTCCCAACTTTTTCTGATTTGGGGTTGTACTTTTTAGAATTGTTTATGGACACTTTCCCTGTTGTAGTTTTTTTTTTAACTATTTTGGCTATTTATATTTTATCTTGCTCAGACTTGTAAAACATTTTTAATATTTATTAAAATAAAAATAAACTTAAACTCTCTGTTGTTATTTAATTTAAATAAAGTTTAGTACTGGTAATTAAAAAACAGAACAGAGTTTAATAATAACAGTAACAATAGTAACATATAATAATAGTAACACTGGTGAATTCAGTAGAACTATATTGTCCATAATATAACTTTATAGCAACCTGAGATTTTTTTGCCACTTGGTGGCAAACCTTTCATTTCTACCACTATATGGGCATAAATAATCTATAAGACATTCATTGTAATTCACTGTCCTGCTGCTACTACTTACTACTACTAATTCATTGATACTCACAAGAAGGACTGATGCAGGATTTCCGTTCCTCGGGTTTGGAGGAGGGACATTTTTCAGAAACCTCACCCTCTGCTGATATACACTGGACTTGTCTCTCTGTCCAACCACTTCCACAGGTTGCAGAACACTAATATACAAAAAAGAGGTTTTTAAACAGACATTATGGGTTTAGTAATTTATTATAATTTTATATATTGTATAATTATTCAATTAGGTATATATTATTATCAGATCTGTCTTAAATTCAGCAAAACATATTATCATTTTTTCTTTTTTAATTTTTAAAAAGGTTTTTATTTTCTTGTACAAAATGACATTTTTCGATTGAATGTCGTTCCTTAAAAATGTAAAATTTATTAGACAAATTCAAATCATGAATAATTACTTTAATAAACTCACAGGTCCCCATATACCCACTCTCCAAGTGTGTGGGGCAGGACAAGGCAGCCGAAAGCAGGGCAAGATGTCCTCAGGAGGGGTGCTGGGGCAGTCTAATGAAGAGTTAAGACTATACTCATAATTATCAATCCCAGCATGAACCTCACTGCAGGACACCAGTCTCCTCTGATACCCCAGACCACACGTGACTGAGCACTAAAATGGAAAACAGCCTTGATGGAAACGAAACCCAATCTACAGTGTCTAAAACTTTACTGTAAATTGTCCATAGGTGAATCATAAATGTGCACTTTATAAATTACATCCATTTATTTATTCAATATAAGTAGTTATTCAGGATTCAAAACATCTATTGGCATAGAACTTAAACTGTCAAATTATTTCCAAATATAATTTTCAAAATAACTGTATTATTTCCTGTCTCTCACCTCAGACCATTCTCCTGTAATCCAGATGAACTCACAGTGTTGTAAGTTACAAGGTTCCTTATCAACTGGTTTTCTTTGGTTCATGCAGTACGCCTCATGCACCTCATCTTCATCCTTATCCAAACACACCACTGCTCGAACCTTGTACCCAGAACCACATGTTTTGCTGCACTGAAGGAAGGGATATCCAGAAAAGTGATCATCAAATCCCAGCAAGCAGGATAATACTGGTACTAATTTGATCAGCCAAGATAAGGAGTGAGAGGAAATTACATCACAATCTTGTACGTGTGCAGCTTTCTGTTTAAAAACTGCATAATTTGAGATTATGGTAGGCTTAAAAGTAAAGTTCAGCTATTAGTTTAATGTATGATGAATGCTAACCTGGACTGGAATCTTTACTATGGGGTTAACTGGAATGTAGAGAAAGTAAAAGAAGTGGGAAGAAAGGTAGCTGATTCTGGGAATTCTGTCATACGCTGTAAAGTGTTGACAGTGAGCAGCACCAAGCTTTGTGCGAGGCAACTTGGCCCCTCAAGCATCTGACAGGCAAAGTGAACTAGTCTAATAGGCTCCAGCTGCCTGCGTCTGCTGTGGAGGGGGAGAAGTGAAGGTGTTCTCTAGAGCAGTGCACTCAACTAATTACACTTCTTTTAAGTGCTGTGATTTCATGCTGCTAGATGACCCAGATTCGAGTCTTATGGAACAGTTTTTGTTGTCTGAAAGTTTTTCTGTAGACCAGTGGTTCTCAACCTTTTTGAATCAAAGACCCCCAAAAGGTCTTAAACAATATTTGAAGGCCCCTGTATAATATAATATTAGCAGAAATACAGTGTAACATATTATTAGCAGAAACTGGAGGTGACGATATAGGGAAATTAAAGGGTGAGTTCACCCAAAAATGAAAATTCAGCATTGTTTACGTTCAGGAGAATCCGTTAACTCAGGGAGAAGAATTGTTGAATAAATTGTTATTTTTGTTTTCTTTGCACACAAAAAGTATTCTCGTAGCTTAGCAAAATTTAAGTTGAACCACTGATGTCACATGGACTGTTTTATCAATGTCCTTACTACATTTCTGGGTCTGGGAACATTTCAGTTGTGTTTCTGTCTATGCAGGATCAGAGAGCTCTCAGATTTAATCAAAAATAGCATAATTTGTGTTCCGAAGATGAACGAAGGAAACATTTTTGGGTGAACTAACCCTTTAATTACAACAATTCATTTTGTGAGTTCTTAAGGTAGAGTTAAATATTATATCCGTTGATTTTTTTTTAAGTTAAATTATATATGTAATGGATATGGAATATGCAAAAACGTAAAGGTAAATTTAAGTAGATATCTAAAAAAGTGTCTTAATTACTAGCCAAATTTAACAAAACTGCACCAACAGAACTAACAGGGAAGTGTTTCGCAATGTGGCATTCTTCTTGCTATTTTCATGATTTTTTTAATATTGTGGAAAAAAATTAAAGGCATAGTTTGTATATTGTTTCAAACGTGTGACTTTCTTCTGATATATTGAATGTTGGTAACCAAACAATTCGGTTACCACTGACTTCCATTGTATGGACAGCAATTTCTTTTATGAAAAACATATAGGTTTGGAGAAAAATGAGGGTAATAATTAAATTATGAAATATGTTTTTGGTGAACTATCCCTTTAAAGGAAAAAAATACTTCCAGAACTGAGGATGATTAAAAAAAAAAAGTAGGCGGTCACTGTTGTGCTTGATTGAATTTTGCCCATATCATCAGAGAGAACGGTTTGAGGTGCATTCGTATGCTCATACGCACACTTGCTGCTGCTCATTCACATTTATTTCATTCTCACACTATCACATATTCACCTCTTGCCAGTCTCCTTTGCCCCAGCTGTAGTGTGAGACACAATCGGTGACCCGGCAAGGCTGCGTAGAGGGCGGGCGAAGGAGACGGGAACATTTAGACTCCTGCGTCCTGCGCTCGTCACCACTGACACAAGAAACCTCACGATGCTGCAGTCCATTTCCACAGGATGATGAACACTACAGAGAACGACACAGGTGGGTTAATGGAACTCATCAATTCTACATTTCTGTGATCTGTTTACATACTGTAAGCCTTAACAAATCACAGCTGTCCTCTAGTTTGTTCAGGTAGTAATTACTTCCTTTGAAAGTCATAAATCAAAATGTGATGACAGGATTACAATGAAGAGTCTGTTTGCACAATCCTGCTCTGTTAAAGCTCAGAAAAGTGCTGCTGTACCTGAATGTATGTGGACCACTTTCAACAGCAACCAGCATTTATTTTATTTTTTTGCTGGGGCCACTGAAAAACCAAGGATAAGGTAAAAGTTGAACTAATGTCTTAATCATGCATATTCTATTGTCTTTTACAGTTTTGTCAATGTGATGAGCCTAGGTGGGTTTTTCATTGCATGAATACAGGCAAAAGTAAAAGGGAGAAGAAAAGAAATTCAACTCTTCCATAAAAATAACCATTAAAGTATTTTTGCCAAACAAATTCTGCCAGTTTACTTTAACTCTCATTTTACTGTATCATCAAGCCTGCTTGTGGTTTACACAGAAGAGGACGTTTGACATTTTGCTAAAATCAAACAGGATGAAATCAAATAAGGCTCTCCATTCGTTTGCATGAGTTTAAATATTGGTCATTGTGTGTAGATCATGCGGAGTCATTTGATCATGCGTGTTTGGTTGGTGATTGGAAAAGTTGTTGATTTTGTTGAAAAGTTGAAAAGATTTTGAGTGCTACTGTATCCTAATGGGAAATATATTAAAACAGTGAGTGATCTCTGAACACATCTTACACTATACATTTACATTTACATACAATATACATTTTAAATGACTTGTTAAATATATTACATTGGTTTTGGTGGGGCAGTATTCAAATGATTGAGCAAAAAAAGTATGCATAAATGTATGAGTAAAGTGAAGATTAAATGAGGGCTTTAACAGATTTCTAACTGTGAAATTGGGACATGCTGTGCAATACAAATACATATATCTTTCTGCATATCTGCTTTCCTTCTCTTCAGTTATTTACTACACAGACTGCTCCTGTAAATCTCTAAAACTTGATGCTGCTGATATATATTGAATATATATTTACATTACAGTTCAAAAGTTTGGTTTCAGATTTTTTTTTTTTTTAAGAAATTAACTTTTATTCAGCAAGGGTGCAGTATATTGATCAGAAGTGACAGGTAAGACTTTTACATTCTTACAAAATATCTCTATTTCAATTAAAACAAAAAATATTCTTATGAATTTATTTTTTTATTAAGGAATCCTGAAAAAATACTCTGATGGTTTACATAAAAATATTAAGCACCACAACGGTCTTGAGCATTAATATAAGTATTATTATTATCAACATTAATATATAATAATATATTTATAGATGTATTTTTATATTCATATTAATGTTATTTTCAATATTATCAGTATTATTATTAATAATATATGTTTCTTTCAGCACCAAATCAGCATAGGATCATTTGTAAAGGATCATGTGACACTGAAGACTGGAGCAATGGCTGTTGAAAATTCAACTTTGTCATCACAAGAATAAATTACATTTTAAAAAATATTAAAACACAATTAAACCTTACGGATCCCAAATATTTTTAATGGTAGTCCATATAAGCACGCACACAGTGTAATATATAATAAAGTGAGTTTTACCTCTCCCCAGCTTCCCGTCTTCCACTTGGGGCACCTCCCACCTCTGCAACGCCTTTGCTTTTGTGGGAGGGGCAGGTGTAGGCAGTTCTCTTCTGGGATTGGCTGGCCCGAGTGACTGACACAAGTCACATTACGGTACTTGTATCCTCTCCCACAGGACACAGAGCACTGCAAGAAGGGGGAAAAAGCTACAGTGAAATCCAACTGCTTGATAAACACAAGCCTAATTAGTGTGTCATTTGAGGTGATTATGTTTGATTATGAAGCTGATTATGTCTAAATATGTGAATTTATGGGTAAGTCAAAGTAAACAAAAGAATAAATCAGTCCTGTGGTAATCATTGTAATTACTTTCAAATTTATTACCATTTTGATAGCACATCATGTTATGTGGAGTAGTAGTATATGGACATTTACATTATAAGATACCAATAACATAATACATGATATACAATGGGAGCAACATAAACAAATCGTTGGTTTTTACCTCAAATACTATTTACAGTATAAAAAAGAGGAAAGAAAGTGTCTCTGAATCATAACGAATGGCAGTCGCTACATCTGCTTGCCGAGCTGAAGAAACAGTGACATATTTTCTGGCACCAGCGGATAAAGGGAAAAGAGAGAGAGGCTTCCCTGGACCCCAGGATGGGAGAGGAATGGATAATCAAAGGGCCCCGTAGAGGGAGGATGGATATGATGCGACAAGTCTGAAGTTGAACGAGTCCATTCCCAGCATGCATTCACGAAATACAGGAACTAAGAGAACAGAAAGTCCCCAATTGGATAATGTGTTCCTGGGGATACTTTTTCAAGCAAGTTAGTGTGTCACAGTTGTATTTAAGGTGATGGAATTCATTTTGAACAAAATAGGTCTTGGGCAAACGGTTTAACATTCATATATATATATATATATATATATATATATATTTGCTTTTACAAATATTTACAGTACCAAAATATATACAATTGGTTCAACTGATTAAATATTATACAAACTTCAGTAGCGACAACATGGACAGTTGTAGCAAAATAACAAAATAAAAAACTTTACATAAAATGATATAAATATGCACTTTTATCTTTAAAGCAAGACCTCCATGTACCATTGTTATAATGATCAACTTTAATAATTCATCCAAACCACTAAATATTGATTCATAATAAATCATACACTTGCTTACTCTGCCTCAGAATGTTACAGTGTGTGTTTATGTGTGAGAATGTGTAATATACTGTATATATGTTATTTTAGGGATTCTATTACAAGTGTAAAAGTTGCATACTTAGTTTTTGTGTGAGTGTGTGAAGGTCTTTTTAGTTGATATGAAACAGCAATAAGCATACATTTAATAAATTGTATCACAATCTTGCTGCTGATCAGCTCTAAAACAATTAAAATGGCTGGTATTTCAATTATTGACATCTGAAATGGTTTTTACATACAGCAATAATGTGTCTGAATATTTAGGGGCCATATCATTTAGTTTATCATAACATATATAATTTCAGTCGTGGTTAAGGTGTGGAAAGCTGCCATGCTGTTGTTAAATGAATGCACCACTGATTTAATGAGCACAAATGACCAACTTTTACACTCAAAAGGATTCCAATGCAGGGTAATTCACTTAAAAATTCCCTTAATCTAAAAACCACCCACAATCCTGAAATGCACAAGCTTGAGTTTGCTTCCCAGAGCAAAACTGTTTAACCAAATGTCATCAAATTGACAACAGAAAAATAAAATACAAATGAAAAACAAGTGTATATGGGATTTTTTTTGTCAAAAATGAACAATACATGTATATTTGTTATGCTAATAAAACATGTTCAAAACAAATATTCCAATTCATGACATCTGAATGCAATCAAAACATATAGGTTTAACTGTAATGCCACTCTTCAGTTCATTGATCATGGCTTTTTAGACCATGCAAAATTGCCTTGTTTTTCCTTTAAATTGTTGCCACAAATGATCAGTCCAGGAATGGAAACGTACTTGGCCACGTGCCTCACTACATTCCATTCCAATGTGAGGACTTCCATGTATCAAACTGCACACAGATATCCATGCTATGTGGGGCCATCGCCCCTGCCGTTCATTCTTCCCATAAGAATAAAACTCTTTCTGAGAAGTGCGTCCATTCTGATTAGATGAGCTGGGAAGGCCGGTAAAGACCTTCCCACAGATCAAAGGCCATCCTTGGCCCCCCATGCCTTTGCCATTGTTATTTTGATGCATGCTCACTCGTTGACTGTGACCATATCACCACCATCAGGGCTGGTTAATATCCTGCGCCGTCCAAAAGGAAATAGACAGCGGTAATAGACTTCTTCTGTAGGTATTGAGGTGAGTGAGCACCAAAAAAGACCCCCATTTAAGGATCATTAAAAGATGTTGAATACTCAGATGAGAAATGAAATAAAAGCAGCAGGATAACACAAAAAAGTCATACAGAATTGGAAGTTTGACACACGAAACAACAGATATTAAGCTCAGTGATTTTGTACCTTCTCTGATTTGAGAACATGCTTAATCGGCAAATAAAATGCTATCTTTTTAAAAACCTTCAGAATAATACAAGACATTAAACATTCAAAGTAATTTTCTTTTCTAGATGACTAATTAACAAATCAACTAGTATTATTAATTCATTACAAAAAATTGACTACTTTTCCAAACCACATGAATAATAATAAAAAAGAAAAAGAAAAGCTTGTTGTTTAATTTGACCATCATCATCAACAGGTTCAAACAAATATGGACAAATATATGGCAGCAGAAATAAATACAAATACATACAATAATATACAGAAACGTTCATGCACACCTTCATCAATACTGCCATTCAATTTAAACCGCTTAATTTTCAGTCTGGTTACATTAACAGACCATGTCATGAAAGGGAATAGCACCATGCAAACTATAGCACCATTACGTCTTTGAAAAAAATATATAATAATAATAATTTGTATAAATACAGTGCTGTGAAAAAGTAAGTACACCCCATGAAAAGTGTAGTATTTATAAAAGATATTGGATTGACATTTTGTCAATGTTAATAGATAAAATAAATTATGATTTAATAAATCATACTTTTTATAATGATTTGTGTCATTTCTTTTTTACATCACTGTATGTTTCTTTAAATACAGGTACACCTCAGAAAATTTGAATATGGTGAAAAAGTAAATTTTTTCTTGTTGAAAGTTCAAACTTTCATATATTTTAGATTCATTACATGTAAAGTAAAACACTTCAAACGTTTTTTGTTTTAATTTTGATGATTAGAGCTTACAGTTAATGAAAGTCAAAAATCAGTATCTCAAAATATTAGAAATGACCATCCATACAGTATCGATTCTGGGTATCTCTTGTTCTTTGAAACCACAATAATGGGGAAGACTGCTGACTTGGCAATGGTCCAGAAGACAATCAATGACGCCCTCCACAAAGAGGGTAAGTCACAGAAGGTCATTACTGAAAGGTGTGGCTGTTTACAGAGTGCTGTATCAAAGCATATTAAATGCAAAGTTGACTGGAAGGAAGAATTTGGGTAGGAAAAGGTGCACAAGCAACAGGGATGACCGCAAGCTTGAGAATACAGTCAAGCAAAGCTGATTCAAACACTTGTGAGAGCTTCACAAGGAGTGGACTGAAGCTGGAGTCAGTGCATCAAAAGTCACCACGCTCAGACGTCTTCAGGAAAAGGGCTACCAAGCCACTTCTGAACCAGAGACAACATCAGAAGCATCTTACCTGGGCTGTGGAGAAAAAGAACTTGACTGTTGCTCAGTGGTCCAAAGTCCTCTTTTCAGATAAAAGTAAATTTTGCATTTAATTTGGAAATCAAGGTCCCAGAGTCTGGAGGAAGAGTGGCGAGGCACAGAATCCACGTTGCTTGAAGTCCAGTGTGAAGTTTCTGAAGTCAGGGATGATTTGGGGTGCTGTGACGTCTGCTGGTGTTGGTCCATTGTGTTTTATCAAGTCCAAAGTCAATGCAGCCGTCTACCAGGAGAATTTAGAGCACTTCATGCTTCCTTCTGCTGACAAGCTTTATGGAGATGCTGATTTCATTTTCCAGCAGGACTTTAGCACCTGCCCACAGTGCCAAAACTACTTCCAAGTGCTTTGCTGACCATGATATTACTGTGCTTGATTGGCCAGCCAACATGCCTGACCTGAACCCCATATGGAATCTATGGGATATTTTCAAGAGAAAGATGAGAAACAGTCGATCCAACAATCCAGACGAGCTGAAGGCTCAATAGTGCCTCAGCAGAGCCACAGGCTGATTGCTTCCATGCCACACTTCACTGATGCTGTCATTTGTGCTAAAGGAGCCCCGACCAAGTATTGAGTGCATAAATGAACATACTTTCAAGAACTTTAACTTTTCTGTTTTGCAAATCCTTTTTTTGATTGATCTTAGGAAATATTCTAATATTTTGAGATACTGATTTTTGACTTTCATGAGCTGTAAGCTCTAATCATCAAAATTAAAACAAAAAAAAAACTTTTGCAGTGTTTTACTTTACATGTAATGAATCTAAAATATATGAAAGTTTTACTTTTTGAAATAAGTTACAAGAAAAAATGAACTTTTTCACCATATTCTAATTTTCTGAGATGTACCTGTATATACTATTATATACATGAGAGACTAGAGATCAAATTAAGCAATGAATGGTTGCTTATGGATGTTATATGATAGCTTAGCATTTGTTATCACTATCCACAAATATAAAGTGGATGGAAGATGTATGTGGGGCTCTTCATTAAGACTGAGGTAGACACAAGCAACTGGCCAACAAGCATATTAAAAAAAAGAAAGAAAAAAAAAACCTGGCCTTCCCTGGGTCTGAGGGAAATGCAATGAGGAATTTTACACACTAGACTAAACATGTTTTTTGTTGCTTAATACACACAAAAAATGAAATATTACTGATTTTGTAAATAACCTAGAAAAATATTAAAATTGCAGAACAAATCAACAGACAAAATGACACAAAACTACATTTGATTTCAGATTAGGTCACAACTTTTTGTATTTGCTTAAAATGTACTTCTGTAAGTTACCTTAAATATACAAAAATATAGCAACTATAGACAGATTTTCACATAGTCTCCCTTGAACTGAAAAAGCACCATCATAAATTTAAAAAAGGTCAATGGCTAGCTGAGTTCATGTGAGGTATGGTTGAAAAATAATTCAAGAGAAATGAATTATGAAGAGCGATAGAAAAACCACAGAAAGATTGTTTCAATACAATAAAGTAAACTGCCTGTGGCCAGATGTTTTATCTCTGAAGTGGAACAATACAAGCATTGCTGCCCATGTATTCTAAATACTATATACAACTGTACTGTGTTTTGAACACAAACCACAGCAAAGGGCATCACAATGATTTGTATTTATCCAAAGTACAGCTGCACTGGGCAAAAGAAACCTTACATAGAAAATTAAATGGGAAAAAAGCACATAAAACAGCATTCAAACTTCAACACATCGACCAAAGAGATGCTCACTTTTTCAGTCAGGAAATAAACCTCTAAAACAATATTTAACTGCATGTTTGGTAGATCTTTACGTGCAACCAAAACTCGCTAAAAAGCAGCAAACGTTAAAACCAGCTATTTGCTTCCTCAAAGATCAAACCATTTGAGTTTCGGTTTGTTTTCTTCATGTCTTGAGCGTAAAGAAACATCGACATGTTGTGAGAATGAGAACTTATGAAGGGAAAAAGTTAAAATAGTTACGAGCGTACCGAGCTCCATTGGTCTGTGCTCCAGTGAGGGTTAATAGAGCAGGACTGAGTATTGCACTGTTCTCGGTCGGGTGGTTTGTCAAGAATTTCACAGCTCAGATCGTTAAAGCGCTCCCCGTTGGGCCGCTGACAAGCGACCAACCGGGTCTTTATCCCTCCTCCGCAGGATTTTGAACACTAGGGAGGCAGAAACAGAGGATGGGTGAGAGAAAAGAAAGAGTGAAAGTCTGGTTTTATTAACAGATATAATTTTTCTGAGAGCACATTTTCAAAAGACGGCTTGGACCACATATATATAATGTCAAAATATCATAATCTCACGGTCTTCTCTTGAGTAGGCACTATTCTAAAGCTTCGTTCAAATAGACAAAAATAAGACATGTCAGCCTATCCTACTCAAATATCCTTTGTATTTTTGTCTGAATAGCAAACAAATCCTATATTGACCCTAATGCAAAAAAATATTTTACAAAGCAGTTGTAAATGTGATTGAAAATGTTAATTCATGATTAAAATGGAAATCGTGTAATGTGACCAAAACCTGTCTTATTTAGCTAATGGATAGCACATGCATACACCAATTCAAACATTTGGGGTTGATTTATTTTCTTTATTTTATACAGTATATACTTTTTAAAATGTAATTGATTTCTGTGTTAAATTACTCCAGTCTTCAATGCCATATGATCCTTCATAATCATTCTGATTTTATGCTCAACAGACATTTCTTATTATTATTGATGTTGAAAACAGCTGTGCCGCTTAATAGTTTTGTGGAAACATTTTTTCAGGATATTTTGATGAATAGAAAGTTCAAAAGAACGCATTTGTATAATATAAATCTTTTTTTAACATTACGAATGTCTTTACTGTCACTTTTGACTGATTTTACTGTGTCCTTTCTAAATAAAATATTAAAATATTAATTTCTTGAAACAAATCGTACTGACCTCAAACCTTTCAACAGTAGTGTACATTTGATTAAATAAAACCAATTCAATTGAATTGAGAGCATCTTACCTCACCCCAGCTGCCATAGAACCACTGAGGGCAGGGGCCGGATTCACAGGAGCGTTGCTCTGTGGGTTGAGTGCTTTCATCACAGCTGTTGGCAGGGTAGCCGTTCTCATCCTGACACACCACCGCACGCCTCTGGAATCCTCCGGCACAGGTACTTGAACACTGAGAGGTGTGAAAGAGAAACAGAAGCTACATAATGAGAGAAGGGCCACATACACACATGCCTTCCACACAATCACAAACACAAGCAAGCACATTCTCAATAGACCAATTTCACATTCCATTAGCCTTGACGTAAAATATATACATCAATACATAAACACTGACCAACCTGACTCCTTTGATGAGAACAATTATGACTGGAATAGATTAAGATTAATAGATTTTTTTTTTTTTTTTTTTTTTTTGAAAATGCTGGAACTGAATGACATTTCGTTTTATTAATGCTTGACTCTTGATGGTATGGCAATTACCATATTTACCCGAATATAAGACGATGTTTTTTTCTTGGAAATACATCTGAAAAAAACGCGGTCGTCTTATATTCGGGGTCTAGAATTTGACATGTCTATAATACACCCACAACAATAGGTGGTGCCAAAAACGCATAAAACGAGTGTGCCATGAAATATGTAATGTAATGTGTGCAGGGGCGCCGCTACGGATTCTGTGCCCCCTGGGGGGGGGGGGGGGGGGGGATTTCTCCCAAATCAGATTATACTGTTTCAGCTATCAAAATTGTTCAGTTTTGTATGTAATGGCAAAGTGATAATATTTCGTTTCGTTTTTTTTATAAAGTTAATTTAGGAAAACGTTTGGAGCATTTTTTTTGTTCGTTAAATAAGTCTTTATTCTTTCTTAAAGTAACGACCAAGCGGCCAGCGGCAGACAGTGAGCTGATCATAGCCATGTTTGATCAATTTAGCCCTCTCAAATCATCACTACTTGCCTAAAATAAAATCTATAGATATACTAAAATGGTTCAAGCATATAACAATGTTTAAATGTTAAACCTAGATAAATGTGCGCTGCATCCTAGTTTGTGAGGAGAGTGGAAGTTAAAGCGCAGGGCATGGAGGCACCAGCGCAATCATTTGCATTTTTTTCAATGGAAACAACTTACACCGTCATTTTTGCTCATAAAGGTAAGAGTAATACATCATTCGGAACTGTAAAGGGTCTACTTTTATTTGTGTGCACTCACAATATCAACAAAACTTTTTATAAACTATATAAAATAATTTTATAAAATAAAGAAAACAATGATGCGCCGTCTCGTCTAGAACTGGAGCGCTTCACAAAAATGAACCGAAAGTCAGTGAATACATGCCTCACAGACATGATAAATATATCTATAGAAAGCTTAAATTACCACTTAACGAAATAAATCAAATCGAAAACAAAAACTCTTTCATTATAATCCGTGAAGATGCACTTCTCTCTAAAGGCGCGTCTAATGAGGAGATGGCGAGTCAGGATCATCATCTTCATCTTTGCGACACTGACACAGAAAACACTAGTTTATTAGTAAATAATTCTAATATCTCCTTACTATTTCCCCCGGACACATTAATGGTAATTACTTTTGCTGGGGCTTTACGGCAAGCTTTATGGCAAGCTTTATTGCGTGTATTTGAACGCACAACTCTTCAGCTGCACTAACGGCTCTCTGCTGCTGCGGGACTCTAAACACCGTCGAGCCGCTCTTGACAGTTGTGACACGATCTCGTGTTGTTTCCACCAGCGCAGCAATTTTTTTTTCATCACTAATTGATGGATGTCTAAAATATAAAAATAAGGAGAAGCCTAAAACAGGCCCAAGGCCCAGCCCTGCAGGACTTGGCACCTGCCCACACTGCCAAAGGTACCAAAAGCTGGTTCAATGACCATGGTGTTACTGTGCTTGATTGGCCAGCAAACTCGCCTGATCTGAACCCCATAGAGAATCTATGGGGTATTGTCAAGAGGAAGATGAGAGACACCAGACCCAACAATGCAGATGACCTGAAGGCCGCTATCAAAGAAACCTGGGCTTCCATACCACCTCAGCAGTGCCACAAACTGATCATCTCCATGCCACGCCGAATTGATGCAGTAATTTACATTTACATTTACATTTAATCATTTAGCAGACGCTTTTATCCAAAGCGACGTACAAATGAGGAGAACAATAGAAGCAATCAGACCATCGAGAGAGCAACAGGAATTGGTCACTGATGGTTTTTGTTTTATTTGTGAAGAAAGTTGCAAAGTCATCAGCTGTAAGAGTTGATGAAGGAGGAGGGGGAGGTGGACAGAGAAGAGAAGAGAACGTTTTGAAGAGTGCGCGAGAGTCGGAACAGTTGTTAATTTTGTTGTGGTAGTATGTCATTTTAGCAGTGGAGACATTTGCAGAGAAGGAAGAGAGGTGTGACTGATACACACTAAGGTCGGTAGAGTTTTTGGATTTGTGCCATTTCCTCTCTGCAGCCCTTAGTTTAACACGATGTTCACGGAGAACATCGGACAACCAGGGGGCAGAGGGGGTAGCGCGTGCTGATCTGGATGAAAGGGGGCAAAAGTTGTCTAAGCAAGATGTTAGAGTGAAGCAAAGAGCGTCAGTAGCACTGTTTGTGTCGAGTGCTGAAAACTGAGAGGGTGAAGGTAGTGCGGATGAAACCATTGAGGATAGGCGAGAGGGAGAGAGCGAGCGTAGGTTACGTCGAAAGGTGACCTGCGAAGGGGCGTGTGCTATGTCAGGAGTTAGTGTGAGGTTAGAAGTGATGAGGAAGTGGTCTGAGGTGTGCAGCGGAGTTACTAATGTGTTGTCAGTGGAGCAGTAGCGTGTGTAGATGAGGTCCAGTCGGTTACCTGATTTGTGAGTAGCCGTAGTAGACACTCGTTTGAGGTCAAACGAGTTAAATTAAAGCAAAAGGAGCCCCTACCAAGTATTGAGTACACATACAGTAAATGAACATACTTTCCAGAAGGCCAACAATTCACTAAAAAAAAATTTTTTTATTGGTCTTATTATGTATTCTAATTTGTTGAGATAGTGAATTGGTGGGTTTTTGTTAAATGTGAGCCTAAATCATCACAATTAAAAGAACCAAAGACTTAAACTACTTCAGTCTGTGTGCATTGAATTTATTTAATACACGAGTTTCACAATTTGAGTTGAATTACTGAAATAAATTAACTTTTCCACGACATTCTAATTATTGAGATGCACCTGTATCCGAGGACGTATTTAATGTGTTTTGTAATTGTGTATATGTGTGTTGGATGTGGTTTTGTTTGCTTTCTATCTCTTTTTCTCTCTCTTTCCCTCATTACGAGATAGGAATGCCAATCAGCTGTGTTCAATCTGGTGATGACTGGGGTGATTGGGTGATGACGGGAGGAAGTGGAAATATAAGAAGTGGTGGATCTGTGGAGGAGCTGAGAGAGAGACTTCTTTTCGCCAGGGCCATTCTTCCTCCTGGTTGCCCAGACTCATGTGGTGTTTGATTTTGGTTGATTTAATTCTGAGTAAGTGAACTTAGGATTTTGTTGTGTTCTTAAGCAGAAAGAGAACTGAAGTTGTTTGAAACCATTTGATTATTATTGTTTAATGTTAAATGTGTTTAATAGTTTTGTTTTATGTTTTTCTTTATTTTGTTTTATGTTTTTCTTTATTTTAGGGAACGTAGGGGGAGGGTGCCATTTTTGTTTGTACTTCTCTTTTCTCCTGGTTATGGGTAGATGGGAAGAGAGGGAAGTTTTTGTGTACTTTATTTTTGGGTTATCTTTTTCTAGGTAATTTATAAATACTTTCGGGTTAGTTTGGTTTTGTTTGTTATTTTGGCCTAGCTCTCCCCTGAAGTCTTTGTTCCCCATGTTTGATATAACATTTTCTGGGAGATTGTTTCTGTTTATTCCTTAATTCAAATTAAAAACATATTAATTTGAATTGGTGTTTGTTGATTCTGGGACAGGAGGTTGGATGCCCTGGTTCTCTCAAGGGTGTGTGGTTTTTTTTTTTTTTTTTTTAGATATTTAAAAAAAAAAAAAAAAATTGTTTTGTTACTGGCTGTAATGTAACTAATGGACAGTAATATTCAAAGTATCATGATTTATATCCTTAAAAGTGGAATCAGAATCATTCAATTGCACATGATTATCATCACTTGGAAGGATGCAAATTCTATAGCTATAAAGGAAGCACTTTTCGAAAGGTCTACAAATACCTACAAGACAAAAAAGGAAGAGCTTCCCAAACACGGCACAATATTTAGCTGTTCTTTTGAACTAAAGACTATTTAAAGCAATTATATCATGAAGGAAACGGCAGCATTTATCAGAGGAAATGCTGCTTGGATGACTTCTTAGAGTTCATGTACCGCAGGGGCGTCATGCACTCATTATTTGAGGGGGCACGAGTTGGGGGGGGGGGGGTCGTCATATGACACACAGCAGCCACAACAGCTCTTATGTTTTATTTTTTTTTTCCCTTTTTATTTGAAACATTCCCAAACGCATTAACTATATCTTGATTCTCACCTTTATAGATTATGTAAATTGATCTATTGTGGGCGATGGTCAAAGTAACCTAATAATGTAATCTATTAACTATGCATAAAAACCTGTCTGTTAATTTAATTAACAGATATGGGTGTCATGCCATAACATATTTTAATACGACTGACTTTATATTTAATGTGAATAAAAACATTGTAAGTTAGGCTACTAATCATAACACTTTCATTTTCATTACCGAAAGAGAGCAAAGAACATTTACATTATCAAAGAAATGTTTTATTGACCGTCTAGAGAGTTCAAGCACTCTCATTAAAATCACTGAAGCTGTTTGCACTATGAATTGAATATCTTGCTTACATATACACACATGTGCACTTTGTTGTTTCTGACGAGAGAATTCGCCAGAAAGAGTTATTCAGTCAGCGAGCGAAGAAAACACCGGCATTTTAGCGATGACTCATCTAAACGCATCTGATTGGTCGTTGCATTCATAAGCTCAACAGAATCATGTGTGATTGGTTATAATGAGCAGTGCTGTAAAAACGCATCTGTCTCTGGCTCAGCGCCAGCCAGCGAACGCATATTTGAATTTAGCAGCTGATGATATGAAGCACTGAACGATCTAATCACGCCGGTATGATTGTATTAAATATAGAAAATATTAATCTGCTATATTTTGTCTTTTGGAAGCTGTATTCAAAATCCACTTGGCTCAAAAATCTGAGGGGGCACGTGCCCCCTCACTTTGAATGGGCATGACGCCTCTGTGTACTGGTGAGCTCAACACCTTAGATGTCATTCTGTTCCTGGGTATGCAAAAAGCTGTCTAACAGGACTAGTATGTGGAATATATCAGAGACATGCAGAGACATAATCATTTTTAGAGGTACTTACTGCTCCCCATGGTCCAGTCCTCCATTGATGTGACTGGGGCCTGCCAGCTCTGTTACGGTCAGTTCGTCCGGCGGGAGCTGTTTTTTTCCGAGAATCAGTGTTAGGTGAAAAGCCCCCATGGTCGCTGGAGCGAGACGGACACTTAGGCATGGCACACTCCTGCTCTGTTGCTGGTTGATCATCTGGGTCACACTCACTCATTTCTACAACTTGATCGCTGATGTTCATGCACACTACTTGCCGTGTAGTCTTACCCTGACCACAGGATACGGAGCACTGTAAATACAGACAGACACACACACACACACATGAGTGCACAGAAAACACATTACACTGAACAATAACACCATATATTAAGATGATAACCCACCACACTTAAGTTTAACCTTAAAACTGGCAGGATTTGTATTTTTGAATGAACTATTACTTATATTAAAAATGTAAGAAAAATAGTCCCCTTAGTTTAGTGTTTGACTTTTTCGGATATCTGAAAGTCTTGATTTAAAAACTAAAAAGCAGGAGGACATTGGCTAAAGCAATCACACCACACTAATTCTTGTCTTCCTGTGTAAATGTGAAAAGTATGCACACCGAACCCAATCTGCATACAAGAGCCACACAAAATGAACTCTCATCAGTTTACAATTACAACTGAGCTCTGAACACCAGAATGAGAGCAGAATGATCAAGGTCAATGGTCTATGTCTATGATATTAGGCTGTAGAACAGCTGTGAATGAAAATACAAATACTTGCAGTGTTGAAACAATGCTGGCCAACACAGTGATATGTCAATACTGGACAAATATACTGAATAAATACAGTGGAGTCCAAATGTCTGAGACCACAAAATGTAATTTAAACTTGAAAATAAACAAAATATTTAAGGATTTAAAAAAAAGTAAAAAAAAAAAGAAGAAAAAAAAAAAAGTATGCACTATTTCTAGGTCACAGATGAAATAAGTAAATTTGTGATCCTGACCATGTGAACTCTCTATGCAAATGATTTTCCTTGTTCCATTGAAATACAAAAACAATTATAAATTATGCTGGATAAAATCATCAGGCTCATTTTTCAACTTTTCACAAAATAGTTGTACTAAAAATAATAAAATAAAATACAATACAATTAAAAAAAAAAAAAAAATGAAATTAAATTAAAGCTGCAGTCCATAAGTTTTGCTCTTTGTCGCCATCTAGGTTTGAAAACCTGTAATTGCAGTTACTTGCGGAATTATCTTCCTTGCGTGGGATTGTGCTCCGGCACGGCTCCAGCGCGGATGAATCTAATGTTTTGAGGAGTATGTGTAGTTGTCAGTCACCGCACCGGTGTGGATACTGTACTAGGAATCACAGATTCTCGCCTACGTCTTGGAATATATGACCCAAATAAGAATTTTCACCGTATATTGTCATCTGAACAAGTAAGTAACAAGTCTGCCACGCTTGTTCTGCCCAACTGAGGAAAAAAACATTACAATAAATCGCGCTACCAATGGTGATTAAATCTAAATATAGGTTAGCTCATATCACATCAAACCGTGCAAATTATTCTTATTGTTATACTTTATTCTCAAATTATTAATGTTAACAACATCAGCATTGCGTGACAATAAGTATAGTGTGTATTGGTGTGTAGATTTCAATTTCTGTACAGTCTAATATCTAATTGTCATACCATTCGAATTTCATATTAATAAATTATTTTAACCCAAAAAGCAAACTATGCTCCCTTCGAACTGGTTTTCTTTAAAATACAAATATTGTGTAATCCCAGGCTATCTGTAATCAGAAGCACATTTAAAACTGGAATATCATTTAATTTCATTCACACGTGTTTCATAAACACATAATCCTTTCTGGATTACAATCCGCCATCAAAATCATACATTTAATTATTCTAGCTGCTGTGAGAAAAGGCTATAAACGATTTGTCACCTGCAGGATCCTCACGTGCCATAGTCTACTAGCCGGGACAACTTCTTTGTTTACAGACATGATGTAATGACGGAGCAGCATGCTCGAATCTCCCGCGAAAACCGTACCACTCAAATTAGAAAACATTATTATAAACTAACCGTTGTGAATCGGGTAAGTAAGGCGATAGTTTTGAACACTGGCTGGTTATGTACTTTCTCAAATATTGATTTCGGATAATTTTTAACCAAAAAAAGTTACGGACTGCAGCTTTAAATTAACTATGAGATAAAAAAGGTATATTTTATTTACCGGAGTCCATTCCAGGACCTTCCACTGTCCGCATGCCACTATGGAGCAAACCTCACTAGCAGGAGGTTTTGGAAGATGGGAGCAGGCTGATTCCTCTGCTACTCCACCCTGCTGGTCACGGCAACTTACATAGCGCATCCGGGTGCCCTTTCCACAGGTGGCACTGCACTATTGTAAGAAACAACCATTTTACAATATCTACAGAACCTACCACATTGTCTAGCACAATAACTACTAACAGTAATTCATAAACATGACATTATTCAAGAACGTACCTGTGTCCAAGATCCAAAGCGCCACTGTGTTTTATGACCAGGATGTGACATCACTTTGGTCTCTGGGGCAACAGGATGAGTAACAGGACACTGCGAGTGTTCACAGTCCTATGGAAGGGAGGAAGTGGGGAAGGACAATCAATTTTCGGTAATGAAGATCCGTGACTCTAGGTGTGAGGCCGGTAGGGCTTCAAGGCTGGAGCCAGTGTGCTTGATTTATGCTTGACTGGCTGGAATCACTTGTTCTGGGTCACTGCGCCTTATGGCAAATAGAGGATTTAAAACCAGGGGGCCTCCTGCTTTCTCGTTCTGTCTGCTGTATCCCTCCTTTCGGTTCCTGACTCTCTCACACTCCCACCTACCTCCACTTATTCCCCCTTGGTTTCTGCCTTCGCCAATCATTTTACATGTCTCTCTGAAATACCTGACCCTGATTGGTCAATCACAGCGTTCTGCGGTCAGATAGTTTAGTATAAAGACTGTATAGTTTAATTGACCGTTTTCCTACACAGCAATCAATTTACCGCAGAGCTATGCTTGTACTTTCTGTTTATGTTTTATGTAACTTTATAATATCAACTCAAATCAAAATTTTACTTTGTTAAGTAGCTGTGTAATATGTGGGATTATGTACAGTCATCCTGGTATTATCGTAAAATAAACTCCTTCAGGGTGCTACAAGATCCTTTCACTTTCACGTCCGGGTCCTGATCATCCTGCCTGGGATTATTTTGCGATAAACCCAGGCTGACTGTAGAATATCCCTTATTTATTAAATTATTTTCTCTCTCTGTCTCTTATAGTGTATATAACAGTATATGTCCTATGCATACATGTTCTCAGACTTTTATCAACCGGGTTGGCTTGATGGTGGGAAAAAATGGCTCTTTCTTTCATCTCCTAAAAGCCTTGTGAAAATGAAGCTCTATAAAACCAATGCCTCAGGAAAGTTCATAAAATACTCTGTGAAATGCAGCATTCAGCCACTCCAGCTCTGCAGCACAATTACACTGGGGGAGGGGGAACGGGGTAAATGTAATTTTGCAGGTATGTGCAGATTGTTAAGTAGATAAAATCAAGATCCAGATGACTGCAAATTAACTTAAATGGCTATTAAATATAAATCTGCAGTGGAACTATATAGACATGGAAGTTATAATCACAACAGTTCATACAGAAAAAACTACACATGCAAACACACAAGTTAATGGTGAACATTGCACACACATACAGGGTTCCCACACTATTTGACCAATGTATTTCTTTATTCTTTCCAGGTGTTTATAATAATTTTAATAATACAATTCTGATTCAGATTAATGAATCATTAATAAATTGATTTTGTGTACCTATTTGGTCAATTCACTGAAATAAACTGATTCAAAACACTGATTCACTCACATTACTTCACTAAAAGTAATAATCTAGTAAAAAGTAATAATAATCTTAAAATATCCTTTTCAAGATTATATCAATTGCCATGTCTTTTACAGCCCTAAAAAAACATACATTTTAAATTCCCTAATATTTCCAGATATTTCAAAACCATGGGAACACTTTTAAGGTTAATTTCCTATTAAAAGCCTGATGCAGCATGTGTTTGTGTGTAGACCCATGCTTTTCCTTCAGACAAGGCCTTATTGAGTGCAGGTGATAAATATGCTTGGTGGGAAACTTCCTTCCTGCCTTTCAGGCTGTACCTGAAACACCTTTTTTCTCTTTTCCAGTTTCTCATTCCAGGATGGTGTAAAACTATTAGGATGGTGTAAAATAATTAGTGCTGTCAAACGATTAATCGCATCCAAAATAAAAGTTTTTATTTACATAATATATCGGAGTGTACTGTGTATATTTATTATGTATATATAAATACACACACATACAACATATATTTTGAAAATATTAACATGTATTTACATGTATATATTTATATTCATATAATTTATATTATATATAAATATATTTAATATATAAACGTAACGTATTTTTCTTAAATATATACATGCATGGTTGTGTATTTATATATACATAATAAATATACACAGTACATACATATACGTGAACAAAAACTTTTATTTTGGATGCGATTAATCGTTTGAAAGCACTAAAAATAATACTTGTACATACCTAAGAGACAACACCTTTCTTCAAATTACTGCACAGCCACTAATATAATACCTCAAAAAATTACTGGTAACTTACAAACTAAGTGAATAGCAATGTATAAAATGCAAAAGAATCAGGATAGTTCACCAAAAAAGTTGTTCTAAACCTGTAACAGTAGCTAGTAGTTACTGAGAATTAAAGAAATACTATGGAATCAATGGTTACTGTTTGGTTGCCAACATTCTTTAAAATGTCTTCTTTTACATTCAACAACAACAAAAAACTCAACTTGTAAATGATGACAGAATTTTCATTTTTGGATGAACTATCCCTCTAATATATCAGTGCCACAAATCATGTCCATTTCAAGGCAAAACAGTGTTTGCAATAACGGTAACGCATGATCTCCAAGGTTTCTTGTGCTGTGGTTCAGCTATTAAAAGCAACTTTTAACCCACTCCCTGGCTTCTTGCTCTTTCATTTCATCAAGCATACAGCAAATTGAACCAGGAAGACTGGTTCACCCCTTTATGGTTTCCAGTAGTTATATTATGAAAAGCTAACACAGTTCTTAGTTCGCAATCAATAATGAGAAAGAGAGAAATGAATGAGAGTCAGTGTGAATGTTAGAGATCAATGCTCCTACCTGAGTGTCTGTTGGACGTGTTGCTGCATTACATTCAGAGTCATCCATGACAGAGACATACGGGCCAACCACACACTTCACAGCTCTCATCTGATAGCCCGGGCCACATGTGGTGGTACACTGCACACACAAATAAAGAGGGAGGTCAGTTAGGGACAGTATATTATTTAATGTTACATTGTAATGCCTATGAATTACCCAGGAGAATAAGTTGAGATTTAAGACTGCCACTATTGGACTGCTGGCATCAATTCAGCACTGATGTGATAAGCACCCGCATAGGCAACCTGGGACGTGGGCCAGTAATTTGTCCACCTTTCTCCTTTTCTTTATCGCTGACTTGACTGCAACAAGGTCAAGCTCATGTGGCAGCACTTGCAGCTAGATTGCATATGCTTCAGTAAAGCACCTCAAACATGCATTTATCATGATTGCTTAATCTATGCAAGAGTGATGTCTAATCTCTATCATACTTTAGGACTTAAAGATAGTTTGCCCACACAAATGCTACAAATTATATGATTCCCCTCTGGGTGATCTCTGGAAAAAATCTATTTGCTTTTCTGTAGACAGTCATAAACTGCTCAAGTGGACAGAAAACAGATTATCCATGAATAGATGATATTCACATGGTGTCTGCAAGTTTTAAAAAGTATTTAAGATGGATTTGTAACAAAAAGCTTAAAAAAGATTTTAACACCACATTCTGCTCAACTGTATGACTGGCAATAGGCTAAAAAAACATTATTATATTCAAAACTCTTAAATTACTTGATTTTATTTTATTTTATTTTCAAGTAAATTCTTTTGAACTGATTATTCATCTAAGACTCCTGAAAAAGACCACCACAGTTTCCCCAAAAAAGCATCTGTTTTCAACATTAATAATAATGATCAAATGTTTCTTAAGCACAAAATCAGCATATCAGAATGATATATGAAGAATCATGTGACATAGCTTAGTTTTAAAAACAAATTAAATTTTTAAATATATAAAAAATAGAAAACAGATATTTTAAATTGTAATAAAATTTCATAATATTACTGTTTTTACTGTATTTTCAATCAAATAAATGCAGCCTTCTTTCAAAAAAAAAAAGAAAACAAAAATCTCGCCAACTCTAAACATTTGAATGGTATAGTGTTTTTTTTTACTTTTCAACGGTGGTTATCATATAACTCAGAATGAAAAAAGTATATTATCACCTTTGCAATAATATCAAATATCCTGCAGTACAAGCTCAAAAAATGGCACATTCACACAGATGTTTTAAAGCAGCACAGTGTTTTGCACTATTGAATGTTGATTATTGATTTCCATGTACAGCTGACAAAAAAACAAAAAACATGCTGAAAAACTTTAAACTTGCTCTGATCACATTGTATTTAAGTACATGCAGCAAAGCATTGTAAATCGGCTGTCTAGTGAGAAGCAAGTTTTTCAATTAACTAATGTGGGACTTCTGTGAACAACATTTAAAACTTATTTTAACCCATAAGAACCCGGACCAATTTCTCCTTATAGGAAAATGATGGGGCATATAAAACAGACCAAATGGACCACTTATAACATGTTTCTGCAGTTGTTTTTGAAATACAACCCCTCCTTGTGAAAGATCTGTAATGTTACATATATGACACATTGGACATTTATGATATTTTTTTTATGTTACATACAGTATATGTTACATTGGGCGTTTATTTCTCACTTTAAAAACAATATATTTTATCTTTTTTTTTTGCTAAATAACAGTTTTTTTTCTGTTTATTTGCTGTTCCACAACATATATCAAAATTATTACTTTTCTGGGAAGATAAAACAAAAACCTTTTTCAGAAGTAATACAGTTTTTGCATTTTATTTGCTTTTCCACAACATATTTCAAAACCACATAACTGTGACCATTCAATTTTACAACTCTTTTGTAACATATCAAAATTCTACCTTTTCAGGTATATGGTTTAACCAGAAATACATTTTTAGATTTTTTTTTTAGACTGAATAAAAATAAATAACCACCTCACACTGGAGGTCAACATGTTAAACATGCACGTAGATTTGTTAAAATATGCTTTGAAATGAGCAGCAAAAAACATATAACACTAAAATAATTGAATCAGCCAAATTAAATGAGCAACTCATTACCATTTTTACCAAATATGTCACATCAAAATTCCACCTACTTTTAAAAGTTTAATAGCCCGATGTGACATATATGTCACCACAATATCTTTGTAACTTGTTTTATATCAATTTGTTCAAGAAATGTATTAAAATCAGGTTAAGAGTAATCTAGGATATGTTATTAAAACATTATAATTGTTGCATGGGTTGAGACATATATTTAGTAACAAAAACAAGCGTTTTAAAAATTGCTGGCACTGCATCATGTGCTAACCAGACATGACACCATTTTGGAAATGTTGCCATGGCAACAAAAATTCACACATTGTCACATGACTGAACCTGGGTGTTCGTTATATGTCACTTAGGGACTTCCCGAGTTGAAAGGTTCAAGGTTCTTTATTATTCGTCACATACACAATCATACAGGGTATAATCAGTAGTGAAATGTAGGTCAGGACAGGTCCGCTCAATGGACAGTGCAAAAAATAAATAAAAAATGAAACATAACACAAGAGAATATATATAAATAAAGGTAAGAATAAGATAAAAAAATAAGAAAAATAAATAAATAAAATAAAATAAGGAGTAAAATGTGCAATGAAATAAAATGTGCAATACAGTCTACTGTGGATTTAATAAATATTAATATAAACAGGGATGTGCAAGAGGAATGTGCAAACAGGTTGTACCGGGTATGTACACATAGCAGCAATGCGGATGATGGAGAATAATGAATGTTTTTACAGTTTATTAAATTGAGTCCTGTAGATGTTATGAGACTGAGTTTAGGAGCCTGAGGGAAGAAGCTCCTCCTCAGTCTCTCAGTTTTTGCCATCATGCTCCTGAAGCGCTTGCCAGATGGCAGTGAGATGAAAAGACGGTTACCGGGGTGATTTGAGTCCTTGATTATTTTTGCAGCTCTGCTTTTGCAGCGTTTGAAGTAGATGTCCTGCAGAGAGGGGAGGGCAGACCCTGAGATGCGCTCAGCTAAGCGCACGACTCACTGCAGAGCTTTGCAGTCCTGATTTGTGGCGTTACTATACCACACTGAGATGCACTGAGTCAATACACTTTCTATGGCCCCTGAATAGAAAGTTTTCAGGATTGCTGGTGAGACCCTGAATTTCCTCAGCTGTCGCAGATGGTACAGTCTTTGCCTGGCTTTCTTGACCTGTGTTTGAATGTGTGCAGTCCAAGTCAGGTCCTCGGAGATGTTTACACCGAGGTACTTGAAGCTGCTCACCCTCTCCACAGGGGTCCCGCTGATCATAAGAGGAGTGTAGGGCCGCTGCTGTCTCTTCCTGAAGTCTACAATCAGCTCTTTAGTTTTGCTCACGTTCAGAGAGAGACAGTTGTCCTGGCACCATGATGTAAGTCTCTCTACCTCACCCAAGTATGCGGTCTCATCATTGTTGGAAATGAGGCCCAGAACCACAGTATCATCAGCAAATTTAACAATAGAAGTGGAGCTGTGAGAGGACACACAGTCGTGTGTGTAGAGAGAGTAGAGCAGGGGACTCAGGACACAGCCCTGCGGGGCTCCTACGTTCAGGGTGATGGAGTTGGAGGTGAACTGGCCCATTTTCACCACTTGTGGTCTGCCGGTGAGGAAGTCTTGAATCCAGTCACAGAGTGAAGTGTTTAGGCCGAGGTCTGAGAGTTTGACAGCTAGCTTGGTGGGGACTATAGTGTTGAAAGCTGAGCTATAGTCAATGAATAGCAGCCTGACATAGTTGCCATTTTTGCTGTCAATGTGTGTGAGGGAAGAGTGCAGTACCTGAGAGATGGCATCATCAGTAGTGATCGACCGATATTGATTTTTTAGAACCGATACCGATACCGATAATTTGTTTGTTTATGTGCCCGATAACCGATATGCAGAACCGATATTTATTTACTGTTATACTTGTGTTTTTGACACAATGATTACAACACCACTGAACTGAACAAACCATTTTATTTATAACAATCACTCCCTCCTTGCATAGAAAACAAAACAAATCTTATTTATACACCAATAAATAGTGGGGTCTGAGAGTACAAAAAATAAAAAAGTGCACTGTTACTAAACGGTTTTTGTTTAAAAATAAAATCTTCGATGAGGTAAAAAACAAACAAACAGGTAAAATAAATAAAGCACATAAAAGTAATTCTCACCAATTAAAAAATAAATAAAACTTGTGGCGGCATGTGACATCACGTTAATTTGCATGTCATTGTGTCAAGTTTGCGTTCAGACGAGTTTTGGCACTTAAGATCTGTTCTAAATGTCACATACTGTAATTAATACAACAATGCCAATAAAGCTGTTCACATTATACTTTCTGTTGTCATACATAAAACAAGTATAAATAGTAAACAGGAACCATTAATTTTACATGTTAACCAGGAATCACTCTCACTATACTCCTTAAATCCTGATTTATAATCGCAACATCGTCTGATAAAATCAATATACATCTAACTTACACTAAAAAGCGACTATATGCGGTGGTTTTGGCTATATTACTGTCTTGTCTCATTCAGCGCACTGTCTGCGTCTGAGTAACAAGCTATGCGCATATTAACAGACGAATTATGTTCATATTTAAAAGTCCAAACAGTCAGTAAGGGACAGGTGCTTGGAAACGCTGTTTTGTAAATGATTTACTGACGATTTTGCTGCGTTACGGCCAAATGAATGCGCTGCTTCACTGCCGCTCACTGCTCAGAATAGACGCCGAGAGAGATGACACTGCGCCGGGAGAGTCAGATCTCGCACTCGCGGGGCAGTAACGTTACTGGAGACAAATTCCAACTGAACGATAGCTAAGGTTTTTTCAAAAAAAGTCGCTAGGTTTGTCAGTATGTACTTGTTGTGGGAAAAAAGCCGCCAAAAGGGTCTGAAAGTTGCTAAATACTGAAAGTCGCGCTCTTGTGTGTGAGAGGCGGGAGCTGATGGCAGCGGGTGGTGGATATTGTTGCAGCCCGCCACAGATAAAGAGAGAGAGATCATCTGAGGGAGTGTGGACCGTTCCTGAGCACACAGAACGTGCAGAGCGAAAAGCGTCGGGCGAGGGGAGATTCCTCTAGTTAATCGATCGCGGATGGTTTCATTATCTCGGGCGGATAAAAAAAATAAAATAAAAGTGTAAGATTATAATAGTAATAAAAACAAAAATGTGTCACCAAATATACTTGGGCGGCCGTTAATATACCTGGGCGGCCCGCCCAGGTAAAGTCTATGTGTGGGAAACACTGGAGTTGTGTTTAGTAGGTCGTTTATTAGGGAATTGATGGTTATATAGTAAATGTTTATATAATTACGGTGTTTTAATCGTGAATATTTTTAAAAGTTACATGCAGTGGCGTGCTGTAGCATTTCCTGAGCATCAACCCACTGAGTGAACAGCAATATGAAGCGGCTTCACGAGACTAATGATGAGCAAATATACAACAGAGAGAGAATTTAATTCAGCGCTTTTACTGCCAACTTGCGCTCATTCATGGCTGTATTATTTAATTCATGCAAAGTTACGTCTTTATTGGGACAGGACTTGACGGATTATCTTACGTGACTCGTCTATTTCTTAGAGCCAAGCTGCATAAACTACATCAAGCATATGTATCACATCTAATTTGTGCATTAATGGCTATGTTAAATAAAATGTACTAATTACAGCAAAGCAAGTAATACTTTACCTGTGCACGCCGTTGTCTCGTCTCCCCTCAGATGCGCTGTAATGGCGATCATGCGTGCAATTCTTAAAACGCCCACAAGATGGCGCCGTTTATCGGAAAATCCGATATTACAAAACCGATATCCGATTATGGAAAAATGCTTAAATATCGGGAAAAATATCGGTAAAACGATATATCGGTCGATCTCTAATCATCAGTAGACCTATTTGGGCGATAGGCAAACTGAAGAGGGTCCAAAGTAGCAGGGATGGAGGAGCATATGTGTTTCTTTAAAAGTCTCTCAAAAACCTTCATGACTGTTGATGTGAGGGCAACTGGACGATAGTCATTCAGGCAAGAGGGTTTACTGTTCTTAGGCACAGGGATGATGACAGATTTCTTAAATGAGGTGGGAACCACAGAGGTAGCAAGGGACTCATTAAAGATGGAAGTAAACAAACCAGCAAGCTGATCGGCGCAGGACCTCAGAACGCGGCCAGTAATCCCATCAGGTCCGGCGGCTTTCCTGACGTTCACTCTCTTTAGTTCCCTCCGAACCTCGTCCTCCGACACGGTGATAACATGATCATCATCGCTGCTCTGTCTGCTACTTCCTGACGCGCTGATCGGCAGAGTCGCGCCGCCATTACATTCAAAGCGGCCGTAGAAGGTGTTTAACTCTTCGGCCAGCAATGGATCTGCTCTCACCTCGGCGGAGGAGTTATTTCCAGAGGAACAGATGGTCTTCAGTCCCTGCCACATGCGTCGAGAGTCATTGAGCTGAAAATGTGACTCAATTCTCTCCCTGTATCGGAGTTTAGCAGCTCTAACTGCCCGTCGGAGAGCATAGCACGATGCTTTGTACTCGCTCATGTTTCCTGACAAAAGACCGGCGTTGTATGCAGCAGTGCGTTGGTTAACCGCAGCATGGATTGCTCTGTCCACCCACGGTTTCTGATTAGAGAATGTCCTTATTGTTACCGTTTCAGTGGCTTGGTCGGTTAGCGTGTTAACAAAGCTTAATGCTACATCCGTGAACTCGCTGACGTCAGCTGAACTCGCCCGGAACATGTCCCAGTCGACGTCATCAAGAGACGCCTGTAGCATAGCTTCAGAGTGGGAGGACCAGCGCGTCACTTCCCTCTCCCCCGGGGATTCCTGAACGATCCTTTGTTTATATTCTGGTGTGAGGAAAATGGCGGCATGGTCCGATTTGCCAAAAGCCGGCAGGGAACGAGCTTTGTAGGCATTCTTAAACTGAGTGTAGCAATGATCCAGTGTATTCGGTCCTCTAGTTGGACAGGATGCATGCTGATGGAAGTTCGGCATGACCTTCCTGAGGTTGGCTTTGTTAAAGTCCCCTGCGATGATAGAGGCAGCGTCAGGGTGTTTGTTGATGTAGCCGCTGAGCTCATCGTGGAGTTTGGACAAAGCCAAGCTCGTGTCTGCCTGTGGTGGAATGTAAACGGCAGTAACGATGATCGATGGGAACTCCCGGGGCAGATAGAATGGGCGGCAGATAATGGAGAGATGTTCCAGATGAGGCGAGCAGGAACGCGACAGAATGGAGATATTCCTGGGGTCACACCATTTCTTGTTAATCATGAAACACTCCACCACCTTTGGTTTTTCCGGCCTCGGCTGTTCTGTCCATCCGTAAAACAGAAAAGTTATCAGACGGTGTTACAGCGGTATCCGGGACCGAGGGAGTGAGCCATGTTTCAGTCAAACAAAGGATGTTACAGTCCCTAATGTCCCGTTGGAAACTTATCCTGGCTCTAAGATCGTCCATCTTATTCTCCAAGGATTGGACATTAGCGAGCAGAATACTCGGTAGAGGAGGACTGTGAGCCCTTTTTCTCAGTCTGTCACGAATTCCAGCGCGTCGCCCGCTGTGTTTCTTTCGCCTCCTGGGATTATTCAGGCGGCCTTTGTTAACCTCGGTGTTCTGAAGTATCTCCAATGGCCACGCTGGATCCGTGGATAAAGTGTCCTGAAGCAGGTTAGTGCAGCGGTGTCCAATGTCCAAAAGTGTTCTTTTGTCGTATATATAAATAGTGCAGACGTTATGCGTGAAAAAAGAGAAAGTAAAAATACGTAAAAAAGTATATAAAAGCACAAATTGAGCGGAGCCATCCTTAACGTCGACTGTACAGAGCAGCGCCGGAAGCGGAAGGGAAAGTGAGGGATAATGCTTTAAAAAGACCTTTCCAGATAATCACAAGTGTTTGTGACACCCGTGGGTTCTTGCAAATGAAACACGTTTTAATACTTTTCAGGGATCCACGGACCTTATAAACCGCATAGTTATGTCTGTTTCAGATGTGTTCCACATTGACGCAAAAGTACCAAATGTTGTTCTTTGTCTGGTCCCTAACCTCGTTGAATTTTTGTGGTCACTTTCTGCCCACACAGCAGCTGTGATAATCTGTTTACATAATCTGATTTTATATCTGCCGGCTATGACTGCACTGACTCCTGAAAATTACATTGCGTTATCACAATGCACTTGAATTTTCATTTCACAGGCATAAGCATCAAATATACTTCATGTAATACCTGACATACATAAACATGTCATGCACCTAAATACTGTTTTTTTGTTTGTTTCTCACCTGTCCCCAGGGTCCCACCTGCCAGGAGGCACATTCTTGCTGTTGGCAGGCCTGTACTGACTCTGGTTTGGAGGAATCACAGAAGTGGTCATCCAAACGCTCCTCTCCAAACTGACACCAAGTCTGGCGGTGCTTATTGCCCTTGCCACATGTCACTAAACACTACAAAATGAATTCCAAAGTAGCATTAGAATAAGTCATGCTGAAAGACTCAATTTTTACTTTGATGGTTTAAGCATAGTCTGCATAAATCCAGATTACATTTGAAGCTGCCCATGTTTTCATGGGATGCATTGGTCGGTGTTTACCTCAGACCAGTCTCCAGCTTTCCACTGAGGACACAGGAACTCATTACAAGGTTGGACTGTGAGCTTTTCTTGTGGGTTGCACTTGGTTTCGTCAGCAGTTTCTGCTGACTTTCCACATACTGCACTCCTACGACGTGTTCCTCCTCCACAGCTCCTGGAGCACTAGAAAACCAAGAAAAAATCCTCATAGTAAGTCATGTCAAATATAATATAGTCCACATTCTTTCAAGTACATGACTATATTTAACAAGAGCTGATTTGAGACAATGAGGTTTTTCGCACCTCAGACCAGGAAGAGAAATCCCATCTACCAGGGTTGCAGTCTCCATGGCACACCTCCTTGTCTTCAGGCTTGCGCTGGTTGCTGCAATATCGGTCATCAACCTTCTGGGTTTTCCCATCCAACCTGCTCTGTTTGATGCAGTAAATGTACAAAGTCCTGAAGCCCAGACCACAAGTGGCTGTACATTCGCTTTTGCGAACAACCTGCCACCTGTAAATTGAAGAAATGCAGAATTATGCAGCCTTATTTCTGGTTTCATTACAAAAACTAACTAAATAAATAAATAGACTCATTAAAAAGTTAAGGCTGTTAGGTAGGTAAGATTGTTTAATGTTTTTGAAAAAAAGCCTCTTATGTTCACCAAGGCTGCATTTATTTGTTCAAAAATACGTAAAAACATAAAAAAGTAAAAACTGTTACATTGCAAAATATTATTACTATTTAAAATATCTGTTTTCTATTTTAATATATTTTAATGTGTCAATTATTCCTGCGCTGGTAAAGCTCAAATTTCAGCATCATTACTGCAGTCTTCAGTGTCACATGATCATTCTGAAATCATGCTGATTTTGTGCTCAAGTAACATATCTTATTTTTATGTTGTGCTGCTTAATCTTTTATCATTTATAACAATAAAAATGCCTTTACTGTAACTTTTGATAAATTTATTGTATCCTTTCTGAATAAAAATATTAAAGGGATAGTTTACCCAAAAATCAAGCGTATAGTGTTAGTTCTGGTCGGTCACATGAGTCAAGCTTGCATCGGCTGACTCTCAGCTGATCCACATCTACCTATAGGAATACGCCTATAACGCCATTCCTATATAAGGTCAATTCAGTATTATTCAGCAGCTTTTTCACTTGCTCAGGAGCAAATCACACTCCTCCATCCCCAACTCCTCTCGCCACCATCAAGACTTGGCTTTCTAATAGTCCTCATTGAATCAGACTCCTTTTATCTTGAATAATGTTGTTACACTTAAATATCACTTCTGATACACTTCTGTTCTGTTAACCCTAGGGGGGTTATTATTGCTGCTCACCCTGATCATTCATGACAAGCTGCATGGATGGCAGGGAGTCTTTGCCCAGAACAGAACCATACCGCAAATCCAAACTGTATGCTAAGTGTCAATCATTTTGACGATAGTGGTCCTGACAGAAATTAAAATTCTGCCATTAATTACTCACCCTCATGTTGTTCCAAACCCGTAAGACCTTTGTTCATCTTCGGAACGCAAACACAAATTAAGATATTTTTGATGAAATCAGAGCGCTTTCTGACCCTGCACAGACAGCAATGTAACTGAAATGTTCCCAGACCCAGAAACGTACTAAGAACATCGTTAAAATAGTCCTTGTGACATCAGTGGTTTAAGCGTAATTTTACGAAGCTACGATAATACTTTTTGTGCGCAAAGTAAACAAAAATAACGACTTTATTCAACAATTCTTCTCTTCTGCGTCACCGTCCTCTGCCACTATCGAGAGTACCACGACGCATGCGTGTGCATTCTTCTGTTTGTAAACAAGGCGCAGAGCATGCATGTTCTACGGAAAGCAGCATGTTCTACAGGATCAGAAAACTCTTGGATTTCATCAAAAATATATTTTTTGTGTGTTCCGAAGATGAACAAAGGTCTTACAGGTTTGGAATGACATGAGGGTGAGTAATTAATGACAGAATTTAAATTTTTGGGTGAACTATCCTTTTAACTTCTTTCACACACACACGCAAGTTTATAAAACTAGTGAATGTGGACATGTACCTGAGTTCACAGTCTGTGTTACATGGCTCAGAGATCACAGCTGGTTTGGGAGAGCCATGGCACCGCTGATCAGACACAACCACTCGATCCGACTCACGACTGCACAAGATCTTCCTCTTGCGCTCTCCTGATGCACATAACATACAGCACGAGACATACACAAGTTCAAACACATGTTTGTGATCTAGACAAAGAAAAAAAAAAAAAGTTCCTCATTGCATTCTCCAAATTTCCAAGAAACACTGAACTGGATGACCCCGCCAGCATTAAACGTCTGGTTCAAGTTTACCGAATTCTAAACTGACTTTTCTGGCAAAAGTTTCATAAAAAATATTTGTTGTTTCTCTCACACCCACCTTGGCACAAAAGACTGCAATCCTGCCACGGGCCGTACACATCCCAGAAAAACTGCTGAGGTTTGTCCTCTATGGGAATGTTGTAGGAATACCTGACGTCAGGGTTATAGAGGTTACCTACGGATAGCACCTAGTTGGAAAAGATCACATATAGGCCAAAAGTATGGTGTTACAAAGATTTTAAACATTATTCACACGTTGTTAAAATGTGAGGTTTCACAATGTGAGACAACAAAAAAGTTCAAATTGAATTCATTGATGCCATATTACCTGGATAATAATCTCCTCTTCTATGCGGTCAGTGCAGTTGATTCTCTCAACAATATGGTCAGAGCCGCTGTATTCAATAACAGCATTGCCTACTCTGACTTCCCTTTTAAACATACTGACCACAAAATCTCCATTGAGTAAATATTCTCCACGGCTGTTGGACAAGGCTGCAAAACAAAAATGAAACAACATGCATACTTTATTTTCTTTATGTTCAAGCACAAAAAAACAAATATATATTCAGCCATGCCACAGGATAAATAATAAATAATAATAAATGCTGTCTATTTGTTTAAACTCAAATATGTCTCACTACAAGACCTGCATGACCTAAGGAATAAAACATTTTCATTTACAGTCAGATTTAGCAACAGTCAGAGCAGATTAGGCTTATCGGAGTAAAGAAATCCAGCATTCCGTGAAGAGGCCACGTCTTGCTCTACTGAAGTCAGTGTGCTTCAAAAATGCACACTAATGTGATTATGTAGCTAATTTCCTGAGTTACTTTCCTCACTACTTCACACATTACAGTGGCCAACCCCTGCTCCTCATACATAAACACACATAAATGCACCAAATACACATAGGCATGCAAAGATATCAATAAACACACAAGCACAGCTCAGTAATCTGCTAAAAACAGCACATATTTCCTTAGGTTTGTAGAGTTCAGAAGCATTAACACAAATATGTTTATGAAAACAATTGCAAAAGCCTCTTGTAAGTTAGCTTGCAGTAAATCTTGACATCAGTTCACCTATGGCACATCAAAGCCATAGGATTTATTTTAAATGAAGACTGATCATGATGAATATGCAAATCAATTTTCCATTTGACAACTGCCTTGTAATGATGCGTAAAGCATCAGCACTAACTGAATTATAGCATGCTCTATAGACTCTTGACAGAAATATTAAATTTTTACAAGGGATGCATGATATTTTAGTGCCATATTTTTATCTGTTGATTTTAGAGATTATTAAAACTTGTCAGCCAGTGTTGGATATTTAATCGTATGCTCATTTGTCATTACATTTGTCAACATATAATCTTCATTTAAAATTAATCTTTAAATAATTAAATATATTTTTATTACTATGCAGCACTTAGTATTTTACAGATTTTAGTATTTTATTAAATAATATATAGGGTTTTATTTTTAATTACAAAATAGTATATCATTTTAATTTAATATGAATATAATATGAAAATAATTATCAGCATCCATATTGGCCACAATTATCAGTGCATGTCTAATTTTTATTATTGCTTTTCCAAGTTTTATTTAAATCCTCTGAACTACAAATGGGAAAAAAAATCATATGTTATTGTATTTAATATCTAATGTAATTTCTTGTCTTACCGAGGTAGTTATCGTCCTCTGGTTTCCCTGAGTAGCTGTGTTGTCTCACATCTATGTTTGTAGCACCGCTGGGAATACGCACCACAACATTGTAACCTGTAAAAAAGCAGAAATCAATAAAATACTCTTCCAAAAATATTATTATAGAGTAAATATTATTGTTCTTTTAGTCTGTAATTGGGCTGAACTGCGTGGAACTAAAGCAAATCAAGCTAAATTTGAATTAAACTGCTTTGGGTTACTTTGACCAACATAGAAAGAACTGCACTAAAATAAAAGCCTGTGTCACCTACCATAATGCACTATGTTGAACGTTCCTGCCACAGTCTTGCAGGATGAGTTATCCCCACCACACACTCCACACTTATCTCTCCTGGCCTTGGAGTTTAACACGTGGTCACATCCTGCTTGCTGCAGAAACAGAATGTGGAATTAATTCAAAGGACACTTGAACAGGACTATACAGGACTAATGCTTCAGATTATGCAGGATATTTACTGATTTAAGGTGCATTTTCACACCACATAGACACACAAATGCACCCACCCTGCACAGGCCCTGCACACAGATGTCGTTGGTATCAGGCCCACACTGCGTGCCATCAATAACTCTGTCCCTGAGTTGATAGTAAGCTGTACTGCCCGCCACACGACAGAATAGCTTACAGCGATCCTTCATTAGAACTACAGCACACACAGCCATGAGAGAGAATTAATACAGTCTGACTTACTGTATTTAGGACATTGATAATATGTTTCTCATCACAGCTATTCATCTTTGTACCACACAATTATTAACTAAATTAAAATCTAATTGTGTTTGGTAATTTGATTCGTCTCAAATCACGAGCAAAATCTGGGGAATTGTTTAATGTGGGTTATACATACTGAAAGCAATTATATATTGGTCGAACAATAAGTTTGAACTGAAACAATTAAGAAACTTATTCTATTGGGATATGTTCAACAAATACTGAGGGCATATGAGCTATTGGCAAACATCAAGGGAAAAATCTATTTCAGTATTATTTATTTAGTATAACAGTATTTATTAATATTTTGCTTATTTTTTATTTTTAATATTTTTAATTTTAGTTTGACTTTTTTTTAATGCTTTTTAAAAATATTTATATTTGTTATTGTTTCTTATTATTACAGTTTATTAAGTTGTTTCAGTGGAACACAAAAAGAAGGTTTGTTGAAGAATTTGTAGTGAGGTCTTTTAAGCTCCAAATCACAACAGAGCAAAGCACCATAAATGTAGCCAAAACTACTGGTGTACATTTAAGCTTTGTGTGAGGAACAGACCATGGCTGCGATTCTCAAAAGCATTGTAAACTAAGTTGATTGTAGAGACCACTGGTGGCTTACGATGCTTTTGGGAAATGCAGCCAATGTCATTATTCAGTAAAAATCTTCTTCTCTAGTGAGCTCAAGAACTGCTGTTATTGGATCATTGAATCAGTGAGTTGAAATTGGATTATCATTCTTTCAAGAGGGTTCTTTTAATTGATTCAGTTTAAATATCAGACTAAATCATTTGTTCACATCAGTTTTTGAGTCACTTTTCAGAACTTAACAGACATGGTCACTATGATCTTTCGTTTTTTAAACAGACCTGCATTAATATTTAAAAAAAAATAAAGGTTTGGAATGACATGACGGTGATATTTTAATATTAATGTTTAAATATTCATTTCGAGTAAACTATCCCTTGATTTTTTTATTCTACAACCAATGATGTGCCAGCTGCAACCATAGAACTAGATCCCTTACTTCCGCTATACTTTGGCACCCAGCGGACATTTGGAGGTAGACCATTGATGTTGAAGTGCCGCCCATCAAAACTGGCACACTGTTCCTCCCTGAAGTCTTTCTTTTGCTTGGAGCATGGCTCAGAGTTACAGGAACGGAATTTCATTCTGCGTCCAACACAATACTTCCCCCCATTTCTGGGCCTAAAAGTCATGAAAACACATAAACAGAGCACATATTCACATTGAGAAAATGTAACTAAATAAAACTTTCTTTCATAGAAAGTCCCTTTTGCTTTCTTGGTGACGTTTGTGTCTGATTGCAATTTAAATAGAGAAAAACCTGCTGTCTACCCATGTGCATTAAGTAAGCAATCTCTTTTGAAGAATATTCTTCTTCAGGATGGCTGTACTGCTGTCATTTATTTGTCAAGGAACATTGAGAAACCTGGTGCCAATTCACAGTCCAATGAGAATGCAAGACTACAAAGAGCGGCAGCTTACACGGGTCGGTTGCAGTCGCGCACAGCGATCTTGATTCCCCCTCCGCAGGTCCTTGAGCATGTGCCAAAGGGACTCCAGACACCCCAGGCCCCCTCTACTGGAACAGATTCATGCTCTTTATGGATGCACATGCCATGTTTACAATGCTGCAAGCAAGGAGCAAACACAGAATAGATGAGATCATTGCAGAACCAGTCAGTGCAGCCTGCTTGCTATAAAGTCCACCAACTAGAATGACGAGGAATGATGTTGATACACAGACACTATGAGAATTCAAAGTGTTTTTTGTTTCACTCAAAACCCTTGTCAAGCATCTAAGTTATCAATTATCAATCTCATCTATCTTAATTTCAATCCATGGTGATTACATAATAAGTTCTGGGACTCTGGGAAATCTTCTCTGAAGATCCCTTTCGTACGATTCATGTCAACTTATTTTAATGGCAATAAACTTTATGGAGCAAAGCACCAAGCTACCGCATTATTCCGCCATCAAACTGCACGTGGGTCAAGCCTTGTGACGCAATGCTCAGATTTAAAACAGTTTCACCCAATGATTACCAGACAATGCACATATTATGGGTGGTCCCAGTGTAAAAATCAAAACAAGCTGCAAAAGACCGGTCCTGTGCATATCTAGATACATCAAACCACATGATACCACACCGAAAGCATATGACATGCAGGGAAAAACAATGTATGGCAGCAATTCAATGGTGAGATACCTAGCAACTATGTAAAATTGCCCTTCTGTGATGCTATCTGCAACGCTTTTCATATGGAGGTCATGAGAAATGCATTGGCGTTCACAATCACTACCACTATGCAAGTCTGACTTGGGTTCACAATCTGGGAAACATTGTAAAACAGAGACAGGGGCAAAGCAGTATATCAGTGAGGATGAGTGTCATTGTGGAAGTGATTTGGTTGCTATTTGGAGGAAATATGTGTTTGAAGTTACACCGAAGAATCTGCTTTTCATCTGCAAAAGACATACACAAAACTAATCACATAGTCCACACAAGCAACCAGCCAAATGTATTATTGCTGCACATTAGAAAACGCTACACAAATCTTATCTTTAAAAGGACAGTTCACCCAAAAATTACAGTTCTATCATCGTTTATTCACCCTCATGTCATTTAACACAAAAGAAGATATTGTTGGGATCTAAACAACACTGGAGCCTAATCTCTAAATATGTTCACATTTGATTTACTAAGTGCTTACCTTTCCAGAAGAACACTCTGTCCCGTCGGCCCATGGCATGTGTTGGGTCCGGCAGCCACGCTGGACTCCTTCTGGACTGGTGCACCACAACCTTCGGCACTGTGTCTGCACAACATCCAAACACTTATTGTTAGCTTAAACAACTCTTAAACATGCACTCTTACTCACAAAATTTGTACTGACACTTGTTTTTTCTGCACACGTAACATGCTTTGAATGTCACTTTGATATTACTAACAAGCTGTACTATGGATTCTCTTTATGGTTTTTTATTAAAAACATCTCCATAAATAATATTAGACAGCAGATAATACACAGCAGAAAACGTCCATGTCAGTATGTTATGCAATTCCCTGAGGAATCTTCTCACCATATATGGGCACACCTGTGTCCCAGGCCCAAATATCAGCTCACATTGTTTATTGACGCTGTATATCTGTCCAGGCAGCTGCTGGGACAAACTGTATGGCCTAGAAACTGGTTCATCGAGCAAACACTCACCATACCCTGTGCTAATGATAAATGATCAACAAATGAGCTGAAGAAAAACAAGACAAACAAGACACAAACAACACAAATGATCTCAGTAAGTGACAGAAGACAAAAAATAATAATCTGTTCCGTTTGCTACAGATGACGTTGTTTCCATCACAATTGAGAATGTTTAGGAGAAAACAAATGCTAGTTGACGCTGGACATGTGGGGCTCAACATCGAGAGTTCAATCCAATATCACAGGTTCAACAACATCCTGTGACTGTGTGGAGTGTAAAATGGGGTTTACATACTCGAGGAACTCTGTGATGTATTTCCGACTACATTTGGACCACATCCAAGGATTGGTGTAATAGTTGAGCGTAGGGGCCATCACATGTTGCTGGTTCTTGACTCCATCCTCCTTGCATTTGTTACTGTCATCGTGAGGCATGTTGAACCTAAGGGCATGATTGAAAACACACATGCACACACACACACACAAACAGGACAAGATCGTGAGCAGGTTCACGACACATGTACTCTGATCTGCACACTATCTGTAAGACTGACCAAAACCAGGTATTTTCACATTTGTACCACAATCCTACTATGTAAATAATGATTTTTTTTTTTTGGAAATAAACAAAGATTATTGGAGTACATTTTAAAAGAAAATACAATTTCAGTCTTTCTGCTTCAGAATTTCACATTTATTTCAATGTGTTACTTGATGTTTCTTTGTAATTTTTGGGAATGTTACAAGCAATTTTTTTTCACTGTATTAAAAAGCTGGGTAATTATATATATACAGTATATATATATATATATACACATATATACAGGTGCATCTCAATAAATTAGAATGTTGTGAAATAGTTAATTTTTTCTTGTAAGTTATTTCAAAAAGTGAAACTTTCATATATTTTAGATTCATTGCATGTAAAGTAAAACATTTCAAACGTTTTTTTTTTTGTTTTAATTTTGATGATTAGAGCTTACAGCTCATGAAAGTCAAAAATCAGTATCTCAAAATATTAGAATATTTACATTTGAGTTTCAATTAATGACCATCCCTACAGTATAAATTCTGGGTATCTCTTGTTCTTTGAAACCACAATAATGGAGAAGCTTGGCAATGATCCAGAAGACGAACATTGACACCCTCCACAAAGAGGGTAAGTCACAAAGGGTCATTACTGAAAGGTGTGGCTGTTTACAGAGTGCTGTATCAAAGCATATTAAATGCAAAGTTGACTAAATGCAAAGTTGACTGGAAGGAAGAATTTGGGTAGGAAAAGGTGCACAAGCAACAGGGATGACTGCAAGCTTAAGAATACAGTCAAGCAAAGCTGATTCAAACACTTGTGAGAGCTTCACAAGGAGTGGACTGAAGCTGGAGTTAGTGCATCAAGAGTCACCACTCTCAGACGTCTTTAGGAAAAGGTCTACCAAGCCACTTCTGAACCAGAGACAACGTCAGAAGCGTCTTACCTGGGCTGTGAAGAAAAATAACACAGTGGTCCAAAGTCCTCTTTTCAGATGAAAGTAAATTTTGCATTTCATTTGGAAACAAGGTCCCATAGTCTGGAGGAAGAGAGGAGAGGCACAGAATCCATGTTGCTTGAAGTCCAGTGTGAAGTTTCCACAGTCAGTGATGATTTGGGCTGCCATGTCATCTGCTGGTGTTGGTCCACTTTGTTTTCTGAAGTCCACAGTCAACGCAGCCATCTACCAGGAAATTTTAGAGCACTTCATGCTTCCTTCTGCTGACAAGCTTTATGGAGATGCTGATTTCATTTTCCAGCAGGACTTGGCACCTGCCCACACTGCCAAAGGTACCAAAAGCTGGTTCAATAACCATGGTGTTACTGTGCTTGATTGGCCAGCAAACTCGCCTGACCTGAACCCCATAGAGAATCTATGGGGTATTGTCAAGAGGAAGATGAGAGACACCAGACCCAACAATGCAGATGACCTGAAGGCCACTGTCAAAGAAACCTGGGCTTCCATACCACCTCAGCAGTGCCACAAACTGATCACCTCCATGCCACGCCGAATTGAGGCAGTAATTAAAGCAAAAGGAGCCCCTACCAAGTATTGAGTATATATACAGTAAATGAACATACTTTCCAGAAGGCCAACAATTCACTAAAAATGTTTTTTTTATTGGTCTTACGAAGTATTCTAATTTGTTGAGATAGTGAATTGGTGGGTTTTTGTTAAATGTGAGCCTAAATCATCACAATTAAAAGAACCAAAGACTTAAACTACTTCAGTCTGTGTGCATTGAATTTATTTAATACGCGAGTTTCACAATTTGAGTTGAATTACTGAAATAAATTAACTTTTCCACAACATTCTAATTTATTGAGATGCACCTGTATATATACAGTATATATAAAATATGATGATAGCAAAGGTAACCTAAATGTAAAAATAGAAAATAGGGGAAATGATAATGAACAATTAAATATACAAAATGATATTTCAGTAAATATTTAGTGAATACAGCATAAAATAAGTGTTCATTTTAGCTTTTAGTTTACTAAAACTTTAGTTTAGTTTTTTTTTTCATTTGTTGTCAATAAACTGTATTATTTGAAAGTAATAATCCCATGAGCAGCAGAACATATCAAATTCTGGGACAACCATAGGGGAGAGAGGTGGTACGCGCTGCATAGCACTGTACAGCACCAAGACTAAATCCTCACTCAAGCACATGGCACTGATGTCACCACCTGCCACTGGATAAGAATGGAATTCAAAAAGAGAGTTTGTTTAAAGGCCTTTTAGAGGTCATTTCCATATGACTGTACATGCAAACTTAGACGTAGATGCATTTGCCAATATCGTGGCATAAATATCGGCCTTTTAATTAAAAATTTTGCCAAGCTGAAAACTGAAATAGGAACAGATACCGATAGAATGTTTGTTTTACTGTACTTGACCATCATGAGACTGCTGTATGTGCCATGACCTCATTTATTTAGATAATTTACCCCCAAGACTCTATTAATCTAAAAAAGCCAGAGCATAACTGTGTCATTTCAGCAGTGATGAACAGACCTTGAGAAGTTGCACACACTTTTATCGAGCTGTACAAATGTCAATGACATCTCCCCAAAATAAAAGACTCACAACTAAAAAATAGGGAAAAAAGGCCGTGAAGAGGCCTGAGAAACTTGCAGACTGGTGGACCTTGAAGAAGTGGAGTGTTTTAAAAGCAGTACTTTAAAAAAAAGTAGAACACAACAGTAGATAAATGATTTAAAGACAATTTAGTTCTAGGTATAATAAGAGCTCTTCTCAAGCAAAGTCAGTGTGACAAACAGCATTTATAATGCAGGAGATGTTACAGCTCAAAAAGTATTTGGACACTTAAGCCACTCTCAAAACTTAAAAATAAATGATTTAAAGACAATTATTTGGACACTTAAGCCATACTTAAAACTTTAAAATGCATGACTGTCATTGTGCTAGATAGCCAAAAATGAACTCAAGAGGCATTTATTTTGAAGGGGGAAGGTACGCACACGTTTACAAAGTGAAATATTTCACAAAAATAGTACTCACACATGGCCAAGCTCATGAGCGATGGTGAAAGCAGTACTGAGTCCATTGTCCTCATTGATACTGCAACTTCTGTAGGGATCACAAACTGTGCCCAGCTCAGCAAGACCTGAAAGTGCATGAGAGAACACCATATTTAAACTGTCAACTTTAATATGATCATAATCACCATTTTCACACAAAGATGATTTACCTAAAGTGTCACACTTGTCCCGTGCTCGACAGATGTCCTGCCTAAAAACAAAAAAAGGACAAGGCTTCACAAATTTGAATATCCCTTTATCCTGCATTTGTGTCTGTGGTGTCCTTTGCTTTCTTATTTATGCATGCACTCATAGCCTTGAAAAGTATAACCTAAGTAGTTGTAGCACCATAAATAATTACTTTGTTACTCAAATCATTTCTGTACTGTTTTGCTCAATGTTCACACCAAGTATACATTTTCTGTGTTGCCAAATGAATGGCACTGAAATCATACTGTGGAGAGAGGACACAAAACATCACACAACTAGACTTATTGCATGAGCAACTTACCTGTGAGCAATAGGAATATGTAAAGAAAAAAAATTTAAACCATAGCATAAAAATCGCTCTTACCTTGTGATTAGGATGGCGGTGTCGTGATGCGAGTGATGATTGTCATCCAGGTGGTTCTGACTCTGCTGCCATATGCAGAAGTTTTTCAAACTGTCTTGTGCATTGAAAGAGATAGTGGGACCATCCTATAGAAGAACAAAGACAGATGATAACATTTGAATAAAATTAAGGATTAACTGTAATAAACTGCCTAAGTACATTTTAAGCGCTCTTAATGCAACCATTAATTACCACACTTCCACACAAAAAACTCTTACCAGCTCATTCTTTATGATGACCAACTTCACAATAACAATGTTAATCAGGTTTCCAATGCTGGGATCCTTATAGATGGAGGAAACCTAAGTGAGAGAACAGACAATTGGAATTCATTGTCAGAGCTTCTAATTACTTTACAGCAGGGGTGTCAAACTACAGCCCTGTGAGAGCTTCAGCTATTACATTATAGACTACTGTTCAGAACTGTTTGGGGTCAGTAAGATTGTAAGAAATTATACTTTTATTCTGCAAGGATGCATTAAATTGATCAAAAGTGACAGTAAAGATATTTACAATTTTACACAAATATGATGTAACTCTTTTCACCATTGATAAGAATAAGAAATGTCTTTTTGAGCACAAAACCAATGTATTAGAATGATTTCTGAAAGATCATGCGACACTGAAGACTAGAGTAACAGCTGCTCAAAATTCAGTTTTGCCATCAGAGAAATGTTACTTTTTAAAAAATATATTAACATAGAAAAAACAGTTGTTTGTTTTTTAATTCACATTAATATTACTGTAATTTGATCAAATATGCAGCCATGGTGAGCATAAGGGACTTCTTTCAAAAACCTTTAAAAATGTTTTTGAATGGTAATACATACAAAAATTGGAGAATATAATCTAACCTGTGGATCCTGTAATTTCAGTTTGAGACCCCTGCTTTATAAGAAAGTGATCTTTTGTAATAATCTCGATGTAACTAAAGACACCACTGACAAAATATTTCAATCAAAATATCATCACTCAAAATTTTAAAGTACTTGGTAGGGGGGTTTTTACATTTGTTGTCTTGATTTTTTTATTTCTGAATTTCAATAAACAAAGACCTCTTTGAACACGTGATGTTAACCTCAGCTGTTGAAAAAAAACTAGCTTGTGCTGCCAGATCCTGCTGAGGATTCAGCCTTTGCCAAGATCAAAATATAGGTCATCTAACCTCCCTGTGAGTTCCAACGAAAAAGCATCTAAAGCATGCAGTCGCAACATACCTGATTTTATTTGTTTTATATTCAACATTCATCAAGCCTGTCAAACATATTCACCCCATGCTAATAATCTGTCCCGTAAGAGCATAGTAAGAGTAAGAGCACCAGACCTAAAGCAAACCAAGACACAAACCCATCAAACCAGGAGACTATTGTTAACTGGGCAGAACTTACGATGGACATCAGTGTAAGAATGTAGTGCTGGAGGTTGCTTCCATGATGTTCCACCATCTTGCTGTCTGCCACAACCATGACTTCAACAAAACGGGGGTAGGAGAGGAAACGCTTTGATCTCCGGTGTGGCTTGGAGTCACTGCTTTCATTAGCGGAGTTGTGCTTGTTTTCTGAGGAGGGGAAGGGGGCAGAGAAGAGTCTGGAATTAAGAGTCTCCAGGTCGGACAACATGCTTGAGGGCGACTTTCTCTTCAGTCTGTTCCTGTGTCTGCGGTGTGGCTCTTTATGTCCTGCATTGAAGGAGGAAAACAATACATGTTAAGAAATGAAGTGAAGTGATTATGCATCCAAGAAGGGTTAATTATTATACATATTAGATGATAATATGGATTGTAGACAGGTGAGTCTCCAAAAAAGTGAATGCATGCCACTGCTTAGGGTCAGTAAAAGTTAGTTTGAACTGAAGAATGTTTCTTGAGTGCCAATCAGTCTATTAGAATGATTTCCGAAGGATCGTGTGACACTGAAGACTGGCTACAAATTCAGCTTTGCCACCACAGGAACAAATTCCATTTTAAAATATGAATAATAATATTTCACAAAAAAGTGTACTGGGAATCAAAATGAATCCTATTCCACTAGACAAAAAGAAAACCACAATGGAGCTTTTAATAAAACTCTTGCAAACTAAAATAAGCTCTTCTCCCAGCACTTTTGGGGGCTAAACGTTTCCTTTACATAACACAATACCAAAGAATACCAAAGGGGAAATTTAAAAAACAAAGTTGCTGTTGAGTGCAATTGATACGCAGCAGCGTGCATTAGCCCAGTCCAAATTTATTTTTGTAACACTGAATTTACAAACACTTAAAACTAGCATTGCTTTACTAGAATGCATCACCACGTGGCTTTCATGGTATTGGGCCTCTTGAGTTTCCTTATCTTCAGGCCACAGGAAGTGCAAGAGTCAACAGGATTTTGTGGCAGTAAACTAAGATTTTGTGGCAGTAAACTAATGACATTTCAAAATAGAAAAGCAAAGGATGCAAAAGAAACCATGAATAGCACTATGAGTATTTGATAGCATATCCAATGATAGCATATCCGTTTCCGTGCCTAGAAGCGTTGTGCTGTGCTTATATTCATAATCGTATTTAGATTTACAGAATTATAACTGGTTAATTTAATTATGCGTTAACATATCATTTGCAAAACTACATAGAAACAATATGGTAAATGAATGCTTCTTATCTTGAATATGAGTCAGTACAATGCACTGGGAGTCACTGAATTCACTGCAGTGATGCAAGATCCAGTATGGTCCAGTACAGTTTTGTTATTATAAATATTACCGACATTGGTTTACTTTAAAGTTTAACATTTTTCCCCTCAAAGGATAAGACTTGCGCGTCTTCCTGCTTACCTGAAGTTTCACATGTAGTTGAGTCATCTACAGTCTTTTTTGAGGCATCTTTTCGGTACACGACATGAGGTTTGATGTGTTCTTCTTCATAATGTTCACCATTGTAGCTATGAAGGGGCTCCACAAAAAACTCCCCTTCTGGTGACCTGAAAGTGCCATGCTAAAACAAACAACAAAGTTTAAATTGGTCCACAGCCAGTGAAGTCTATAGACACATTCTGTGTGTGACTGTAAATTGCCCTTACAACTTCCCCCTAAGATTTTATTTACATACAAATCCTAAGTGGCTGATGGAGTGATAAAGTAAACATACATTGCATGCATATCAGTGTACTGGCCTCAGGGGGGTAATGAATGCAGAATGTTGTTGATAACTATCAGGACATTCTGCAACACTTACGAAGCATAAAGTTTTGAAATGTAAATTTCCTAAAAGCGAGCAAGAATCACATTGGTAAATGCTCTCCTGATCTACAAGAAGAAACATATTGAACAGGTTTGAGACTGGTTATTGTACTACAGATAACACATTTTAGACAGATTGATTGTATACACCTGAGTATTAAAGGATACAAACTGGCCATCCCAAACAAGCCAGACAAATTTACTAAAAATTGCCTGAGATTCTGCATAAGAATACATGTGCAAGAACTTTAACATTAAAATACCATATAACCATAATCTCCAGGCTACAGACACTCTACTAATGGGGGTAGTTGTGTAGTGTTATCAGGTAGGCTAATCCAAACTTCATAGGTTCAAACCCTGAAGGAGGGATAATGGATTGTGTTGTGTCGGATTTTCTTCAATATGTTAATATGGAATAAAAGGTTAACATTACATTTTCTCTTTTAGTTTTTTTTTTTGATGTTTTGAATATTTTAAAGTTAAACCAACATGTTCAGTTGTTATGGTGCTTGAGGACAATCAAGAGCAAACTCAAATACAAACATCAGATTAATTGAAAAGGCGGCTAATTAGGGACACAGATCCTTCCGTTTTCAATGAAAGCTCTCATGATAGCATATTGAAAAATATTGAACAGCTAATGCTTTCTGACAATCTCCATTGACAGACATTCAAAAGTAATCACCGAAAGCACCACTAAATACGGTTTGAATAGGCTCTTTGAAACGATTCGGAAGAACCGATTCACTAGTTCGTTCCCAAGACTACTTTTGATCTGTGAGAAACGGCGTTACATGGCGCGAACTCGAACTCACGTTCACATCAGCAGATGACATCTGAGTCCCATATATGGACTGCCGTTGACGTCAGCACACTACTGCTGCTTATGTCACTGACGAGTGATGAGTGTGCGTCACCCAGCTCATTTACAGAGCGTAATTTTGTGATACATGATTGAATATGTTGGGAAAATATTTTCGAAGCGATCGGTCTCAAAATTGGTGCGCATGTCTCCGACTAACTTGCACCAAACTTCTTTGTAAGAGTGCGAGTAATTATGTAACCACATAGGAAGGATCTGGAGTGCATATGAACATTTGCAAAGTTTCCGTATGCATACTGCGACCTGTAGGCCTATCGCATAAATTATGATTAAAATAATAATAATTATTATTATTATTATTAAACGTTTATTAAACTCACCAAACCGGAGCAGAGGCTTATTACTGCGGTATGCTCCTGCCCAGCGTTCACATGTCCTTTATAAAAGCAGTGTTGATACTCCGTGTCCTCCTCCTCCCCCTCTTCTGAATTATAACCTTCACTGGATGCTCCGAGGATCGCGACAGTGTAAACTGGCGCAATAAATCCCGACTCGAGCGTAAGATTAAGGTTATAGTCCTGCCCAAAGGCAGATATTTGGTAATAGACCTGCGGAGAGGTCCAATGATGGGAGATGTTGCCGGTTACTGGGTCGGTGCTCCGCTTTCTCCTCTTGAAGTGCACGCCCGTTGGCAGTTTGTCACCGGCTTCACTCACTCTGGCCGGAGTTACAATCTCATACGCGCCAAACTGCGATAATTTCGCTGTGGTAGAAAACAGAGATTGAAGAGTACAATTAAGTAACAACAAGCGAGTCATTCTATAAATGTCGTTTGCAGTGACTTTTTAAAGTACATTTTTGTGACATTTAAACATTTTTGTGATATTAAAACTTTTTTATATATATATACAAACTGTGCGTCTATGTAACAAACAGGTAACAGGATTAACAGTTTTAACTTTTAATTTGCCATTACAAGATAGCGGAACTGCACTTGCTAGAAAACCAATTTAATGTCTATATGTCTTGAAATACCTGCTTTTTAGTAATCAATAATCATGGTAACAGAGTTGACAGTGTAAGATCGTTTCCTACTGATAAACATAAAACATAAAGTGATGAAAAAGAGAACACTTAAACCTGTCCTTGAGTAGTTCACTTTTTAGAGAGAGAGAGAGAGAGAGAGAGATAATTATTCTTAAATAGGGTAATATATGAGTAACAGGGTTGATGCATAACCTAGGAACACAACTTTAAGTTTTCTTTAAATAATTCATTGTCAGCCTACACTACTTACAAAAAATATATTGAAAAATCTCCATCAAAATAGTAGCTAACAGTGTTTTTTTCCCTAAGATTCCACGAGATAAATCAGGTGTCAGTCAGTTACTATTACTCGAAGACTCTTCATACAGCGCGCTATGAGCTCTGAAGCAAGCAAGGAAAAGTCATTCATTCTCCGCGCCTCAGGTTCTGAGTTGAATGAGAGAGTAAAAGATCACGAAAAGAGCTCGTACCTTTCTCTGAACCTCGCGGTGTCCCTGCTGAAGCTAGTGCATTCATAAAACCAGAGAGTAATACTAAAAAACTTAGTCCCCAGAAGAACAAAAACATGATTGTCCACTTAAAAAAAAAAGAATGCAAGCAAGCCCGAATTCAGTATTCCGCTGTCCCTTGAAGCCGCGCTCAGCCGGGATTTCTGCCGTACGGTTGCCACATCCAAAACGTTTCTCCTCTACTTTATAGAAGTGACTTCCATGTCGCTAACAAGCGCTCGGTCGGAGCTCTTGGTTTGCATGCATAATACCAGAAAGGGGGTCGATGCAACTGTGGTGGTCTCCAGTTTGCTGATTACTTTAGCCAAGACTTGGGCGTACTCTAAGAGACACCCCTCTCTTAGAAAGCCACTCCTGCCATATGTGTCGCTAATGCAGCGTGCAGACTAAACTTCGTTTTAAAATCACTGGATATGTTACTCATAACGATCATGCACACGTGCATTTTGTTCTTGTTCCTACCTCAGACTGTGCAGTTAGGGCTACACTCAGTTCCGTTGCCTCTCTCTCATAAGGCAGTTCTTAGTCTAATTGACGTTTACATTAATGCAAACAGCTTTGAGGCAATAAATATGCCAACTTCTTAATTTAAAGAGCAAGGAGCACTGTAAATTTGACCACCTGACCTTCAACATAATCTTGAATAGAATATGACATGATATACTATATATTACTGATAAAGTCCACTGAGGTTTCTCTTGTAGCCTATATGGTAGTTTCCCACTTCTTGGTCTGTTTTTAAGCATTTGTGTCTGTCCCAACACCTGTGTCCCAGCAATGTGCATTTATATGACTGATAAGTGTTTTTCAGTGGCCAATGCTGATACCAGTTATTAGGCAGCAGGGTGGCTGAATACTACAACCCCAAATCAGAAAAAGTTGGGACAGTATGGAAAACGCAAATAAAAAAAGAAAGTAGTGATTTCTAAATTTACTTTGACTTGTATTTCATTGCAGACAATATGAACACAAAATATTTCATGTTTTGTCTGGTCAACTTCATGTCATTTGTAAATATACATCCTTTCCTGTCATTCAGACCTGCAACACATTCCAAAAAAAAAGTTGGGACAGTAAAGCATTTACCACTTTGTAATGTTGCCATTCCTTTTCACAACACTTAAAAGACGTTTAGGGACTGAAGACACCAAGTGATGAAGTGTTTCAGGTGTAATTTTGTCCCATTCTTCCTGCAAACAAGTCTTAAGGTGGGCAACAGTACGGGGTCTTCGTTGTCGCATTTTGCGCTTCAAAATGCGCCACACATTCTCTATTGGAGACAGGTCGGGACTGCAGGCAGGCCAGTCAAGTACCCGTACCCTCTTCCTCCGCAGCCAGGACTTTGTAATGTGTGCAGAATGTGGTTTTGCATTATCTTTTTGAAATATGCATGGACGTCCCTGGAAAAGATGTCTTCTTGAAGGCAGCATATTGTGCTCCAAAATCTCTATGTACTTTTCAGCATTAATGGTGCCATCACAGAAGTGCAAGTTACCTTTGCCAAGGGCACTGACACAACCCCATACCATGACAGACCCTGGCTTTTGGACTTGTTGCTGGTAACAGTCTGGATGATCCTTTTCTTCTTTGGTCCGGAGCACACGGCGTCCATTCCTCCCAAAAAATACCTGAAATACTGATTCATCTGACCACAGTACACGTTTCCACTGTGTGATGGTCCATCCCAGATGCCTCCGAGCCCAGAGAAGTCGACGGCGCTTCTGGACACTGTTAACATAGGGCTTCCTTTTGGCACAGTACAGTTTTAACTGGCATTTGTGGGTGTAACTACGTATTGTGGTACTTGACAAAGGTTTGCCAAAGTAGTCCTGAGCCCATGTGGTGATATCGCTTATAGATGAATGAGGATTCTTGATGCAGTGCCGCCTGAGGGATCGGAGATCACGGTTGTTCAGCTTAGGCTTGCGCCCTTGTCCTTTACGCACTGAAATTCCTCCAGATTCCTTGAATCTTTTAATTATGTTATGCACTGTTGAAGGTGAAATATCCAAATCTCTTCCTATCTTTCTTTGAGAAACATTGTTTTTAAACATTTCAATAATTTTCTCACGTATTTGTTGGCAAACTGGCGATCCTCGGCCCATCTTTGCTCCTAAAGGACTAGACCTTTCTTGGATGCTGCTTTTGTACCAAATCATAATTACAATCACCTGTTGACATCAACTGTTTCAAAACTGTTTCATTATTTAACCAATTTACCTCATTACTAGCCCTAAATTGCTCCTGTCCCAACTTTTTTTGGAATGTGTTGCAGGTCTGAATGACAGGAAAGGATGTATATTTACAAATGACATGAAGTTGACCAGACAAAACATGAAATATTTTGTGTTCATATTGTCTGCAATGAAATACAAGTCAAAGTAAATTTAGAAATCACTACTTTATTTTTTTATTTGCGTTTTCCATACTGTCCCAACTTTTTCTGATTTGGGGTTGTAATATATAATGCTGATATTTGTGATGTAGACTATAAAGCAATTGAGACATATCCTTGTATGCTGAAATGAAACATTTTATGCAAGATTCACTAAAATATACTTTAATAGCAAATGTTACTTTGCACTCTGATAGCTAATTATGCAAGAATCGCTTTTAAATCACTGCATGAGCAGTAAAAACAATACACATTGTTCCTAACAGCCACAAAATCTTCCAAAAGGTATTCTCTATTTACAGTTACAGTATCTTCTCTGAAGTTACTATAAACCTGCCGCTTCATGGGATTCATTTGGGATGTAGATTTGGACAGAGCCAAGTGCAAACAGTTTTCCACTAGGTTTAGATGAAAAGAGTGGGAGATTCTATCTACACTGTAAGATTTCCTGGAGTGAATATGGATTTCACTATATGCACCAGCTGTAAGGCTCCTTAAAGGAAAGTATGAATGAGTGAGAGAGAGGCTAACTGTAGCGTGTCGGACTTGCAATCGTGTAACAAGGTTGACCTCAAGTCAGTGTAAACTTCACTTCCTCTTGGCTTTGATGAGATGATAAGAACTAGAAAGCTTGAATGGATGCAGAAAGTTGGCTTGAGTGTTCAAAGAAGGGCCAAGATGAGTCACTGAATGTCCCTGCACCACTATGCTAAACTTTATCTCACAATCATCCGATAATCAGACATACGGCTAGATTTATTTTTCTTTCAAGCTTGATTTTTTTAATGGTACAATATCTATCGCCAAGCTTCAAAAGAATTTGATTAGGTTCACTGATAAATACAGTTTGCTAATAGATTGCACACATACTGCATACACAATTGCATTTCTAATATGCTGGATAAATTCAACAAAAAGTCATTCAGAAATGTATGGAAGCCTATTTCTGCCTAAAAAAATAATAAAAAGTACTTGTGACAAAGATAATGAGAAAGTGGTAATCACAGGAAACAGTGTCACATTGTGAGATATAAAGCCCCAGTTTTGGAATATAAAGTTCCAATGATGAGAAACAAATTTGCAATTGTGAGACATAAAGTCACATTGTGAAAAATAGTCACACTTACAAGAAACAAAATGGCAATAACGAGAAACAACATTGCATTGTGCGATATAAAGTCCCATTTGTGGGATATAAAGTTGCATTTACAAGAAACAAATTCACAATAAAGTCGTGTAACAAGAAACTTACAAGAAACAAAGTGGCAGTTACAAAAAAAGTCACATTGTGCGATTTAAAGTACAATTACGAGAAACAAATTTGAAATCGCAAGATATAAAGTCACATTGAAAGTCGCACTTACAAGAATCAAAGTGGTGATTATGAGAATCAAAATCACATTGTGAGAAATAAAGTCACAATTGTGAGAAAGTCACAACTGTATGAAACAATTTTCATAATTGCAACTTTTTATCTCACGCTGTAACTATCTCACAATCTTGAACTTATGTCAGTTCTGAGATATAAACATTGAATTTTTTTATTTATTTATAAAATAAATTATAATTATTATTTTTTGTACTCGGAGGCGACTTCCATAGCAATGTAGTGCATTACATACACTCGATATCATGTTTTTTTTTTTTTTATGTTGATCTCAGACTAAAATATTTTTAGGCCATACCCTTCTGCCACAGTGTTTTCTTTTCTTCTTGTTTTTTTTTAAGTTCTTCAGAATAAATTCCCACAATTTTGAATTACAAAAAGCTTTCTTGGGAACTATCTCAAAATAGAAAAGAGACTGATTTCTAGGTGTAGAAATATGCCTATATTTGCACTCGATTTCCATCTAGTGCTTAGAATTGCTGAATCTTGCCCTGGGGAAAATGTGTGCGTTTTGTAGTAATAAGCTTTTTAATATCAAATGCAAAGCCGGGTCAGAGTGCTGACAGTGCTAAACTGAACATAGACACTTTCCAAGATCTACAGCAGCTGCTTGGGGTCTTTTCCAAATCCAAGCACTTTACAAATCTAGTACTGCTCCATGGAATGAGAACACTACAAATTAAGTAAAGCAGGGATCCATCAAGATTCACAAACAGAGATTAGACAGGAGAGAGAGACTGATGAAACTTGTTAAGGTTGGAAAGACCTTTTCCAGGCCACTTCGTAACAAAGCCCATCTGTGTTCATAAAACTTCTCTGCTCTTTAAAAAAGTTGTTTGTTTAGATGTGCTTTTGACCAAGAATGGCTGCCCTGAATCATTCTCATTGTGTAATGAATGAGAGAGCATTTTACATATGGCATCTCTGCTGTAACACTGACCATGGTGAGTACTTGGAAAAACGTGTGGGATTGGTCATCCAGATGGATTTAGACAAACTTTGATTAATATGAAATGTGACAGATGGTTTAAGAAAAGTAGTTATAATGTTGAGCTAAGCCTTCATGGCATTGCATTACGGCTGCCTGACCCATCTCCTCACATATCTTCTCGTGTCAAACATAAGGACAACATGGTGACCTAATCACTCTCAGCTGTGAGAGAAATTGAAAAAGATAACTCAATGCCCAAACTGCTTAAGCCTACACGCTGATATGAAGCAGCTGGACAAAAAGAGGGAGAAGGGAGGGGAGCAAATGAATACGGACCCACAGCATTAGCACTTAGTCATGTCAAGAGAACTATTTTCTTTAGCTACACCTTGTGTGACACCAAACATTTAATATCATCATGAAGGATGACAAACATTTGCCATCCTACAGGATAATACTAAATGTTTGATAAGGGGCTACATAATGACATAATGCTAATGATTACACATGACTAGTCTGCATTGTGTGTTATTGTAACATACTGAATATAATGTTTTGTCACTACAGCTCCTCATTTCCTTCTGGCCATTTCATATCTTATTATTAGCATTCATGCAATTAAACAAACCACTTCTTAGTTAGATATTGTGTCCCTGAAGTACTGTGTAATTAACAACATGTACTGTATATACTTAGTATAGGGATAGGGTTCAGTTTAGGGTTAATTATCTAATTATGTATCATTTTCTGTTATTACTATAGTAAATACATGTCGTGTAATTTTAATTTTAATTAATAATTAATTTTACGGGAAATAATTTTATATAAATTCAGCATAACTGACAACATAATTTCACGAGTTTGTGTGCCCATATAAATTTAGCATTAGTGGTAAACGGATTTGTCTTGATGTCTGCAATGGAGGGCTCAGAAAGACTATTCTACTCGAGCTCCGATAGCCCCCCTATAGACAGAAGGATAAATGAAATAAATATGCATAAAGGAGGAGATGGGGAGGTGGAGGGATGCCGAAAGAACTAACAACGGAAGTGGTAAGAGGCTGTATACTCAGATATTAATTGTAAGATTAGATGGGCGTACTCCTCCCGAAATTACATTAATAACTTCACATCAACTGCCACAAAAATTCTTCCCGACTTGTACCTCATATTTAGGTTACAATGAGGCACTTACAATAGAAAGTTAATGGGGCCAACTTTTGGAGGATTTAAAATCTGAATCTTGTAATCTTATTTTTTTTATTTAAAAAACAAAACAAAACAAAAAAACACTTACATTAATTCTAATGTGAAAACTTGAGTATTGTTTGAGCCATAAAGTTGTGGTTTTATGGTTGGTTTAGGCTTTCAGACATACATTGTCAAAAAATGTGAAAAAAATCGAGTTTACATTTTTGTGGTTAAACTGTTAAAACAGTGAGCGTTTTAACATTTACATATTGGTCTCATTTACTTTCAATGTAAGTGCCTCAATGTAAAAAGAAAAGAGGCAAGTGAAAATAAAAAAGGTGGTAATCAGCATTTTGCCACAAGTTCTGTCAGTTAAGCTTAAACTTGTATGGCATATTCGTTTAATCATAGTTTCTGCAAAAACCAATCAGATTATGCCTCCCCATTTCTTACACACAGGAAAACTCTTTATCCAAACTGTACATCTTTACATCAAAGCCATGTGCCTGTAGGAAGAGGAACCATGGGGAAATATGCTTGCCCTCTCCAGATGCAGTGGCCTGGCCTTTTGTCATATCATATATAGCTTAGAATTCTGGGTCACAAACTCCATTCTCTGGTTGTCACTGGGATGAGAATGGCCAGGCCAGAGTCCCGCTGGCAGGAGCTTGGAGACCCGGGACTCACTGTGACTTCAGCCCTTCAGCGTCTGACAGGATCGCAGCGGTGCGGCACTGGGGCCCCCGCTGGAAAAAAACGGGAGCCCAAATTACCTCTGCACTCCTGTTTGAACGTGGCCATTCATTGAAAAAGACGAAGGGAGGGGTGGATCTTGAGGGTCTGAAGGAGACTTAGGCAGAGTGAAAGAGACATGCTGAGAGAAATCCACTAGATTTATTACAAAAACTGCAAATTTCCAAACGCATACTTTAAAAATACAGTCAAATGAACAACCTGGCTGAGATTCAAGACATCGATGATAATGATCATGAGCCTTCACTCTTCATTCTTTACAGACAGCATAAATTGTAACTTGGCTGTCAGAAACATGAGCAGATTATTCTTCTTTTGTTAAATCGTGCAGAGGCAGTGCTTCTAATCACTGTGATTGACAGCTTTTCAGTCCAAAACATCAGAAGCTGTTGTTGCATGTCAGATGATCCAACATTCATAAATGGAAGTCTGACAAACTAGAGGGAAATTTAATTTATATTTGCAATCCAGAAGAGCTCCTGGCACTATTTGAGTAAACTTGCCTGATTAGCCCACATCTCAGTGCAAATTAATTTGCAGCCACAACAGAAACAACTGCTATTACCTTAAAGCTTATCCTATTTTTGAATAACAAGACTAAACAAATAAATAAATAAAAATGTACTGTATATTTCAACAGCATTAAATAAACTGAAATTGGCAAAACTTGACATATAGCTCCTTGTAAAACTAACCTCAATCAAAATATTTCAGACAAGACATCTGACATTTCCCAAGATGCAGAAGCAGAAAATCACCATGGATCTTCTCTCTCTCTTTCCCAGAAGCAATGACATTCTGGCCACAGATTGTCTTTTGTGTATGTTTCAGTTGTGAACTAGATGGCTGGAGAAGTACAGGAAATATCATATGACAACAGGATGAAATTTCTATACTTGTATACCCTGAACTACTCATTCCTCAGGAAACAGCAAGCGAAGCACAGAACTTTATTAAACAGCAAATCCTTCTTTGGGGCCAAAATCTTTATATGTAAGCTTTGTCAGATATAAAAGGAATGTTGCTCTGATTAAAAGAGGGAGGATGTTGTGCCCTCAAAAAATTACTATCAGTATAATAAACTACAATCAATCATACACCCTTCAGAGTCTCACCAGGAAACAAAGAGTGCCTACAGATTAAAACATGTTTTTCAGATTGTCACAAAGTCTTGAGAACGAGTGCAAGATTCAGCAATTTGAGTGTGCTTTTTTTGAGAATGCTGAATTTCAGAAAGAATGGTCCGTGAAGTTCATATGTCAAAGGTCAATGTGCTGTGAGAGTCAGCAGAGGCCAGAGGTTTAAAGTTACTAACACTGTTGTTACATCAGCTACAATAATATCTACTGTTTCGTCCTAGACAGAATTCTATAGGGCAACAAAACTTCCTGTCTGTCTGTCACATTTTCAACAACCTCCTTCCGACCGACACCCCATAAGCAATGTTCTCTCTAAGCTGCCCGCACGCGCGGCCGCGCACTTCTTCCACCGCGGCGGCACAGAAGAAATAATGTGATTGAATTCTAGTAAAAGCGAAATAATTGCAATGCAGGGGGAAACCGCTATAGAGCTGGTGCTGCTATTAGAAACGGTGAATGTGGTTTACAGGTTTTATAGAAATAGAATGATGTACGCAGTGCCGATCCTAGACTTCTGGAGGCCCTACGCAAAAGTGGGTGGGGTGGGGGGGGGCACGGAAAGCGCTCGAGAAACAGTATCTCTTTCGCGGCTCGGCACACTTTCAACTCGTTTTCTTAGTAAGAGCAAGAGACTGTACGACATTCACGTTACATGATTTGGCTGATTTTTCCATAGAGAGCATGACAGCGCACCGCATTAAAAGAAATGATCATTCATGTTTTGATAACCGCTGGCCAAATTCAAAAACGAAACTAAAATTAAAACATCTTTGAGAGCAAGGGGCCCCCCCTGGTGTTTCGGGGGCCCTACGCAGCTTGTGTATTCTGTGTATAGGGAGGATTGGCTCTGGATGTACGCCAAACGAGTCGCTGTAGAAACCGAATACTTCAATGGTTGCGGACGAAATAGCTCAAATCGAGAGCTAACGCAAACGCAATGACATGTGAAATAAATGTCCTCATGTACTAAAGAAGAGTGGCTTGATTACGTGCTAGAAATAGTGGAGGATGGGCACAGAAAGGTAACAAAACTCACACAGGTATATTGTGCAAACTGTACTTCATAGCGATGTTTAGATAACTATATAAGAATTCACGTTCACGTTTTTTGAAAATATTTAACTTTTTTTCTCAGTTTAAGTTTTGCTTCAGTTTTCTATTCTATTCTATTCTATTCTATTCTATTCTATTCTATTAGTTTAAATGCTTTAGTTTGTTTTGATATTATATTATGTTAGGCCTATATTATTAACCTAATAAATAATTGACCTTGTTTTTTAATGGAGTCTCTTGCTCATCAAGGCTGTATTTATTTCAAAAATACAGCAAAAAAACTGTGATATTGTGAAATATTATTGCAATTTCTAATATTGGTTTCCTATTTTAATACCTATACTTTAAAATATCGGTCCCACTTTATATTGTGTCCCTAATCCCTGTGTACTTACATAGTAACTAGATGTGTACGTAGTATGTAACCACAGTGTAAATACACATTGGTACATAGTATCTACAGCTCTAATGTTTGTGTAACTTAACTACACATATGTAACAACTCCCTGAATGGTATGTGTAAGTACAAATGTGTAACAGGACATTGGTAACAACACTTTTTGGTAATGAAAGTACAAATGTGTAACAGGACTAACAGCACTTTTTGGTAAAGAAAGTGTTACACTTTATATTAAGTAGACAATTCCTATGGATTTACCATGTAATTACTTTGATGTTACACAGCAGCGGCCAGTAAGTTAGGCTATACATATAAATTGTGGTTGGTGTCCAGCATGTTATACTTTATATTAAGTGGACAGTTTCTGAGGAGTTACCATGTAAGTACACTGGTATTACAGTGGTGCACCAACTCCACCAACTCAAGATCCAACTCCTCCCACTTTACATATCCCTAAACTTACCCGTTTCCACCCCCTGGATCCCATTCCACCCCTAAACCTACCCATCTCCACCCCCTGGATCAAATTGTTCCAATTACTCTTATACTGTACATACTGTTGTTACAAAATGTAGTTATATAATTCCTGTTACACGAGTACTTAGTGAAGTGAAAAAAAGTGTTGTTACCAATGTCCTTTTACACATTTGTACTTGCACATACCATTTTGTGGGTTGTTACATGTGTGTTGTTACAGAAACATTACAGCTGTAGATACTATGTACCGATGTTACACTGTGGTCACATACTACGTACACATCTAGTTACTATGTAAGTACACAGGTATTATGGACACAATATAAAGTGGGACCAAAATATAATTTATTCATGTGAAGCAAAGCTGAATTTTCAGCATCATTACTCCAGTCTTCAGTGGCAAATGATCCTTCAGAAAGCATTCTAATATGCTGATTTATTATCAGTGTTGCTGATAATCTAATATGCTGATTTACAACAGTGAAACTGTTGTGCTGTTCAATATTTTTTTGGAACCGGTTACTTTTTTCTTTGATTCTTTGATTAATAAAAAGTTAAAAAGAACAGCATTTATTCAAAACAGAAATCTTTTCTAACAATATAAGTCTTTACTATCAATTTTATCCATTTAACACATCCTTGCTGAATAAAGCAAATTCCTTCACAGGAATAAATTATATTTTAAAGTATATTAAAATAGAAAACTTTTATTTTAAATTGCAATAATATTTCAAAATATTATTTTGTGAAATAATATTCAGTATTTTTTATCAAATAGATACAGCCTTGATGAGCATAAGAAACTTATTTTAAAAAAAAATTACTGATCCCAAACTTTTGAAAGGCAGTGTATTATAGCCTACTGTAAAAAATGTTTTCTCAGGTAACCTAAAATGTACATCATTTAGTTACATCAAGGATCAAATCAAATATAAATAGCACATTAAAGTTAAAAGTTACACACTTTTGTGTGTGTGTGCTGTACAAGGTATAAAGAATGCTTTTGCTCAGGTGTCCGAAATGTCTGCCCAATAGAGAAAAGTTTTGTTCAGCAAGAAAAAAAATTAGAGGGAACATTGCCCATAAGCACCACTCACTAATGTGTACAGCATCTACATGTAACTGACAGCATTCTGAAAGACTGCTTATGTGATATGTGTCACGACACAGGCTAGGAGACACAGAGGTAAGTGGTCAAACAAGAGTATTTATTGAAGGAGACAGAGGAGATAACCAGGAGGTGATGAGAGGTGAGTGATAAACAATGAGTCAAGATCCAGATGGCTTAGCTAGCGGTAACAGTCCTTTGCTACACTTGCAGGAAACACATGGAACGGCTGGAGCGGTGGAGAAACAGGAACTCTAAGGTAGGGAAAACACAGGTAAGTACAATGGGTCTGGCTTGGTTCAGGTATGTGAACGGTAGACCGGATGAGGAGGGAGTGTTGAGAGTGAGCAGATATAGACGGGCTTGATGAGGTGCAGCATGTGCGGGGAATCAGAAGGCAGGTGATTGTGATCTTGTGAACGTGGGTGCTAATGACTGCGGCGGCTGTGGTGACTGTGGTGATTGTCTGACAATATCAACATGTCAATTTATTATAAGCAACACAAGCCAATGACATTTACAGCTGGGGAGACTGGACTGATTTTCTACTGTGTTAATCATCTAACTTAACTAGCCAGTTAAGAGATACATTTTTCCTGAATATGGTCCCTGGAGCACAGGTTTTATCAGCTGGCAATTTTCAATGCACATTTAAGAGTGCCTGTTTTTAAATTCCCTAGCCTGACCTTCAGTCCACAAGGCTGCCCAGGAGTTCTCATCTCTCTCATCATCTGAAACAAGGAGATATAAACATTGTATTCAGTTTAACTGCTGTACACAGACACACACATATCTGTGTTATCTCTCCACTTCTCCTGCATTCATTGATCCGCACACTAATGTTACTGAAGTTATTAGCTAGTTATGTTGGCCTGAGAAAGTCAACATACTGTTGACTGTGTGAAAGATGCTTGGGACAGTTGACTGATCTGTCACTTCTCCCCGGGCCGTAGCTGGGGTTTGTGGGGCCCCGGTGCAGGTTGTACCTGTGGGCCCTGTTTGAAATAGTTTAATATATGTTTGTTCCATATATTTATTTGTGCTATTTACACAATGTTTACGTTTTTCAAGTTTGTAGGTGTCCAGGTTCAGAAACCGAATAATCAAATATAAAATAGCATTGCATAGTCTTCACTGTATAAATTAAATATAGATTCATTCTTGTTAAACTGCAAAGTAGTTCAGTAAAGAGCTGTGAGTGATTTTCTCTGATTTAATTTATTGTATTAACACACTGACAGCAGCTAGTAAATTAGGCACAATCACTTTAAGAGACAATACAGTACATCCAATATAATACACATCCGATTTTTTTCTCAACTGTTTACAGTCACTTAAGTTTACGTTTGCTCTTTATGTGTGCTCCGAACACGGCGCGCGAGTACTCATTTGAGTTTTTCCGCGTCCTGTGTTTGAATGCTTATAAACTCTTTTGAATATTTAAATGGGCAAGGCATAAAAACACGTTCAAATGATAAGCTTTCGGACTCGCAGCAGTGGCACATTTTTAGGATGGCCTCAGCCAGTCAGATGAAATGAAAGAGTTGCGCAATAGCACTGGTCATCAACAGAAACACAGCATGATTTTCAAAAAGTTCTGAAAGTTCTGTTACAAAGCAAATAAATATATATATAAAATGTTCATCTTGAGTAGCAAGATTGTGTTCAGTCTTAATTTTTTTTCCATTTTTGGGTAAGAATAAGAAGCACTTCATCCGGTACTTAGTGTCTTTCATTCCAACATAAGAAAACATTTCTGGAATCTGCATCTGAAATAGCATTTAGATGTATTTACACAGTTTAATGTATCACAGAGGGGACATGGATGCATTTAAACTGCAATTACATATGCATAAATAGGCCTGTTTTGTTTTTAACATAAAACGTTGAATACTGATATTTGAAATATTTAGACATGAAAAAAATAGTCGGAATGTGAAATTAAAACCGCCAGTAGGTGACAGCAAGTGACTGTTAATGAGTGAGTCATTGAGATTCAACCGATTCATTCAAACAGCTGATTCATTCAGGAACAAAGCATTTGACTGTGTCAATGAGTGAATCACTGAATCATTTTTATCAACCGATTTGTTCAAAAAGCTGATTCATTCAATAAGTAAACACCGTCCATTGCTGAGAGGCGCAAAACTGTCACGTTCGCTGGGAGCAAGGAAGCACGGAGACGAGGGATTCACAAAACTAGAGTCTTTAATATCCAGCGGGGAAACACAGAGCACAGGCAGGGAAGACAATCAAGGACCGACAAAACCTAACTGAATGGACTGGGGCTTTTAAAGACAGGACAATCAAGGAACTAAGGAGAGACACCTGGAATCAAATTAACAATTAACATGAGGGAAAATCTGGGTCATGGAACACATGGGGAGCAAAACCACAACAAAAACAGTCCATGATCCTGACATAACGTTACAACATTACTATAGGCTACATCAGCGGATTTGTTTCAAGACAAAGGGATTTTTCCATCCTAATTTTTTGTTACAGTCATTGCCCAACAAAGAGCACAGTTTAGGCATGATGCATTCATGTGGCCATGTACCTATTCATTATTAGACTCTGCATCTGGCCTGTAGAAATTGTTTAGGACAGGTAATTATCAACAATCAGGCGAAGGAGAAATTCCACAAATAATGCTGTACTAATGAGGCTTTGAAGCTTGGCAGGAAATCAAAGAGCAAATAGTTGCTTACCCCATAATTTAGATGACCCTCCTAGTTCAAAAATAGTTCCTTAATAAATTCAGTCCTAAAGGTTTGCTGCATATGTACCAAAAAAAAAAAAAACAGCTTAAAATCCTAAATTAAAGGCAGATTCTCTCTTGCAGCACACCACATGTAGTCAGTCTATGAGACATCACATAAGCCTTCAAATTTATTTAAGCTTTATTTGAACTCTTTTACAAGGATACACTGGTGTCCCCCCTTTGTAATTTGCACACCAAATGCTATGCCAAATCCCTTCTGGGCTTGCGGTTTCCTGCAACTATCCATCTGTACAAGCTCTGCAATGAACTCAAAAGGAAAGCACAGATGAACTGATGTAAATTTGAGCTCCAACGATACATTTTATCTCCCAGGGATGTTTTACTTGATTGGGCTGCACATCATCCTTTGAGCATAGTATCTTATCTCATGCAGTCATGTTTTACTCTTTCTGAAGTCACAGAAAAACGTCATTTTGTGTCTTCAGAGAGGTAAAACGTTGCATAAGAAAATCCCAACTACCCTAATGACCTACTTATCTCTGTTAGAAGGAGGGGACAGAAAATGAGAGGAGCCGTGAGCTCAACGGAAGCTACTATAACTGATAAAAACATGAAAAAGGAAATGTTCTGTTTTATTACTCAGTGCTAGCAAAGCTGCACAGAGGAAGTTATAGGATCTCATGGCAAGAGTATCTTTCTTGTTGGCTCTTCAACTACTTCAGTTCCAGCAACATGACCTGCAAAGAGAAATTAAAAGATGCCAGCTATGAAACATAACATCGAAACCGAAGCATATTTGGACCTCCCTTGCTTCTATAAGTCTTTCCACTAGATGTTGGATACAAGGAGTTCTGTCCAATTCAGTGAGGTCAGGCACCGATGTTGGGTGATCTGTCTTGCATTCAGCATTTCAGTTCACCCTGAAGGTGTAGAGTTGGGTTCAAGTGTGGGCTTTGAACAAGCCAGTCAAGGACTTCCAAATCAGTCCCAGTAAACTAAACAAAAGGCCCCATTTAAATAAAGTGTTTGTCTAATGGGATTGTTTGGTTGTATGCTTGATTTTATGCACCTGTTAGTAATGAGTGTAGCTGAAAAAGCCAAATCCATTAATAAAAATTGAGTTTTTACATACTTTTATTTTGACGCACAGAGAGGGACATCGTCTTATTCTGAAGGAAATTAATTGCATTCAATGGAAGATCAGAGCAATGTAGTCTTTAGTTATGTCAAAGCAGTTATGCAGGATCCTGGTCATTTTGATGTTAAATCAGTATATTAACTAGCTGCACATGGTCAGAGCAATTAAATAGATTTTACCGGCCTTGCTGTTTATGCATGCTGTGAAAGAGACAATAATAATTGTAAATGTCAGCCTTTGAACTCTGAATCACCATTTCTGCATCGAGAACACTGCACGCAAAATGCTTCGGTTTTGTTCCTAAATTACATACCCCATAATTTTGTTATTCGTAGTCTAAATTGAGAATTTATTTGAAAGCCACAGCAAAACAATCCCAGTTGTGAAGAAAATAGCCTATAATGTAACTTTCCTTCCCATATATTTCTGCCTGGAATTTCTGGAAATAAAAAGAAAGGGAAATTCAAAAGTGTTTCATTGAATTAAAACAATAAATCGATTCCAAATATAATAATACTGTTCTTTTTAATTTTCTATGCATCAAATCCAGAAATAATTTTATAATGTTTTCCACTAAAACATTAAGCAGCACAACTGTTTCAACACTGATAATAAGATTTTTTTCTTGAACACCAGCATATTAAAATGATTTCTGAAGAATCATGTGACATAATCATGTGAATAAATTACATTTTAAAATACATTAAAATAGAAAACAGTTATTTTAAATGATAACATTAATATTTAACAACACTATTTTTACTGTATTTTGATCCAGTAACCCCAAGCTTTTAAATGAAAGTATAAAAAATATTAATACATCTGACTTAATATTTAATATATAATATCTACAATTACAGAATATATGAAAAAAGCTCAATATTTATCATTCCCTATCATCATTATCATTGATGTTTATAGAACAGATTGGTGTAGAAAATGAGTGGGATGTGAATTCCTAACGGGACTGTGACTGCCACCCTCCCATCCTGCCGAATGAATGAGAGTCCAATGGGAGATTACATCTAACTCTGCAAACTTTCAAATTCAACTCTTCAACCAAGACCAATTTCTGAACTTTACCTATGAAGCTATTTTCATTCATTTCTATTTGGCAGTGCTGCTTTGGTGCTACAGTGAGTGGTTCTCAGTAGGTCATAAAGTGCATGTTTAATCTTGAGGGGCTTCCAGATGTGCAACTCAGCTCTCGAGGAAGTAGCTTTAGATGTTTACGATTATTTTACTTCTTTCTCATCTCATCCACCAACATTTTTAAGTGTATATAAATATCACGCCAATGGTTTGAAATGTTGATTTTTGTGGTTTGTTTAAATAAATATACTAAGCATACAGTGTTTGAGACATACCTTAAGTCTTTTGCTGTCTAAATGTTGAAAATAGGCCACAGGCAAAATTTAATTGCCAAGACAGCAATACAGTTTTTATGAGAGCTGTTTTCCAAGAGTTTTTAAATATAATGTACTAGGATCACTACCACTCATGCAATCTGAGTAAAACGATGCTGCTAGAAGCTTTTTAGCAGTTTGGTCCAAGCATGGCTTTGTGCCTCATAAAATGTGAGCTGGGTAATAGTTATAGAGAAAAGCAAAGTGCATCATAAATAAAAAAGGAATTACTGCATTTAGTGGAATTTGGCCCATTTAACCTCTTTTAAACACATTGTTTCTTATTTTTCCAACAGAACAATCAAAAGCATCTGGCTGAGCACATTTCTGAAACCCTATGGAAAGCCAACCTGACTGTAACCTTTACAGATGAGAAGAAAAAAGATAAGTGCTTAGTTCACAATCTCCCAAAACGGTGCGTAATGTTGGCCTTGGACCAAGTGCTTGAATTATCATCATGTTGAAGAGAATCAGCAAAACTTCTCTGAAATCAATATAAGAAGACATCGTTCCAAAATATTATTTAATACAGCATGAACAGAGGTACCAGATTAGACCATATGAATTTCTTTGAGAGCTATTTTAATAACAGCTATTTGAATGATGCCACAGTCTTTGTGAGCCCTTTTACAGGCTTATCCATTACTACATCACAGCTAATATACTGTCAACATACAGTCTAGACACGTCACAGTAAAAACACATGGCACAACAAGCAACAGGATACGCTGTACATTTAAAAACTCTGCTGAGTGTTGAAAAGTGTTTAAAACCACATGTTTTTGCTAATTATGATCACCACAGTTGCTCAGGGAGTATGAATTGAAAATGAATTCCTCAGATTCTGCAAAAAACTGTTGTTTGGACAACTTTTTTGGACGTTGCATATGGGATGTCTGAGTATGACTGATCCCTCACAGCTTAGTTAAAGAGGATATTTTGGTTTAAGGAGTCACTGACAGTCTTGCAGTTAGCAGAGATGTTAAAACTATTTTATAGATTCATTATTTTAATCAAAATAACCTCTTGTTATATTCAAGTCAACAAATTACTGAACATATACTGTAGGCCCAATAAGAAATAAAAATTGCATGCACACATGGCAAGGAACTGTATGCACATGCATATTAACATTAGAAAATGTGAAACTGTTCTACATTAAAGTTTTCTGCTATAAAAAAGTTTTTTTTTTTTTTTTTTTTTTTTTTTTTTTTTTTAACCAATCTATTTTACCTGTGTGCTGCTATGACCCTACAGGACATGAACTTCAGTCAGCTGCCTTGTTCATTCTCCCAGGAACTATTATTTCAATGACAAGAAGCAATTAGTGTAAGTTAGTTAGTCCTCTGCCCTGTATAGAGTACACACGTGCTGCTCATCTGCTCTCTCACGCCAAAGGATGTGCGGAAGTTGTATGGCCTCCTGGGATGGAGTTATCTTAACATTTGGGTCACTTCAGTTTTTTTTTTTTTTTGCTTGCTGAGTACGTAACTCCCAGATTTCTGGTCACAATGCAGAAGTACCCTTTTAAATACTAATCAGCTATTATTCAAGGTAAATTTGGTAGGATCATGATTTAAGGAGTCATCAAAAGCCATTTAAAAAAAATGTCAATTATGAAGCACAGTGATGGTTGTGGGTTAACAAAAATGTAGTCTATAATGTGTTACTGAATGATTAATGCTTTCCAGCATTAATGAAATGCAGATGTTATGTATTTCATTCTCAATATCAGAGAAAGGGGATAAGGAGGAACAAAGAAAATCAAAACCAAAACATTTTCAGATGCTATCTTCACCTTGATAGCCTAGCCCTCACCAGATACCCAGCATACCGCACACAAAGCTCAGCGCAACAGCACCTCATTTTGAACTTCAGATCAGGTAAAAGGCACTTCAAACTAAAATAATGTATTGAAGCACAGATATTTTGTCTCCCTAATGCATCCCTCCTGTAGCTCCATTCAAATATGGAGCTTTTTAAATGTCTGTAAATAATATAAATAATATTTGTATGTATTCAGTCAAGAAAGGAAAGGAGCTGTCAAATAAATAAATATAAGTTAAAATTTACAGAATTATGTGTGTTGGAATGCCTTTTTTTCTCAAGCATGTCATGTAGCATGCCGTTTTACACACTCATTCATTTGAAATCACTCTTGAGAATGTCTTTAGATGAGCAAAATGTTCCACAATGAGTGCGGATGAGTGAATTTCATGGCTTGAAAACCACCACAGAGCCATTTTACATATTCTTTACATCTTGTTTTGTAATTAAGAGCTTTAATTAGAAGCTACCCTTAATCCTTAATCTCACAGTGTGTGACCACAGCACAGCCCTCAAACACTCAGACAACCAAACAGGCCTGGAATTCTGCAGTATGAAGGAATCATCAACTCCTCACTCAGTACAACAGATAATCCGCCTGCAACACCCAAAGCGGTCTCAAGACAAGAACCTATCAGATAACCAATCGTGTTAAAACCATTACAGTGGGTCGTGGTGAATAAACATTCAGGAACTGCTTTAGCGAATGAGAAAGCAGTGTGAACTGACAAAATGAATAAAGTAGGGAAATTTGAATAAACGGATGTGTTCACATACTGATTGGTTCCTCGCTATGTGTTCTTGATGCGGATGCATTATAAATTCTTCCTTCCTGCCATTTCCCGTTCTCTGCTTGCATTGTGTGAAAGTTCTCCTGATCAACAGGGCTCAGCCCACGGGAGTGCATTAAGGTGGTGTTGCAGAGTGTTCAACAGCACTGGCTCAGGTTCAAAGCAGACTGCCTGGGTCATTTTGAGTGTTGGTTAACCACTTTAAAAGAGCTGACATGCAGAAGGTTCAAAAAGCCTTTGCTGTGGGTTCTTGGACTTGCTGACTTTCTAAAAAGTAATTTTTTTTGTTTGTTTTTTTAAACAGGTGTATTTCCTGTCACTGTATGGGGCATGATGAGTTCCCATGGCATCTTAAAAGCTTGCACAGCACTAGTTCCTAAGCGATAAGAAGCCACATACCAGATTTCTTGAGAATTCGCTGAATACTTTTGGTTCTTTTTGGAAGGCCGCAGGAATACCAGAGCTGTCTTAAGAGGTCAGGTCTTTTCTTAAAAGGGTTGACTAAGTGGGAAAATGTCGATCCACTTTGAATATACAATCAAAATCAAGCAAATGCTTTAACAGTCACTCTAACAGTCACTTCTAAGGCGTAAGATGGTTTAGAGGTGGTAGTTTTTGGTCTTCAAAAATAGCAGTTGTTCAGCTCCATTTAGGAGACAATAACCCCTCATCACACTTGAGCGTGTTTATAGTGAGAAACTGCAGAATTCATTGACTACATTGTAGGAGAAGAGGCAAGGAATAACATGTTTGAGGTAAGAGCAATTATTCTGCATGCAAAATTGGTAAAAGATGGTTAACAGAATGTGCGTGTTCCTGCTCAGAAGGGTGATGTCAGAACGCAGCCACATTTCATGTCAATAAGTGGTATATCAAAAGAAGTGACACACATGCACAAGTGTACTACAATACATTCAGCGGAGTGGAAGACAAACCACAAACAAAACCGCTGAAAAGACAGTCACACTTGCACACACTGACTAAATGTCCAATTTGAGGCCAGATTATTTGTAAAAGTCCCTGGGGCAAATGTTAGAGATAATGGTTCAGATTTATGGATGAAGAGAAGACAGAATGGAAGAATGAAGCATTAAATACAGAAAGAGTCAACATTCAGTGTCACAAACTGTTTAGCATGCATGATTTTTCCCCACACCAATTATTTCCTCAAAAAATAAGAAAGTCATAATTGTTTTGGAACAACATGAGCCAGTTCTAAAGATCTCATTGGTCAGGACTGTGATCAGTTCACTCTCAAATCTGATATTGACCACAAAATAATTTGAACAGCCAAAAAGAAAAGAAAAAAAAAATATCTGAGAAATAAATCAGAATTGAGCAGTGTGAACGTATCCTGTTTGTGATAAGATCCATCCAAGATTTTGCTGAATCCTGAACTTTTCTTAAAAGGTTCTTGCCTGATTATGTTGACCAATGAAATCTGGGTTTGCATTTAACTGCATTTAAATCACATGTTTTACATGGATCACACAGATACAAACCAATAGAAAGCACGATCCCAGATGTGCATGCATTTCAAATGAGGAAAATGTACACTTGTGTAAAAAATGCCAATGGAGAACTGAAATGAGTAGAGTAGCTCACATTCAAGCCCACTCTCATTCTCTCTTGCATCTAAAATCAGAGAAGTGGAAAAACTGGCTTGCAAAATGCCTGCTTCAATTTTCTCAAGGCTTTTTGGGGCTGTTGAATGTCATTCAACACCTCTAAATGATGTTCTTTGTTAAGAATGATGAGAATGAGGTGTCTAAGAGCTTCAAGTAGATTTTGAATGTACTGTATGTATGTGTGTGTGTGTGTGGGAGATATGCTCTGTGGGCCTCTAACAGCTGGTACCGCTGAGGTGGCAAGCTTTTAGAATATGTCACTGGCATCTGTCAGTACATGACAACGTCTCTGGTAAATCCTACAAAGAGATGTTTACCTCAACTTTTAGTCACATACTGAAAAATTAACCACATCTCATTATTCCATGACGTCCTGACATACAAACTCTCTGCTGACAATACAATAAACAACCCACAGAGTCACAAATGATTCATAGAGGCATATTGAAAATATCTTGTCAGCTCTACTCATACACTAGAGTGTGTCTGTAAAGATTGTTAATTCCACAGTCATTTAACATAAATAATAAGAAATGAAACTGCACCAGTGCCATAGTAATATCAGAATAAAAGCTGTGCGTGTGTGTGTCCCGATAACAGTGTGTTAATGCTTCTCTGTGGGTCCATCTGTGTGGTAAGTAGACGATTATTTCCAAAAATCTTTGAAGGAAAAAAATTGACAGATGGAGAGAGAAAGAAGGAGAGTGAGGGGGATGAAAAGAAGCAAATGAAACTGATAAGAGTAGCCAGATGCGCCACAGGGAATTTCAACATAGTAATTCTGTTCCAAAACCTAGTGAGCTGCACCACTACCTACTAGCTGCATATGCAGCTGCCTTCTAAAGTAGAATTCTAACTGAAACGGAAGCTCATAGTCATCACTCAAAAGTGATTTGACGTGCTCTACATAGCATGTTGCACAAATAGAACCCCACACAGGAGACTCAATTGACAGTTGTTTCCAGCAAAGTTTGATGTTTTGATACTCGAGTAAGCAAATGCACTACAAACATAAAAAATTCTGAGAAAAACACTGAACTATTTTTAAACTATACTTTCAAGTATTCAATTACTGAACTAATTAAGACAACCTAGGCTCATTGGACAAATGTTCCTTTGGTGTCAGTTCTTCAAAATGATATTATGTTGCTTCTTGCACGCTTTGCGACACTTTTAAAGTGAAAGGTCCAGTGAGTGGCACTAAAAGCACATTATCCAAAACTCTTGCAAAATTTTATTGCGTTGGTTGTTGTATATATCCTGAGAGAAATTAAATTTCCAGTGAGTGCTGCTAAAATGAATGCTTGTATTTGAAAATAATGGAGCACCTAGTATACTAAACCTAACCGATTGTGTTAACAAGAGCAAATGTGAGATAAAAAGCATTCGCTGAAGCAACTATAACATTTTAGCTTGCTTCTCCAACTCTCTGATCTGTTTTATCATGACACGTTTTACGGGACTCATACCTGAGCGTTCTGCATCACAAGTGCAATGCTGTACCAGGTGAGCAAGTTTACTACGTCAAAAAGCCTTATGTGGAGCTAGTTATGTGATGCAGATGTTAGTCATACATTACAGTAAATTACGTTTTAAGGTCATAAAATAGTACTGTGCAAGGATCCGTACAAAATTAGTAACTTGTAATCGTAATTTATGTGAAACTGAATAAAAGTTGTTGCCATTTTACTGCCATTTCAGCTGGATACTGCAGTGAATTGTATGTATAGTTATAGAGGCATGTTTTTCTAGTGCACCTAGGTTGCAATATGGCAGGATTTATTCTGTTATATTGGCATGGCACTTTCTCCTATTCACAGTAATGAGAGAACCATCTTGGTATATATACAGTCTTTGTCACAATGCATTCTGGGATTGCCTTCTCTGTGAAAGTTAGATGCAGTGCTGCTTAATGAGGCACTTTCAAGCAGTTTACGGTTATATAAGTGACAAACAAAGTTGAACGAAGCTCAACTTTATGTATGTGCTTAGTAATATGACGTGGTGACCATCAATGCAAGTGCATACAGTGATCTGATACAGTGCACCTTATATAGAAATAATTGCTTCTAGAAACCAACAGCACAGCATGCTTTGGAACAGAGTGATAGTTTCCACTTGACATATAGTACTACATATGAAGAATAGCAGTACCATATTTTTACTGTTCACCACTTGTAATGTCAGGGTATTCTCTGTAACATAAACTATCTTCTGCCTCTTTGAGACGTCCCTTTCCAGCTGGGCTGGCATATCTGTCTCCTCTCAGCTCTATGCTCACACACACAAACAGTCTGTACTATTCACTCCATCCGTACAGGCTGATAGTACTAACATCTAGGGAATGTGCTTTTACAGCAACAGTCTGGTCTCCCACTTACCTAATGGCAAAGCAAGAACAGTGAGTTAAGCAATGTCTCTGTTTCTCTTTCTCCACATGTCCTCTTGTTTCTCGCATCCTTTTCTTCTCAGTCTCCCTCCCTTGACAGCTCTGAAACTAAAGGGGATAGCTGTGGAAGATGAAACAGAACATGCAGGGAGGAATACACAGAAAGAGTATCATTGAAAAAGTAAATAGGCAATTTTGAATGCTATAATCTGTTCATGAACTGGACCGTTTTTCTGTCTCAGGTTGTAAAAGTCTTATATTACCCACCAACATCTTCAGAATTTGGCTGACGATGAGGAGAATGTGAAAAGGAGAAGAGAAACAAGACTATTCAAAGCTTTATGGGCGGTTATCTTATAATCTTTGGTAATGTTTAAAGTGGTTTGTGGTGTACTACAACAGTCTGGAAGACAATCCTTCAGGGTATGCACACGGTTTTAGATCACTTTGAGACACTCATCCTGACACCTACCCTCTTACAAAACCTCAAACACAAGCTAACACACAGACCACAACTCAAAACAGACATTCCAGAGAATTATCTGCAAAAGCCACTGTCTCACGTCTTAAATGCAACAGCAAAACTATACTGAAAATGGTTCACTAGTGCTTACTGTGAGCTGTAAGAAATTGTTATGTCAGTGTGTTTAAAGGAGACAAACGTAGAAGCACCCTTGGCTGTATTTGAATAGACTTTGTCTACACTAAAAAGGCCAAGAGTGTTCAAGAGATTAAGCACTTGTGCATGTGAACAGCACAGACCTCCCCACACTAAGTTTATTCATTTTTTAATTTTCCTCAGACACATTGAAATGTCTGTTTTTGTACAGCAAATGTTCTGGTGCATTTTTGTCCCAATTGCCACTCTACAGTAATCTTTCTATGAAATCATAATAATTCCTTTGGGCGGGATGCAGATTTTTAAAAATGCCACATCGGACTCAGTTTGGGACAAAAATATTGAGTTGTGCCTGTTCTTAATCAGACTGAGAACTCATGGAAGTATTTTTGAGTAACAGCTTAACACTCCCTTGTCTGTCATTGGTCAAACAAATAGATAGCCCCACCTCAGAGTTAAATCATTGGTTGAGCTAATGTTGCTGTTGTCAGGCTGCTCAAACAAACAGATAGAGCAATGTTTTGATGATAACACCACAGAGTCAATACTTTTCAGGGAATCCAACCTACAAACGGTTTACTTGTTGTCTCTACATATCAAATTTGGACTGAAACGTTTAGCACAACATTACATGCAAAGCTGATATTAGGGTAATTTTCCTAGACTCTGTGCTCACAAGATTTGGAAAAGTGAGTAGTGACTTATGCAACCTCTAAAGCCCTTCATGATGTCTTCCCAGAACTCCTCCCTTCACATCCCTTTCCTTTGCCATCTTCCTCTTCTCTACTCGCTGGTCAGTTCCAAACACACTCGGTAACTGCAGACGTCACTGTGTTCATACGCATACACAGAGATGTGAGAGGACAACGTCATCAGGCTCTTCAGCATCTGGGAAACGACGTTGCTTGAGTGTTCCTATGAGGAATAGCTATAACTCTGAGGGAACGACATGGATTTTACAATAATCTGCGTAATGTCATCTTAAAGCAACATTTGTTCTGTAGAGATGTGTTTTATAGTAGCTATGTACTTCTGTGCAGTGTTACGTTAGTGAGGTAACAATAGCACTGAACCCACTGCACAAAGTAATAGCAAAACAGAACATAGTAGCAAAATTTAAGCAAAAATAATTATAATAAAAAATGTTGAAAAGAAACACCACAAAATCTATTTTCGATGTAAATTGAGTGTATCAACTAAAATGGTGTATCACCTAATTTGCTGAGTTGTAACACTGCCAGTTTAACTGCTTAGAAAGGACTCTACTTTTCAAAAGTTTGGTGTCAGTAAGATTTTTATTTTTTATTTATTTCTTTTTTTTAACAAAATTAATGTTTTTTTTCTAGCAAAAATGAATAAGATGAGAAAGTGGCAGTAAAAACTTTTACTTTATTTTAACTTTAAATTTGAATTGTATTGTATTATATTATGCATTTAATTATATACACGTACATTTTTACTATATGTGACCCTGGACCACAAAACCAGTCTTAAGTCGCTGGGGTATATTTGTAGCAATAGCCAAAAATACATTGTATGGGTCAAAATTATCCATTTTTTTATGCCAGAAATCATTAGGATATTAATTAAAGATCATGTTCCGTGAAGATATTTTGTAAATTTCCTACCGTAAATATATAAAAACTTCAGAACTTAATTTGGACAGCTTTAAAGGTGATTTTCTCAGTATTTCGATTTTTTTTTGCACCCTCAGATTCCAGATTTTCAAATACTTGTATCTCGGCCAAATATTGTCCTATTCTAACAAACCATACATCAACGGAAAGCTTTCAGATGATGTATAAATCTCAATTTCGAAAAATTGACCCTTATGACTGGTTTTGTGGTCCAGGGTCACATATTATATTTAAAACCTGTTAACCTGCACCCCCCATATTGGGAATCACAGCTGAAAATGACTAACTAACTTAAAATGGTAACAGCTCCTGACTTCAGTGTGCCACACACACAATTGTGGTGTCTTTGGAAAGAAGACCCTTTGGCCTTTACTATCCATCATCCAGAGTTGATGATGCTCAAAAATATAAAAAGTTATAGACACTGAAGTGCCTTGATAAAAATTGTACCACACTGAATTTTTTTTTATTTCATATAAAAATACATGAAATCAGTCCTGGAGCAATCCAGAAAAGTATTGGGTTGAAAGTCACATGTCTCATGAGATTATATTTCAAATCTGAAGAAGATACCATGAAAAATGAGATTCCTGCAGACATTTTTCTAGCCCCCCCCCCCTCCCTCCCCCCCGTTTGAGGAAAAATATTTACCAAATTATTGAAGGGTTCTACTACACACTATTTAGTCATTATACATGCCACTGCAGTTTTTCAATTATAAAACAGTAGACAGAATCTTAGAAATCGTATAAGTGATTTATTTGAGCACTAGAAAAATACAATAATAATAATTTTTGAGTGATGAAAAAAAAACAATAATAATAAAAAAAACAAACTTAATTACATACTGATTTCCTGACAAACAGATGCTCTCCTGCTCATACATTAGGTAATCACATGCTGAAGATTTACATTTACATTTACATTTAATCATTTAGCAGACGCTTTTATCCAAAGCGACGTACAAATGAGGAGAACAATAGAAGCAATCAGCCCATCAAGAGAGCAACAGTATACAAGTGTCATGACAAGTCTCAGTTAGTCTAGCACAGTACACGTAGCTAGAATTTTTTTTTTTTTTTTTTTAAATAGAATAGGTAAGTTAGTATTAGTTAGTCAGGTGCTGGCGAAAAAGATGTGTCTTTAGATGTTTTTTGAAAATGGCTAAAGACTCAGCTGTTCGAATTGAGATCGGGAGGTCATTCCACCAGCTGGGCACAGACCAGGAAAAGGTCCGTGAGAGTGATTTGGTACCTCTTTGGGATGGCACCACAAGGCGTCGTTCACTTGCAGAACGCAAGCTTCTGGAGGGCACATAAATTTGAACCAGCGAGTTTAGGTATATTGGTGCAGTGGCAGTTGTGGTCTTGTAGGCAAACATCAGTACCTTGAATTTGATGCGAGCGGCTATTGGTAGCCAGTGTAACCTGATGAAGAGAGGGTTACAGATCATTCATACAGATGCAAATCATACTGATGGCTGCCCAATATTGTCAATATTCACATTATAATGGCCTTTTATATAGACTGCATTCACACTGATATCTGTGAACAGTCAGTAATTACATGCTCATTATCAGTCATAGAGATGTTAATCATACAGATACAGGCAATTCCCCACAAAACACGCAAACATATATGAAAACTGCTGCTGAAGAAAAAAAAGAAATGTTTTTTCTTTTTTTCTTATTGTGCTAAAAAGATCGTTAAGTTACGCCCCATCATATGACAGGTGCGTCACAGCGTGCGTCACGTGCCGTCGCGAGGGAGCGCCAGAATTCAAATAAACAATCTTCCGTGTATCTTTGACTTTTTTATTTTTGGATGATTTCATTCTGTTTGGGACATTGTCTGCTACAAAATCGTGCTGTTTTTTACCACCAAGACGCTGTTTTTGAGCGTAATTTGTTCCATAACGGACACAAACAATAACTTTCCCTCAAGAGATGAGACGTAAACAAAGGATTAACGATCTAAATTACAACGTTGTTGTTTCTTTGGACTAAAAGTGCTCGATGGAATGTTGTTCACTGGACCCTTATCTCTCAAACTAAACCAGGATTTACAGCAGTGGATACATTTGAGAGTCGTTATCAGGATGAATATGGTATGTACTGCGGGGTTTTCTATACATGTTTTGATGTGTACTGCTTACACAAATTTAGCAAATACATTCCGTATAAGCTTTCTATCGAAAAACAGCGATCGGTTGTCGATGCTAGAGGCTTAGACCTTCAAAATGATATATAGTTTGTCAAGATTCATTTTGTCCTGTTTTACTTTATCTGTTTGAAAACAATGACGTGTGCAAACAAAGAGCTTTCAAAGAGCTTTCAGTGCGCCCGCGTCCTGGTGCATGTTAACAGGTTTTAATTAACCTGCAGTCCGTAACTTTTTTTTGGTTAAAAATTATCCAAATTCAATATTTGAGCAAGTACATAACCAGCCAGTGTTCAAAACTATCGCCTTACTTGAGCCCGATTCACAACGGTTAGCTCATAATAATGTTTTGTAATTTGAGTGGTACGGGTAGGTTTCCGCGGGAAATTCGAGCATGGCACTGCATCATTACGTCACGTCTGTAAACATAAAGAAGTTGTCCCGGCTAGTAGACTATTGCACGTGAGGATCCTGCAGGTGACGCATCCTTTATAGCCTTTTCTCACAGCAGCTAGAATAATTAAATGTCATAAAATAATTTTGATGGCGGATTGTAATCCAGAAAGGATTATGTGTTTATGAAACACATGTGAATGAAATTAAATTATATTCCAGTTAAATGTGCTTCTGATTACAGATAGCCTGGGATTACACAATATTTGTATTTTAAAGAAAACCAGTTCGAAGGGAGCATAGTTTGCTTTTTGGGGTTAATTAATAACATTAATAATTTGAGAATAAAGTATATCAATAATAATAATTTGGTTTGATGTGATATGAGCAAACCGATCGTTAGATTTAATCACCATTGGTAGCGCGATTTATTGTAATGCTTTTTTCCTCAGTTGGTCAGAACAAACGTGGCAGACTTGTTACTTACTTGTTCAGATGACAATATACGGTGAAAATTCTTTTTTTGTTATACAACCCCAAATCAGAAAAAGTTGGGACAGTATGGAAAACGCAAATAAAAAAAGAAAGTAGTGATTTCTAAATTTACTTTGACTTGTATTTCATTGCAGACAATATGAACACAAAATATTTCATGTTTTGTCTGGTCAACTTCAAATCATTTGTAAATATAAATCCTTTCCTGTCATTCAGACCTGCAACACATTGCAAAAAAAGTTGGGACAGTAAAGCATTTACCACTTTGTAATGTTGCCATTCCTTTTCACAACACTTAAAAGACGTTTAGGGACTGAAGACACCAAGTGATGAAGTGTTTCAGGTGTAATTTTGTCCCATTCTTCCTGCAAACAAGTCTTAAGGTGGGCAACAGTACGGGGTCTTCGTTGTCGCATTTTGCGCTTCAAAATGCACCACACATTCTCTATTGGAGACAGGTCGGGACTGCAGGCAGGCCAGTCAAGTACTCGTACCCTCTTCCTCCGCAGCCAGGACTTTGTAATGTGTGCAGAATGTGGTTTTGCATTGTCTTGTTGAAATATGCATGGACGTCCCTGGAAAAGATGTCTTCTTGAAGGCAGCATATTGTGCTCCAAAATCTCTATGTACTTTTCAGCATTAATGGTGCCATCACAGAAGTGCAAGTTACCTTTGCCAAGGGCACTGACACAACCCCATACCATGACAGACCCTGGCTTTTGGACTTGTTGCTGGTAACAGTCTGGATGATCCTTTTCTTCTTTGGTCCGGAGCACACGGCATCCATTCCTCCCAAAAAATACCTGAAATACAGATTCATCTGACCACAGTACACGTTTCCACTGTGTGATGGTCCATCCCAGATGCCTCCGAGCCCAGAGAAGTCGACGGCGCTTCTGGACACTGTTAACATAGGGCTTCCTTTTGGCACAGTACAGTTTTAACTGGCATTTGTGGATGTAACTACGTATTGTGGTACTTGACAAAGGTTTGCCAAAGTAGTCCTGAGCCTATGTGGTGATATCGCTTATAGATGAATGACGATTCTTGATGCAGTGCCGCCTGAGGGATCGGAGATCACGGTTGTTCAGCTTAGGCTTGCACCCTTGTCCTTTACGCACTGAAATTCCTCCAGATTCCTTGAATCTTTTAATTATGTTATGCACTGTTGAAGGTGAAATATCCAAATCTCTTCCTATCTTTCTTTGAGGAACATTGTTTTTAAACATTTCAATAATTTTCTCACGTATTTGTTGGCAAACTGGCGATCCTCGGCCCATCTTTGCTCCTAAAGGACTAGACCTTTCTTGGATGCTGCTTTTGAACCAAATCATAATTACAATCACCTGTTGACATCAACTGTTTCAAAACACATCATTATTTAACCAATTTACCTCATTACTAGCCCTAAATTGCTCCTGTCCCAACTTTTTTGGAATGTGTTGCAGGTCTGAATGACAGGAAAGGAAGTATATTTACAAATGACATGAAGTTGACCAGACAAAACATGAAATATTTTGTGTTCATATTGTCTGCAATGAAATACAAGTCAAAGTAAATTTAGAAATCACTACTTTCTTTTTTTATTTGCGTTTTCCATACTGTCCCAACTTTTTCTGATTTGGGGTTGTATATTCCAAGACGTAGGCTAGAATCTGTGATTACTAAGTACAGGATTCACACCGGTGCAGTGACTGACACACATACTCCTCAAAACATTAGATTCATCCGCGCTGGAGCCGTGCCGAAACACCGGAGCACAACCCCACGCACGGAAGATAATTCTGCAAGAAACTGCAATTCCAGGTATTCAAACATAGATGGCGACAAAGAGGCAAAACTTACGGACTGCAGCTTTAATATGGATTTACAGGATAGACAATAAAAACTATTTTTAAATATAAATATTTTAAATATCATATTTGAGCATACAGGGAGGAATGTTTATGTATTATTTTACCAACTTGTCTGCAGTTGTAGAATAAAACCTTTCCTACCTTTTTGTTTTTAAATGAAAATGTTTACAATAAAATTACACTTATTTATGCATTTGTAATCTTGAACAAGTATAAATGCATAAAAAACAAATATAAATAAAATAAATGCTGTACAAAATGTAAACCCTCAGTTTTTTTCTAGTATTACAACTCACCTTGCAACAACTCTTTGTAGCCTACTTGAATATTTACCCAGTTTATAGATTTCAAAAGCAACTTTAATTTTTACCAGATAAATATGGGAACATTATATCAAAGTTTTAAATAAATATTGAACACATATTTAAACAATCCCTGGCCTTCCCTATATTACTGCAGTTCTCAATTTTTGTCTTTACTCCTGAAATCATAGCTGGTCTACTAAGAAATGCTCTGTGTATTTTGGCTAAGGTTTGTGTGTAATCGTTCTATTTTTTGCTCTCACAGCAGGCGTGCTGAATGAGATCTGCTGCTTGTCCCGAGAGGCATAACCAGTGGCCTTTGTTCTACAAGGCAGTTGAGCATGCTCACTTGGTTTTTCCCACAGAACTGGGCCGCTTCGGCACTCATAACATTCACGCCGGCTCCCTCCCCTCGTATGCAACGTCAGAAGCATGTAGCCCAGTCACTTCCTCCTGTCAGCCCAACCTATTATTGTTCAGGACATCCTGTGAACACCTCCATATCTAGCATCACTTCCTACCTCTTAGATGGTTTAACAACGTGTCTAAAGGCCATGAATGGGATGTGACAGTGCCATCTTAGCGTAAGTGACCCCACCTCAGTTTCATTGTGCAGGCCTTTCCGCACGCCTCTCCCAGCAGTCTAGCATTGTCATTTCGGAGATGTAATCATCCTGGGAGGATGCGACCTCCTCCCTACTAGTACTCCTTACTGTAATAGCTGAAACATAAACCAGATTCATTAACCGAAACATGTAGACGAGCATTGAGATGAATTTGTGGAAGGAAGTCCAGGCAGACAAGGAGAAGAGAAAGATAAAAAAAGGAGAGACAAGCATCCTTGCCAAATGTCCCGAAGCAGGAAAGGAGAGAAGATGACCAAGTTTGATAGAGTTGAAGAAGAAAGTGGATGATTAGATCAAGGGATGGAGCACATAAATGCTGCATCTTCTGGAAGATATTTCCTTTCCAAAAATGTTATCCTTAAAGCTTGTATGAAGACATCTACCTCTTTGAAAAAACTTACCAAGCTGGTTGATAACATCCCTTTGATATTTGACATTCAAACGCCCGCTGTTGCAGATCTACAAAGATAGACACGTGTTAAAGAACATTTACAGTGAGATCCAACTTTATGAGACTATACTGAAAATCTAGGATTTTTTTACAATTAAACCTGGAAATTAAGTTGTAACTAAAGTAGTGTAAAATAATACATCTGTGCATTATCGCTCTTTTTACATGCCACTCACAAAATAAATAAATACGTTGACATAAAATATGGGTATGAGTTGACAATTGTACACTAATCAATTACGATGTACAAAAGAATATACTGAAACCTTCTAAGGTTATTTTTTCACTACCGTTGATGCTAGATGATGCCAGTTACATTTGTTTAAAATGAGAGAGCGTGAGTTTGCATTGTAATATAAAAGACATGAAATCAGTGCTGGTTTGAGGTACTCAAATGAGAAGTTTGATATACAGTGTTGCCAATGATGATGGAGAATATTAAGAAATAACTGCTGAAATATCTGGTATTCGATAACTAGGTCATAAACCCCGCCCTCTCCATGTAAACAAATGGGATGTATGCCAAACTAAAAAAATAACACAAATAAATTTCAAATAAATTTTGGTAGGTTTCTGTCATTTTAGGACGTTTTTTTTTCCAATAACTTTGTTTTTAGTTAGTTATTTGATGCTATATAAAATGGAGTGTGGCATCATGATTGGGTGCGAAGTCTGTCGAAGTATGAACAGGATCGTGATACCGCGGTTCCACCTTGGCCATTCTGGCCTCATTTTTCTACAGTGGATGGAAATAAAGACACATTGTCCATCTTTTTTAACAGCCATGAAGCATAGCAAATGACATAATCGAGTCAGACTCCCTATGCTCTCAAAATACTTAAATATGTGACCCTGGACCACAAAACCAGTCATTATAGCACGGGTATACACTCTTAAAAATAAAGGTTCCATAAGGGGGGTTTCACAGCGATGCCATAGAAGAAGCAGTTTTGGTTCCCCAAAGAACTTTTCAGTGAACAGTTCTTAAAAAAAAAATTAAAACATATTAATGTGAAGAACATTTTAATAATCTAAAGAACCTTTTTCCACTGTAAATAACCTTTTGTGGAATGAAAAGGTTCCATGGATGGTAAAGGTTCTTTGTGGAACCATTGATGCCAATAAAGAACATTTATTTTTAAGAGTGTATTTGTAGCAATAGCCAACAATACATTGTATGGGTCAAAATTATCAATTTTTCTTTTATGCCAAAAATCATTATATTAAGTAAAGATCATGTTCCATGAAGATATTTTGTAAATTTCCTACTGTAAATGTCAAAACTTAATTTTTTATTAGTAATATGCATTGCTAGAACTTCATTTGGACAACTTTAAAAGTGATTTTCGCAATATTTAGATTTTTTTGCACCTAACAAACCATACATCAATGGAAAACTTTTGTTCAAATTTTCAGATGTATTTCAAAAAATTGACCCTTATAACTGGTTTTGTGGTCCAGGGTCATGTATTAGTATATATTAATGTTTTGTTATTCACTTTGTAGCTGGTTGTTTTAGTTCATAGTTTATGAATCTTAAAAGAAAAACTGAATGGAAAAATACTTCTGGAACCAAGGCCGCTGAAGGGAACTGTAGCGAATCTGAACAATACCTTTCACACACCGCCTCACTGCACAGTGAAATTAATTTATTATTATTGATAAGTTGTTAGTAAATGACAAGGATAATGACTCTGGAAGTGAGAATTCAGTTAACAGCTAAGTCCAATATCTCCTGTGGACATCTTATCAAACTTATCTAATGACAGTCTCCAGATATCATTTTTGTTCTTCACTGCCATGACATTGTGGTCTGTTCTGCTCGCATTTTGCTCGCTTATCACTTGTTCTTAGTCCAAACAGTCTGTCACTGTTTCACTGCGACTGATTAATCAACATTAGGGAGACCGGTTCAAATGACCTCTAGAGTCAGGCCAGTGTTACAAATGAACTGTACAGTGAGAGCAGTCTGTCTGATGAATCTAGTGGAGGAGTGAGACTGTTCACATGTAAGGATTCACAGCAGAGTCCTGGCTTGTACCTTTTTTAATCAACTTGACATCTAACACAACGGCTACCAAACATTTCTAGTCAATAGATTGCAACGAAGTCAAGGTCATAGCTTGGATTAAAGTTACATGACTAAAAATATTACTAAAAAAATATTCTTAATTATTATCTTTTTAACAACATCTCAGTCTTATTTAACTACTCCTAAAAAATCAGCTTATCAGAATGATTTCTGAAGGATCATGTGACACTGAAGACTGGAGTAGTGGCTGCTGAAAATTCAGCTTTGCCATCACAGGAATAAATTACATTTTAAAATATATTAAAATAGAAAAATCACCTAAACCCCAAACTTTTGAATGGGCATTGCAAGTGTAATCAGCTCAGATTTCACCATGGTTGCATTCATTATGCAGATTTTCTCCACCAGAACAGAAACAACTCAATAAGTCTGCAGATTCAAACTAAGCCTTCTCATCACCTTAACCAATACTGACAGAAATGGATGTCAGATGGTTCAAGTCTTGGTTTGATTGCTGTTTCAAAATGGGCAAATCTGTTTCTAATATGTTGGTATTTCTCAACTGTATACAACCGAGGGCCCTCCAGCAGTAGGTGTCTGTCTCATTTGTGTATTTTCCTTTGCAGAAGACAGCTTGAGTCTCAATGGTGTTGCTCATGTGCATTGCCCCATGGTGCTTTATTTCAGCTTTCTGGACCCAAACTCAGACTCAGTATACTATACAAATACCATGTTGCAATCACAACATGCACACTATTTCATTTCAGCATTTCACTCATTTCAGTGTGCAAGTGAGTGGATACAGATATAGAAAAAAAGAATAGATTTCTGTTAGCCTTTACTTTCCAACTTTCAGTAACTACAAATTTGGTTTAGTGATTATTCTTTCTGAACCATTCTAGAATATTGTGGGACTAGAGTCATAAAAGATAAAAAATAAGCCAACATACATTTCTGAAGTTTTTGATGACTTTTGGTAACTGTTTATGTTAAAATGTTGTTTGCTCTGTATTATGCATATACCATGTAATTTTTATGCATGAGTAATAACAGATTAGCCTTTCACAAGCACTGTTGATGCACAAAAAGTTATGTAATTTTCGTATTCAGCATGTCAAACTTCATAATCATAAAAAATAAAAGTGAAACCAAACTTTTATTAAAAAAATTGTACTAATAATAATGATGATGATAATCTCTCTGATAACATGACTATATATTTACCCTCTATTATTATAATATAGTGTTGTTATTGTTAACTTAAAATAAAAACTATTAAAATCATTTTAGCTAATATTTCAATTTGAAATGTAATAATTTATTAATAAAATAAAAAAGTTGAAAGAAATTAGAAATGGTACCTGAAGTAAAATACGTTAAAGTGAAAGCAATACAATTACTATAACTAAAACAGAAATAAAAATAAATGAAAACTAAATTTAAAAATAAAAAGTAATAAATTAAAATGCAAAAATTGCAACTACAAACAAAAATTAAATGAAAATGTATACATGTATGTATATATATATATAGATATATATGTATGTATATGACAGTATATAAATAAATAACACTAAAATAACAAATAAAATATCAAATTAAAGCATAATAAAATGGGATGTTTGTTCAGATTTTTAAATACCAACAAGCATCGACGCAGACTGATTATGCTGTCATTAGTCACTGAATTGAAATAGATGTTAAGATTTTATTAGGCAGAAACCTGGAAAACCTTAAAATCTTCTAAGTAATGTTTTTGAGGTCTACTGTGGCAAAACAGAAAGAAACAACCCAGACAAATTGAGCAACTGGACAAGAAGAGTAAATGTCAGGTCAGTTGCAACATTACGTTTCAACGCTCTCTTGCTAAAATTGGAGAGACTATTCAGACATCAGCAGTTTCACACTGCTCTTTGGGAGATGGAACCTAAAACCCTTCAAAAGAAAATACTGTAGTCTGACAACACTCAAGCTGACTTGAAAGCCAAATGTTGTGTCTGGTACAAACCAAAAACAGGCTGGCACCAAAGTACCAGATCACATCCAATGACTTTCATTGGAGGAAGCGTTATCCAGCTAACAGGGAATGCTCTGATGAGGTTCTCTCAAAGTTATGAACAAACGTTCTGCCAGTAACATTAACAGAATGTTCATTCAAAATTATTTGGTAGAGATGCACCAATCGACCAGCCAGGGACCGGAATTAGTTGATTTTCCCCATCGCCGATTCCGAGCCGGTCTGTTTTGACGTCACACTTATGGCGAATGATAATGTATTTATGTCATGCCAGATGTGGCTTGCACAGCCTGAGTGAGTGTGTGAGAGAGACTCATGCTGAAATCAACAGCACTCACAGAAAGTTATAGATGCATACTGTGGTAGTAAAAAAAAAAAAAAGAAGAAATTTATAATATATTATTTAGGTATGCAACATTGCACGACCAAAATGTTTCAACACAATTGCACTGTGATTTTATACAATAGCAGTTCAATAAACAAGAAGTTAATATTAAGTGACTTGCATTTTAGACAATATTGACTGTTTTTGCTCAATTTCGCTAATGAAAATAGTTCCAATCAAAGCCACAGCAGAACTGTTGTGTGTCTCCGAGCAACACAGCGGTGTTTTGTTACTGAATGAATCCACGTTTTTGAACGAATCAAGTGAGTCAATGACTCAGTAACCCATTCATAAAGACAGTAGTCACTTGCCTCGTCTCTGAATGAATCAGCCGTTTGAATGAATCTGTTGAATGACTAAATGACTCACTCATTCAAACAGTCATTTGCCACCACCTACTGGTTTGGTTTCATATTTAAAACTGGCATTGCATTTTTCCCCAACACTTCTTATTTGCATGCTTAAAAATATTTAAAACATTCATCTTATAAAATTCTTTATGCATTCAAACTTTTGCAGTTTAAATGCATTTATGGCACCTCAGCTTCATCAAACAGTCTGTAAATGTTTCTGCCATATTCTCTTTTGTCGTGGTTTCTTCTTTCGGATAAAATAACTACACAGACCAATTGAAGGGCCAGTAGATCGTCCATGCGTGAAGATGTGGCCTATAATCGCTGTAATTTCTCATGAGAATTTATGTGAGAAAACGTATCGTCACTGATTGTCGGGAACGCCTCTTCACTGAATGTTTTGTAGTGTGTGCACCTCGTTGGCATTGTGTTGTGTAGTATGCACGCAGCTATGACAAGACGACAACAGATGAGAAGAAATCTTGTTGCGTAGTGTGAGCAACAGTGACTCGGCTAGTCTTTCAATCATGTGTGAGCTTGCCATTAGAAACACATCTTGGAAAGTACAGGACTGTATCTTTAGACTGGCTCAGAAGAAAGTTGATTACGTTGAAGCTTTGAGTGATACTTGAACCCGGTCCCAGCCATAGCTGCTCTATTCTTAAATGCTGCATTATAATTAAAATAGTTATTCATATAAAGTGCTCTTAAAATCTTGCACACTGCAAGATCAATATCCTTCGGTATAGCCCAAAATTGTATTTGTCAGGGTGCAGATTAGCCCTTCACTCATGAGGAAATAAAATACCTCAAATTTATTTAAGTACACATGTATAGTAACTGGTTTCTTGTCAGAGGATTGGCTCCACCAGGTGTTCTCTCAGCTAAACATGCCAAATAATTATTTTACCACTATCACCCTTGTCTGGAGTGGGAAAAACGCTTATACAAAATTGAAAAGATTTTAAAAATCAATGCTTTTTTTTAACCTGACAGCGAAGGCAAAGTATGGTAACCCATACTTGAAAAATTGTCCTCTGCATTTAACCCTCCCAAGTTACTGGACACACATTAGAAGCAGTGAGTAGTGAACACCCTGAGCAGTTGGCAACCAGTCGCTGTGGCACCCGGGGAGCAACTGGTGTACTGAAAGTGGAAGAGAGCACTGTTCATTCACTCCCCAACCTACATTCCCTACTGGTATTGAGATTTAAACCTGCAAACTTCAGGTTACAAGTCCGACTCCAACCATTAGGCCAACCATTAACCAACTGCCCAGCTAGCAAATAAATCTTCCCCATTTAAGCAGATAGTACTTGCAAGACTGAAACTTGCAGATTGTGGAGGGGAGGGAGGGGGCGGTCATGGCCTACTGGTTAAAGAGTCGGACTTGTAATTCAAAAGGTCATGTTCAAGTCACAGTACCAGCGGGAATTGTACATGGGAGTGAATGTATAACGCTCTCTACAGTCAATACCCACAGCTGAGGTGCCTTGAACAAGACACCAAACCCCCAATTGCTCCCCAGCAAAATGTGTATGCGCACTTGGATGGGCTAAACATCCTGTTAACCAAACAGAAGTTAATGATTAACCCTTAATTTGGTACCCTATGCGGTGCCCCAGGTTAACAACTGAAGGTTGGATAAGTGCCATGGCTTTTACAAAAGGTCATGGAACCTTGCTTTAATAGTGCATTTATATATAAAAAATAATAAATACAAAAAAAAATGCATTACCAGATTTTGCAAAGTCAAAAATACCAATAGACAAAGATTTTGGTGTTCTGCAAAGTTTATTAAAAATGCTAGATTTACATGACCAGAGTAACTTCTCCACTAGAAACCACAGTCTGCTCACTAGAGATGGCCTTGATACAAGTGTCTCTTCCTGAAAGAAATGGCAGAGGTGTAAACGCACATACATTTTCAGTTCCTCTAGTCAATTTAAAGCAAGAACTCACGTTTCCTGGTGCAGCTTTGCTCACAAGAGCCAGAAGATGGATGGCACACCTCTGTGCTGCAGTGGATGAAGATCTGACAGGGAAGAGGAGTAAGTCATAGAATCCAAAAGTAGTAAAAGTTAAACCGTTCAAGTAAAGGGGTCATACAGTTTCCTGCAGAGGAGCCAGTGAGGCTGGATCTACAAATGTGAACATCTTCACAACAAAGCGCTTGTAGTGGGTTGGGAACTGAAGACCGGATGATCCAGTCACTGGAACCAGTGTGGTCAGGTAACGGTCATCCTGGTAAGGGCATCTGAAAGGGAAAGAGATTAGAAAGTGTCTCCCAGCAGACTAACTGGATAAAGATTGGCTGTACACTCACCCATCAACCAGAAGGTCCCACTGGGGGAGACTGAGTGGACTGGGGGTTAATGTTGCCCAACAACGTCCCAGCATCAGGACAATGTTGGGGTCAGTCCTCTCCATAGTGCGCACCTCAACATACACAGGCTCTCGCAGGACTTGTGACGGGATAATCAACATCACTGTAGTAGGACGTGTAGGCCTCATCCCCTGAGGAACACTGGGGTTTAACCAGACTCAAGTTTGAAAGGCTTGAAGACACAGGACAAGACCTTACCTTCAGCACAACCTTTGGTAACACATTGGCCAGTCTGAGCTCCACTCTGAGAGGTCCAGGAGCAGCTACTGGTGGAGGTGGAGGAACAGAGTTGACCTCCACAACTAGCGCTTCTACAGAAGTTCCAGAGTACCTACACTGGAAGAGAAGCCTGGACAACCGACCGTGAGCTTGTAGCATTTATCAGAGATTAAGGGTGTATTCACACCAGGAAAGTCCGCTAGTTCACTTGCTTTGGTCCGGACCAAATACGACATTGATTTTGTTGTTTAGTGCGGTTTGCTTTTACACTGCCCTTTTTGCAAGTGAACCAGAACTTTTAAACTACACATGCACTAGTGTTGTCAAAAGTACCGACCTCGATACCATTCGGTACTGAAATTTTAAAAACGTCCATTTCCCGCTAAGATTTGAGCGGATTATTAAACAGCTCTGATTGGTCATTGTTCACGCGCTCAACAGATACATCTGTGATTGGCTTCAATGATCAATAAAGCGCTCGGTGAAGAGCGTGAAGCGATGATCAATGAAGCCAATCACAGACCTATCTGTTGAGCGCGTGAACAATGACCAATCAGCGCTGTTTAATAATCCGCTCAACAGCGCTCAAATTTTAGCGGGAAATGGACGTTTTTAAAATTTCAGTACCGAATGGTATCGAGGTCGGTACTTTTGACAACACTAACATGCACTAAGGTCACAAACTTGAATTTGATTCAAAGACAGGTGTGAATGCACCCTAACATTCACACCAAGTCATATATCACTTACTCAAAATGACTGTCCCTTGTTATGGAACCAAACGGTCCAATCCCCACTTCATACAAGGAGGTCATTCTGTTCTCATACACCACATATCCACTATCCTCCTGTGAACAGGAACGGTGTTGGCATCCAGTCCATCATAAACAAAGCAGAATAACACCAGAAGCAGCTGCTCACCATCATGCTCGTGCCACATGCGGTCACAGGGAACTGGTATATAGCAAAAGAAGGTGTGGACTCCACAGGGCCGCAAGGTGGGTTGTTTCCACCCAGTAGACGAACCGAATCCAGACTCAGTCGAGGCAGCGTAACGTCTCTAGACACCACTACCACAAACTGACCATCTCTAATACACTGGACAGTCACTGGAACAAAAGGTACAAGAACAGGTTAATTCTGAGAATCTATTTAACATGAACAGAATAAGACTGAGAAAGCTTACCTGCCCTCCCATAGTAACACTGCTGTCCGCTAAAGCAGCAGTTGATAGCTGCACACTCAGCACCACTGATCCCAGGTTGTCCGCACTGGATCTGCTCATAATCAGCTAAAGCACATTTATCAAGGGGCTCTGCCTGTGCCACTGGCTTCTGAAGCTGAAACTGCTGAGGAAACCGCTGGTCAGTTTGCTGTTGAACTAGCTTCTGAAACCGCTGGTCAGTTTGTTGAACTGGATGCTGAAACCGCTGGTCAGTTTGTTGAACTGGATGCTGAAACCGCTGGTCAGTTTGTTGAACTGGATGCTGAAACCGCTGGTCAGTTTATTGAACCGGCCGCTGAAACCGTTGGTCAGTTTGCTGGAACATCAGAGCTTGAGGGTTCTGAGGCAGATTACTCCACTGTGGAACAGCATGACAGACAGCACAAACTGCCAAAATCTGAACCAAACACCAACTTCCAGCCATTGTTCAACAGCTAGTCTCACTATCCCGATGCTGACCTTTGGTCTTTTTGTACTCTACAGATTTCAGCTAATTAACGATAGTCCCTCCCTCTTCATTAACACTCATGGTTCTCCAGACTTGCACAAATGGGAGCTTATGCAACTGGGTGATTTTCATTGGATCTCAAGATTCCCAGGATCCCCTGGGCTTGAACCTTTCATATTTGTTGTCAATATGACATTGGACTCAAAAAACACGTTAACAGAATTTGAGAACCAATTACAATCAGATTAGTAAAATATTTTGGATTAAGTTTGAGCATTAATGTTCAAAATGGGAAAAAAATTCTTATTTTTCCCATTTTGAACATTAATGCTCAAACTTAATCCAAAATATTTTACTAATCTGATTGTAATTGGTTCTCAAATTCTGTTAACATGGTGTTTTTTGAGTCCAATGTCATATTGACAACAAATATGAAAGGTTCAAGCCCAGGGGCCTGTACCATGAAGCTGGATTAGCTGGCTAGCCAGGTAAATTTCAGTTTAGTTTGCACCAATCCTGGGTTTTAGGTACCATGAAAGTGACTTGGCTTTTAGCTGCATTCATTACCATAGTAACTTACACTGCACAGCTAACCTGCTCCGGGGCAGGTTATGTTCTAAATTAGAGATCTCAAACTGAAATTGGACCAATCAGATGTGAGCAAAGTGACACATGTCTGACACAAAAAAGTCACTCCCCCAGTTTCTCTTGCTCCAAATTAAAGGTCACTAGTACTAAAAAAAAATTGTCTGGCCAAAACCAAAAATGTAGCTATTTTATAAGATTTATATAATTATATGAATTATATTATTATTAATCCATTACACACAAGCAATTTTAGTTTAACAGTTATTATAAATCATTTATTTTAAATGAATGTTAATATATACAGTTCGACTATAATATAAATAAGCTGTAGAATCAATAGATAACGCTTTAAAAATGACTATGTGACCTTACATGTTCGAGCCTCTATCGCTGTATATTTCCAACTATATTAACTAACTTAACAAGTTTCACTTGTGACTGCACTGATAAAGCAAGATAATTTCTTTTATTTGTCCTCTTTCATGGACAAGTACTTTTTTCATTGTAAATGCATTTAAATTCATCATATTCTTCAATCTCTTAACCTTTAGCAAAACCTTTAACCAAGGCTCGTGATTGGCTGTTCGCCAGTGATGTCACACATTCACGTGCATGTGTTCCACAAACTCAGGATCAAAGCCCGAGTTGACAAAGAAAGTTGATGATCAGCATCATGGTACCAACAAAACCGGATTGGAGTGGTTTGGTTTTGTCAACTCGAAACTAATCCTGTAACTCTGAATTTGTTCATCTACCATCATGGTACAGCTGTTTTTTTCTCTCCAAATTTACCTTTTTGATTCCTCTGGTGAAATAAGCTTCCATAGAAGTATGTCAGGCAAGTTTATTGAAACAACTGGAAAATACATAGTTAAAGAGAAACCCTGACAAGTTTTTATTCTTTATGATCAGACCTCAACCTTTCTTTAGTAAAACATGACTGCAAAAGAAAGAAACAGAAAAGAGCAATCTGAGTTTACATGACTAAATCAGTTGACACTTAATGGACAAGCATAATAGAAGACCCCAGCTCCAAACACCAATTTTGGAATGTTTATTTTTTTCACAAACCTAATAAATACACCAAACTTTAAACATATTCAGCACTTCAAGCTCGTAGTTGTTAAATAGAATTGAAATATTATGTAGTTTCTTGGCACTATGGTCAAGATGATCTATCTTTGATGGTGCAAGATCAAGCATACATTTAAATAATAATAAAAAGTAACCTTTTGACCTAAACTACAGAAGTACTGCCATGGTTTAGGCTGGATAAATGTCATGTCATGCACTGGGCCACAATCATGCTACCAAAAATACTACATTTAGCCGGTACTGGTCTGAGTCTTGTTTGCTAAATTAAATAATATACTTGCACTTACAAAAGTACTGCCATGGTTTAGGCTGGATAAATGTCATGTTTGGAAACCATTTAGTGCATTTGAAAAGATTTCCCCCTCTCTTTCATGATGAGCCGATGGTGACTGACCCCTATTGGTTTTGGTTTAACCTACAGGTGCATCTCAATAATTAGAATGTCGTGGAAAAGTTCATTTATTTCAGTAATTCAACTCAAATTGTGAAACTCGTGTATTAAATAAATTCAATGCACACAGACTGAAGTAGTTTAAGTCTTTGGTTCTTTTAATTGTGATGATTTAGGCTTATGCTGCGTTCCAGGCAACCCGTAACCCGTGTTTTTCCAACCTTCTACCCGTGAAAGTGCACTGGAACGGCAGTCAAACCCGTGACTTCCCACCCGTGAACTCGTACTAGATCGATGTACTCCCAGTTCCGAGCTCTGACGTCACATAACCTGCGAAACAACAATGGCAGCCCCTACGGATGTGGTGTTTTTTTATGCAAGTGGTACACGTGAGAAATAGACTTTAGGACAATATAACGTTGCAATCAAATTAATAATAATATAAGAATAATAAATAATACACACTCAATTCCTTGCGCTCAGGCAGTTTGGCGTGACTTGCCTGGAACGCTACAAAGTCGTGAGTCGTGGTTTGAAGTCATGACTTACGGGCTCAAAAACCTGCCTGGAACGCAGCATTACATTTAACAAAAACCCACCAATTCACTATCTCAACAAATTAGAATATGGTGACATGCCAATCAGCTAATCAACTCAAAACACCTGCAAAGGTTTCCTGAGCCTTCAAAATGGTCTCTCAGTTTGGTTCACTAGGCTACACAATCATGGGGAAGACTGCTGATCTGACAGTTGTCCAGAAGACAATCATTGACACCCTTCACAAGGAGGGTAAGCCACAAACATTCATTGCCAAAGAAGCTGGCTGTTCACAGAGTGCTGTATTCAAGCATGTTAACAGAAAGTTGAGTGGAAGGAAAAAGTGTGGAGGAAAAAGATGCACAACCAACCGAGAGAACCGCAGCCTTATGAGGATTGTCAAGCAGAATCGATTCAAGAATTTGGGTGAACTTCACAAGGAATGGACTGAGGCTGGGGTCAAGACATCAAGAGCCACCACACAGACGTGTCAAGGGATTTGGCTACAGTTGTCGTATTCCTCTTGTTAAGCCACTCCTGAACCACAGACAACGTCAGAGGCGTCTTTCCTGGGCTAAGGAGAAGAAGAACTGGACTGTTGCCCAGTGGTCCAAAGTCCTCTTTTCAGATGAGAGCAAGTTTTGTTTCATTTGGAAACCAAGGTCCTAGAGTCTGGAGGAAGGGTGGAGAAGCTCATAGCCCAAGTTGCATGAAGTCCAGTGTTAAGTTTCCACAATCTGTGATGATTTGGGGTGCAATGTCATCTGCTGGTGTTGGTCCATTGTGCTTTTTGAAAACCAACGTCACTGCACCCGTTTACCAAGACATTTTGGAGCACTTCATGCTTCCTTCTGCTGACCAGCTTTTTAAAGATGCTGATTTCATTTTCCAGCAGGATTTGGCACCTGCCCACACTGCCAAAAGCACCAAAAGTTGGTTAAATGACCATGGTGTTGGTGTGCTTGACTGGCCAGCAAACTCATAGAGAAATGAGACACAAGAGACCAAAAAATGCAGATGAGCTGAAGGCCACTGTCAAAGAAACCTGGGCTTCCATACCACCTCAGCAGTGCCACAAACTGATCACCTCCATGCCACGCCGAATTGAGGCAGTAATTAAAGCGAAAGGAGCCCCTACCAAGTATTGAGTACATATACAGTAAATGAACATACTTTCCAGAAGGCCAAAAATTCACTAAAAATGTTTTTTTATTGGTCTTATGAAGTATTCTAATTTGTTGAGATAGTGAATTGGTGGGTTTTTGTTAAATGTGAGCCTAAAGCATCACAATTAAAATAACCAAAGACTTAAACTACTTCAGTCTGTGTGTATTGAATTTATTTAATACACGAGTTTCACAATTTGAGTTGAATTACTGAAATAAATGAACTTTTCCACGACATTCTAATTTATTGAGATGCACCTGTATTGTTAGCTGATGCTAACTGTCTAGCTAACAAGCTTGCTGGTGCTAAGTTTAGGATATTTTTAGATATAAAGTCCAAATATTTTTATTCAGCCACCTAGATAGATTCCGTCTGAGGTAAAAAGAAAGGATGTGATGTTCAGAACATGGTAACTACAGTAATTATCAAAGTGGGAAGTGATGCCCTCTGGGGGCATTTGGCCAGGAGTGTTTTTACACCACAGGCAAGGTATGAGAAGAAAAAAATCATTATGAAAATATAATTATATTTTCCTTAAAATGTTCTTCCTAACTTCAGGCCTAATTCTCATGTCATATATAACTGACGTTCTGCAAAACAACAAGTTTTAAAACACTTTTTTCTTACTGGTGAAGGTTAGATGGTCAAATCTGTTTTCTCTCAGGTACATCGCAGTGTAAGCTTCACAGTGAACATTACTACATCACTCTCGTCAACGTAGTCCATATCAACAACAAAAATATATCTTGACTCCATATAGTGGTTATTTTGGTAAAATCCCAGGTATTTTGGGAAGTGGGATTATAAAAATATGTGCTAATATAAAAGTAGATAAAGTAGTCTATATAAAATTGCAAAATAAATCTATCTATCAGTGCTTTTTACTTAAGTATATAAAAAATGTAGTACTTTTGTACTTTCACTCGAGTAAAATTGAAAAAGCAGTACTTTTACTTTTACAGGAGTAATATTTTATTATACGTATCTGTACTTTTACTCAAGTACTTGATCTGTGTACTTTGTCTACCACTGCTGAAAATATGGATTTATAATTTTTTAAAAGTTCAATTGTAAATTGTTAACTACCTGGAACAAATGATGGATGGTGGATGGTACATACATAAATGCACTGTATCCAAATGATGAAATGCCTGGGACATAACTTTATGTTTAGAATTTATAAAAAAAATAACAATTTGCGTGGTGCCTAAACATGCTATACTGCTTTTGGTTAGAGGCAACCCATGTGTCAAAGAAACAGACCGTTACCACCAGTCAACACTACAAGCTTTTGATCCTTATGCATCAGTAACAAAATAATATGGAGTCCTGTAAGTTTTATCCAGAGAACAAGCTCTAAAGGACCCAGAGAGCGAGATAAGAGTGCTGTTTAAGACACACAGGAAGCTCTGCCGATGTGAGAAGACCTTTGTTTGGTCTTTCTGTGTCACAGGCACAGATAATTTAATACACTACTGGAATAAAATAATTCAACTTCCCAGGCCAGATCTCTTGACAAAGTCAAGAAGCCGACGCTGTTAAGCAGCCAGCCCTACATAAGCTCCTGGAGAGTGAAGGAATGATGTTTGAGAAAATACTGCATTCATTTCAAAGAAATGTACAGCTTTAAGTGCAATAGTTCACACTTCAGTATTAACCTACATTTGGAATGTAAGTGCATGTACAAATGCTCATCAAAAATTCTATATAAAATTGTATGTACAAATTCAGCTAAATAGAAACTGATAGAAATCAATAAAATAGGAGTAGCCTACTATTTTATCGATTTATGCATGTGAAATTATACTGAATTAAATAATAATAAACAAGTAAACAAAACAAAAATGTATTATTACAATGAGACAAAGCTGTGAAGTGGACTTGGTGTATCCTTCTTTGAATTCATAGTAAATTCAAGTGCTGTATCATACCAGTTTAGAAATGTAACAATTCTAAATAAATTGCATATAGAGTTCATGACAAATGTACTGACTGGTGGGTTGAAGGGTTTCTTCACACTCTTGCAGGGTTGTGTGTCAGCAGTAGAGCAGTAGTGCCAAAGGAGGACCCCTATAGGCCCCCATTGTTTTCCATTTAAACTATTCATTGCACTAAATATAACATTGCTGTAGTCTCTAAATGTAGCCATAAGTAGCCATAAGTAGCATAAATTAACAAGACAGATATCCATAGGCAATTAAATCAATGTTTAACATGATTTCAACATAAGTTGCTGGATTTCGAAGATGTATCATGTTCATAACTAACTAAATAAATACAATTAATGGGATTGCTGTTGTAGAGAAACTGCCATTTCAGATATTCACCACAAGATGGCGCGTGGGAAGTTATTGACCAAGAAATGCACAGAGGGTTCATGCTGTCTGCTGACGTTTAACCTTTTATTCAGTCTCATCTCTTCATTTCTGTTGACGTGGCGTCATGTTTTCACTCTCTTCATGGAAAAGGTATTAAACCATTTAAAAATATATGCATATTTTGAATTTCTTTTTGAGAAAGATATTGAATTATAGCCTTCCTAGGTGTCCAGGGCTGAATACCAAACTGATCAATACCGTTTTTATTTATTGAAATCAAATAATAATGCAAATAAATTGCCAGGCATTACATCTTAGTTGTCTACTGTCTGAAAAATTCATACGGTCCATAAATAAATGTTATAGCAATATGCTAAAAAAATATATAACTATAGTATATACCTATATTTAAATTATAATAATATAATTTTGAAATGTCCCAACAGTTTCCTTAAGTAGCATCTCTACAAAGTCAAATTTTTAGCCAACAGCTAGACAATCTTGAAAAGTAGAAATCTGTGATAAATAAATAAATGAATGATGATGATGAAAAAAGTTTTCACTCTCTTATATATCAAGGTTCAACAAGTTTTTATAACAGTTTTTATATTTCTGTTGTGAATTAAAGTGGATAATACATAAAGGCACATAAGTTTCAAATGTGTTCAAGGCTAGGGTCAAACTGTTAGTATTAAAGCTAGTAGTATAGAAATTGTTAGTATTAAAGCTATAAAACAGAAATCAAATAAACTGATTAACACCGGTGAAGCAAGACCACATACAGGGCTGGATTGGTAATCTGGCATACCGGGCATTTTCCCGGTGGGCCGACGCATTTAAGGGGCCGACAGAATGTTTTTTTTTTTACATCACGCAGGGACAGCGAGCAGTCAGTGGCCCATTGGTTTGTCTCCTGTATTGACAGCGCAAACTACCCAATCACAAAGCGCTATAGATGGATCGATGAAGTATTTTGCTCCGCCTATACACAAAGATCGCTTCACCCCAACTTCTTCCTTGTCGGCTTTTCCCATGTTTCACAGCAGCTTTATCAAGAACAGGCTTGCTCTGCGGTGAGTGATGTGGGCCAAAGAGCCAGGCAGGAGGAGGAGAGGAGAGTAGTTGAATTGGTAAAGTGCTTGATAGGGACTCGCAACGGAGGCAGCATCTCACCTATCCTAATGTGTGCGCATGCCACGAGTGAATTAGAGGTCTGCAAGCCCGTCGGGTCCCGACGGGGCCCGACACGCTGAGTCCATTCGGGCCGGGCTCGGGACATTTTTTTTTTTTTTTTTTTACAGATCGGTCTCGGGTCGGACTCAGGCTCATTTAGCTTCTCTCCTTTTATAGTGCCCATATACGCGCAGAGCACACATGGCTACTGTATGAAATACTGATTATATTATAAATATTATACACTGCCGCAATACGCAACGCATATAGGCTACGCAAGCATTAGCATACAGGTGACAGTTGACCATGCAGAGCATCAGGGAGAAGTTGGAGCGTGGGGAGTTACTAAAAGTTCCCAATGCTTCGGGAAAAGCTGCATTTTGGATCATCCATGCATTTGATGATGATCCTGACTCGCCATCTCCTCATTGGATACGCCTTTAGAGATAAATGCATCTTTAGGGATTTTATAATGAAAGAGTTTTTGTTTTCGATTCGAATTATTTCGTTTTAAAGTAGTAATTCAAAGCTTTCTATAGATACTATATTTATCAAGTCAGCGAGGCAAGTATTTGCTGTGTTTCGGTTTTTCAGAAGCGCTCCGCTTGATCAAAACCGAAACTGCTTTTTTCTCCTTTATTTTATAAAAGCATGTTTTGTTGATATTGTGAGTGCACACAAATAAAAGTAGACCCTTTACAGTTCCGAACAACTATTACTCTAACCTTTATGAGCAAAAATGACAGTGTATTTTGAAATATTTCCAATACAAGTGATCGCTCTGGCGCGTCCTGTAAAGCGCGCTTCAGCTTCCACTCTCCGCACAAACGACTGGATATGCGTCAGTGCACATTTATCTAGGTTAAGCGTTGAAACTAACATTGTGGAGCTGTTTTCTAACTATAGATTTAATTTTAGACAAGTCGTGATGATTTGAGGCGGCTAAATTGATCAAACATAGGCTATGATCAACTTGCTGTCTGCCGCTGGCCGCTTGGCCATACTTTAAAAAACAAAAACTTACATTTAACGAATAAAAAAATGCTCCAAAAGTTTTTCTAAATTAACTTAATAAAATAACGAAACAAAATACAATCACTTTGCCATTTCATACAAAACTTAACTATTTTAATAGCTGAAACAGTAATATAAGCTGTTTTGAGAGAAGGGGGAAAAAAAGACAGGCTCGGGCCGGACTCGGGCCAGTAATTCTGATGAGATGTCGGACACGGGCCGGGCTAGGGCCTGAGCGTCTCGGGCCAGGGCCAGGCTAGGGTTCTAAATTCTAGGCCCGTGCAGGGCTCTAGAGTGAATACGCAAACACTTTTCTTCCCCCGTGATTTTTTGGCCAAGTCAATTCAAGTATGTTCATAGAGGTTTCCATGGGCCAATGCGAATTAATCTAGATTAAATGAAAAAAAGACACGATATTGTCAGACCTGACTATTCTTATCCAAAACAACTAGATGCAATGATATGCTACATATCTCAAGTTTCAAGTTTCAAGTTTTATTTGTCACATACACGACTATACAGAGACTGTATAACCAGCAGTGAAATGAGAGTCGGGTCCGCTCCATGGACAGTGCAAATATTGAAAAAACAACACAAGGGAAGTAAACATAAGATAAAATGAATGAAAAATAAGATATAAAGAATAAAATATAAAATATAAAAGAATGTGCATGACAGTAAGCTGTAGAATTAAATATTAATATAAGCATGACTGTACAGAGAGGAATGTGCAACAGGTTATACATGGTTGACATGAAGCAGCCAATCACAAAAAATAAAATAAATATAAAAATAAGATACGATTTACAGATACAGAACGTGTTGTGTGCAAGTGTGCAAATGAGCAAATGACACTGACAGTTATGAGGTAGTTATGAGGTAGAGAGTAATGAGTGTGTGATTAGTGATTTGAAGTAAGTCAGATGATGTTAAGAGGCTGACTTTGAGTTCAGGAGCCTGATGGCCGTGGGGAAGAAACTCCTCCTGAGTCTCTCTGTTTTTGCCATCAGGCAGCGGAAGCGCTTACCAGATGGCAGCCTAGTGAAAAGACAGTTCCCAGGGTGATTTGAGTCTTTGATGATTTTGTCAGCTCTGCCTCTGCATCGTTTGATGTAGATGTCCTGCAGAGAGGGGAGAGCCGACCCAGAGATACGCTCAGCTAAGCGCACAACTCTCTGCAGGGCTTTGCAGTCTTGGCTGGAGCTGTTTCCATACCACACTGAGATGCACTGAGTCAAAACACTTTCTATGGTACCTGCATAGAAAGTTTTCAGGATTGTTGGTGAGACCCTGAATTTTCTCAGCTGTCGCAGATGGTACAGTCTTTGCCTGGCTTTCTTAACCTGTGTTTTGATGTGTGTAGTCCAAGTCAGGTCCTCGGAGATGTTTACTCCGAGGTACTTGAAGCTGCTTACTCTCTCCACAGGGGTCCCGCTGATCACAAGAGGAGTGTAGGGCAGCGGGTGTCTCTTTCTGAAGTCCACAATCAGTTCTTTGGTTTTGCTCACGTTCAGAGAGAGACAGTTGTCCTGGCACCATGCTGTTAGTCTCTCCGCCTCATCCAAGTATGCGGTCTCATCATTGTTGGAAATGAGGCCCAGAACCACAGTATCATCAGCAAATTTGATAATAGAAGTGGAGCTGTGAGAGGACACACAGTCATGTGTGTAGAGAGAGTATAGCAGGGGACTCAGAACGCAGCCCTGCGGGGCTCCTACGTTCAGGGTGATGGAGTTTGAGGTGTACTGGCCTACACCTCATCTACACTACCAGTCAAGAGTTTTTGAACAGTATAGCCTAAGATTTTGAATGTTTTTTAAAGAATTCTCTTCTGCTCACCAAGCCTGCATTTATTTGATCCTAAATACAGCAAAAGCAGTATATTGTGCAATATTTTTACTATATAAAATAACTGCTTTCTATTTGAATATATTTTAAAATGTAATTTATTCCTGTGATCAAAGCTGAATTTTCAGCATCATTACTCCAGTCTTCAGCGTCCCATGATCCTTCAGAAATTATTGTAATATGCTGATTTGCTGTTCAAGAAACATTTTTACATATTTACATATTATTATTATCTTATATTTACAATATTTAAAACAGTTGAGTAATTTTTTTTTTACAAATTATAGAAATTATAGAAATTAATACTTTTATTTAGCAAGGATGCTATGTAAAAATGATGATAAAGACATTTATAATGTTACAAAATATTTATATTTCAGATAAATGCTGTTCTTCTGAACTTTCTATTCATCAAAGAAACCTGAAAAAAAATTCTACTCCGCTGTCTTCAACATAATAATAATAATAATAATAAATGTTTTTTGAGCAGCAAATTAGAATATTTGAATGATTTCTGAGGGATCATGTGACTAGAGTAATGATGCTGAAAATTCAGCTTTGAAATCACAGGAATAAATTACATTTTAAAATATATTAAAATAGAAAACAGTTATTTTAAATAGTAAAAATATTTCACAATATTACTGCTTTTGCTGTATTTAGGATCAAATAAATGCAGGCTTGGTGAGCAGAAGAGACTTCTTTAAAAAACAGTAAATATCTTACTGTTCAAAAACCTTTGACTGGTAGTGTATATCATATATATAAGTGGTGGTGGGCCGCCTGGACCAAAAAATGCCAGGGCCGATTTTTTGTCCCAGTCCAACCCTGACCACATACATCAAAAAAAGAATCCTTACCTTTTATTAAAAAAAACTTCATGTACAGTTCATTTTCATGTTCATTTACTCTTACGCTCTTTAGTTGTGTCTTTGAGATAATTATAAATTGATGTTTTAAAGATGAAAAATACTAAAAAGGGAGACAACGCAAGGTGTTGTTGTTTTAGAAATTGCTCTACGCATCAACTAATCTGTTCAACCCAATTGATGTAGACAGATTCAATCCACATAACCTGATCA